>JARHVA010007956.1:0-580449 GCA_037957365.1 Torreya grandis | reverse complement strand
ATGCCACTTGTCTTAACTCATTATCTCTTTGTATTTGTTTATTAGTTTGAATCTATGCCACTTCATCTGATTTTTGATGAGTGATTAAGCCTAAGCTGTTAGATTTGCCTTTAAATTGTCAACTCTATCCTTCTTGGTACCATATGTCAACCATGAATTAATCCTTAGGATTTTATTATCATTTTGCTAGCTTTTATGCTTACATAATGTGTCTATCTCTTGATCTATCTAGCTATTTAACTCATTTTACACCATTGGATTTAGATGTATGATCAAGTGAGGACTATTGATCTTATTGGGACCCATAGTTTGAAAGCTAATGACTAGTTCATGATCTTAAATTTGATGGTCTGTAAGAATTAAATTGATGTTCACATGACTATCATTGGACATTTTCATGACCATAAAATTTTATGTTCAAAAGGACCTACTTTGTTTGAGCTTAAACTTGACATTAGCGTGAACATCTCACTACATAGGTCTAAGTTTTAAATCTTCTAACTCAAACCAAAAATCTCATGTAGGTCTAAAAATTTATGAGGATGATCCTATCATGCATAACAACATTTTTTCTTGATTTACTAGTCGCACAAGGCTTTCTACACTTATTTATAAAATGCACAAATAGATTGGTCCATAACTACTTCTTTGTGACATCTTAGTGGTTGAGCTCAAATGACTAAGTATGGGGAACTTAGTAAAAAATGCCTAAAAGCCCATATTTGTACATTGATAACTCTATTTTCACTTTTTTAGAGGACCTGATATTTAGAACATATGTTTTTGTTATAAAAATGAACAAACCCATATGACCAATTCTCTTTTGACTCGTCAACACATGCAAGATTTGGCTTTAATAAACTACCCACTTGTTCTTTTTTCTAATAGACCCAAGATGCCTAGGTGAACACAATGAATAACTAGACGAATAATTAGAGCTTCCTAGTCATTCTAAGAACTATTAACACCTTATAGGGGCTCTATAGCTCTAGACCATGTTATAAATATGTTGAAAAATAGATGATAACTTGCATGGTCTCTTTTACATGGCAATATTGGACCCCTTTCTAAGCCTTAGATCTATTTATTAATCAAACCATGCAAAAGCTTCATATGTGGGCCAAAATGGCCAATATGTAGTGTTGGATGGATATGTGTTTGTTATCTATAAAGGTGGTGAAATCCATATCACCTTGGGTAATCATTTGAGGGATACTAGGACTTCCAGGGTGGTGCGGTGAGCTTTTTACATCTAAATGGTACTCCATCTATGAGTAAGAAGAGGAAGATGGGTCGTTAGGAGGCCAATCCTAATTTTATTGGTTTCTTATTTGTTGTCAAGTGAGAAACATGCAAGGAATGAGAAAAGTAAGAAACAAGTGATCTCACAACTCAAAAAATAAGAAATCAAAATAAAAAGATATCAAAGAAAAAAAATGCATACACTAAAGTGCATTAAAATCCTAGGATACTTTATTATCTCTCTTTAGGCTTATGCCCTCAATTTTAAAGAATTTATGAAGACCAAATTGGAATTGTAGATTAGCTACTAGAATAATATGTCTAAGAATGGTTTCAAGTAGTTAAAGGCTATCAAAATCTATACTATAACTTGGTACATGTCTTGATATTATGGCCTACGCCTCACTTCACACACTATAGTGATAAGGGTGGTTATCCAAAATTATTACCAAGTTACTAGAGATTATACTTAGCTAGTGTACTGAGTTGGTTTTCCCATTATTGGTGAAATTTAAGTCATATATCTGAGGAAAGGTAACATCTAGGTGATGAAATCCCAATCAGTCCTTATGTCAATTTTTTGATGTTCAATTGAGTGTGTGGTTTGGTCTTTTATGTGTGGAGAAAAGTGAAACTATGATTAATTTAGGCTATGTGAGCTAATCAACACAAGCAAACCATGAATGAAAAGTTAATTTTAATCCAAAGTAAATTTTTAGTGTCTTTTCAAGTGAATACAAGATAACTAAGATGCAGTAGATGAGAGATGATTATGCAAATTCCTAAGCCTAGGATGAATAATTTTGGTTTTTCAGAAGTGAAAGAAAAATAAGGCAACTGTTATTTTTTCTAATAAAGCAAAAGAAATGAGAACTTGTTTTTTGTAAGGGAAGAAAGGAAATAAGGAACATTTAATTTTTATAATAGAATGAAATGAATGACTCTTTTTTAATGAATTTTTATAAGTGAAAGCAAAATAAGACAACTTTTATTTTTTCTAAGAAAGAAAAAGAAATGAGAACTTGTGTTTTGTAAGGGAAGAAAAGAAATAAGGAACATTTAATTTTCAGAAAAGAATGACTCTTTTTTTATGCAACTAAATATCCTATAACTATAAACCCAAGAAAAATCTCAATAGTCCCACCTAGCATGTCAAAATGTTTCACTAAATTTTTTTCTTATTTTATTTAAAAAGAAAGATCTAATACTTAAAGTAAGGGTGAGGTTAGTAGAACCTAATGTGTTGTGAATACATTAATCTAGATGATTATGGATACCACTCTTTATCTAGGGAAGATGACCTATAGATAAGAAAACACTAGAAAATGGTGGATTAGTGACATAGTAGGGTGGACTGCCTAGCATGAGCTAGATCCAAGAAGCACAAACTTCCTTAGAGGCTATCAATCCACACTTTTAAACACTAAAGTTTTGATATAATAATAATATATGCTTACATGAAATAATAGAAGGTATTGAAATCTAATACAAGGAATGATTGAAAAGAAATAAGTGGTAATTTGACTAAAAATAATAATAAATGATTGAATAATAATGTTAAATTAATTAGACTTGGTTCACAAAATAATTTGGAGTTTTGTGATAAAACATAAACTTAGAAAACTATAATTTGGGTATGGGCAGATAGGTCAAATCAACTTGCTATTGTAAAAATGGACACATAATGACCATCAATGGTCTAGGTATAGCCATCAATAGTTAGGTGACCATTGACAATTGCTAACCATTGGTGGTTATTAACCATTAGTGGTTAAGAAATTCCATCAATACTTAGGTAAGCACATTGGTGATTACTATGGGATCTTGTTTGGAAAGAAAATTCTATTTAAGGGAGTTATAGAGAGGTTATGTGTGTGGTATTTGGGTTGAATATTGGTCACAAGATAGGAAATGATACTCATAGGTATCTAGTTTAGGGATTAGGTGTTTGGGTGAGTGGAATAGGCTATGGGTGTTTTTGGGTAGGAGGTAAAGTATCTAAAATTACAAAACTCTAAGATGGGATAGTGAGGTGAAAGAGAAATAAAGGGGAAATACATAAAAAATCAAACAAATAGATCGAATTACTAAATCTTGATAAAAATATATATATAGATACTTAGTTTTTGGATTCACTTAGGATTAATAACTTCTTGCACCTATTTAATTGATCTTGATGATTTTTTATCATGATTTTAACCTTATCTTCATCTTTTAATATAGAGGAAAGGCAGGTTCAAATAAAAGAGTTTGAAAAATGGTTTATCCAATAGTCTAATCATTTATTGATGATGCAAAAATAGACTAAAATTGGACAACTGGTAATCAATGAGTGAGTTGTAGTCAAACTCTAGTTGATTCCTTTGATCATGCAAAAAATCAAGTAACCACCAATAGTCTAGGGTCGACCATCAGTGGTTAGGGAGACATAGTCAAAATGGATAATATTTGTCATTTTCACTTATGTTTTGTGGTTGATAAGTTATGAAATGGTCTAAGGTAATAAAAGGGGGTCATGGGGTACTTCGACAACTAGAAATGCATTGCACAATTTTTGAGTGTCTACACTAATAATAGAAAAAACACCTATACTACCTTGAAAACCAAACTAAAAATTAAAATGAATGAGATAATATCACATAGAATCCACCACGGGTACTCCAAATGTATAAGTGTTTCATACTAAGGTGGAAGAACATAATGCAACACTTAGAGGGATGAGATTATCCATAATCAAAACCTACATAAACCTAAGTGTGTACAAAATATGACCTATAAATGAGTTCCCCATTTTAAATAGAGAATCTAGGAATGGAAAATAATGAGAGGGGTGAAGATTACCCACATATAAGGATCAACAAACACAAACCACACATGGAATGAAAAAAAAATGAAGGGAGGTGAACTCAATTCTCATTAAAATGCAATGTTCTACTAATGGAAGTGTTCTTAGAGGAAATATTTTAGAAGCATAAGTATGATTAAATTTTTTGACCCATTTACAATGAAAATATAGGATTTTATAGAGATAAAAAGCATTTATATAATAAATACCCACCCTATGGTAAATAGGAGCTTTGAATTTGAATATGGCATTAGGGGATCTAGATCAACCAAGAAGACCAAATCACCATGTAATATTCACTGTAGACCATACTCATTAAAGTAGGGATGATAATATAAATATGGAAGTATTTATAATAATATATATTAATCCTCATTTACACCTAAAATTTTAAGGAATTTAGGTTGTTATATGAGGGGTGTGACCATACCCTTACACCTGATAATTGATTCACTATTTAACCATCCTGACCACCCCATCAATCTCTCAACTACCTAACTACCACCCATACTCTACCTACCATTTGATGGTCACTTTAATTATATTATTAATGTGATAACTATGTAGGATTTATACTTTAATTCTATCATGCTAAACTATGCATATGATGGATATCTACACATTACACCCTTTGAAATCCTTTTGCACTTGAACTTGTCTTGGTCTTGTGAAAGTTATGTATTGAGAGTTTACATGGAGGGATTTGATCTCCCACCATAAATCCCATGGTTTAGTTGGTTCTTTACTTTCCAAATTTTTCATCTCTGTACATTTCTCTATGCAAGTTTTGATTCTATGCATTTAGCCTTTTTTGGTGATCCCACATGTCTATTTTTTAATTTTGGAGATTTACTAATATGAGCAAAAGGTAGTGCCCATCTTTTGTTATATCCAACAAATGATTAGATATTATGTACTAATTTGGTGTTTAGGTAATGGAATTTCCTCATTTTAGTATGAGATGATTTCTAAAGAATAAATCATAATAAAATTGAACCATAGGTGCACATTTTTAATTTAAATTTTCATCCCATGCCTCTTTTATATTTTTCTACATGAAGTTTAGGGATATTTCATAGGTCATACTATGCATAGTAATAATTATATGATTTTTGGGGGATATGGAAACTATTTTCATGAAGCTCATAACTTAAATTGGTACATAGGTGTAGGATTAGTGCTTGGTTTGGGAATGGATCAGTACTGACAGTTGCCTTTAGTCTATCATGAGAATCATCTAAAATCAAGCTCATTTATACAAATTTATATTACACAACATAGAGGCCTCATGTGTAGTGTCTAGTGAGTTCTTTGAGGATAAGGTGACCTATAGGGTCAACACATGTCTTATTTATGATATATGATAAAATAGTAAGAATTTAAATATGCTCTATAGGATTACCACCTAGCCCATCACTTCTTGTTAATGGAAGATAGATAGAATTTTTAGATGGCATATAGTAATCCCATTTAAATATATATACTAAAACAAAATATATGAATTTTGATAAACTTAAAGTAGCTAATAAAAATAGGAAAATTAGATAAAAACCCTAGGGGAAACTAGGGTTAGGGTTTGAGTAATGTTCAAAGTAAGTTAACTTTACCAAATATTTTAATAACCTTTTAGGACTTAGATGAATTAAATATTATGTTTATTAAATATCCAAGTAAAGTAAATAAGGTAAATGATATGAAAGAGATAAAAACACTATTTTTTATATAATTGACTAGTTTTGACTTCTTTAAAAATAGTAGTATATAACATAAGTAATGACTTAGTTGGAATACCCCTGATATGGATGATCTGGGTGATAGAAATTGAGATCAAAGTTGGTTTGAGTGTCATAAACTAGATCACTATGTCAAAATCCCTCCCAGATAATAGTTCCATAACTATATAGTAGTGCCATTATTGGCAAAGTGGTAGTAGTATCCTTATATTAGTTATAGTGTGTTATGTGTAGGACTATCTCAAGATTTTGGGTGCACCTGTGTCTGGATCTCTAAGGTCTTTTCCTACACTCACGAGTTATAAAACTCTATATTTTTACTATAGTGACTAATTTATTGTGAAAAACCTAAAACTCTATATATTTTGAATGTGTATTTTCATTTGATTTCCATCTATTGGTTAGAGATATAAAATTCATGTATTTAAATTGATTTGTTGCTTGTGTAGAAGATAAAATATCTCTAGGATGAACTTAGGAGGCTTTAGTTTTAAAAATATATGCATTTGTGAAAATTTAAGGGAAAATGACACTAACACCATTTTTGGGACAAGAACACCATGTGGAACTAGTGTTCTTATTATAGCACTATGTCTAACTATTAAAACACTAGATAGAAATGGCTATGATCTAGAAATGAGGGGTTGGGAATATTTTTGAGCTAACGAGGGATGCATGTGTCCCACATTAAATTTTCATAGATGTGACTCTAGGATATAGGATAGGTCTAGGGATATGTAGTCTTAAGTATCACTGTTAGCACTCAAATACCTCTTTTGGGTGTAGCGGACCAAGAGGAGAGCCTAAGTAAATATAATTTAGACTCACACTACATACGATCTAGTCACACAAACACATTAGAGGGATAACTATGTGAGATTTAGGTCCTTATTTTTCCATAGTGTAGGTAGTAATTTGTTCATAGGGTTTCTTAGGCCAAGTTGGCCTTTCATGCTTCCCTATCCCCCTCCTATTTGACCTTGATTTTATATGTGTGGAGAAATTTTCTAGGGTTTTAAAAGAAGAGGAGGTAAAATTGATGTTAAACTAAATTATTTTACACCCATGATAGGTTGAGACATAAATATAAGTAGACTTGCACATATCAATAATTTACACTTTAGTTACATGAGTATCCCAAAAACCATTGTTTCATAATTAAAACATAGTAGGGTGATATAATCAAGATCCCCTATTAATATATTAGATAGTAATGAAATACATACATTTAGATAAAATTGTATCTCATTTAACCTCAAATTCATACATAGTTTATATACACATAATATTTTAAAACTTAATCAATTATTGATGTTTTATCTCTTACAAGAACCTATCAAGTCTTAACCTCTCTAAGTGCACTCCTTAAAGAAAGTATCGAGAAAGTGCTAGGATGGCATTTGGTCCTTTATGATATTATTTTTTCTTATACCTGATCCTAAAATAAATATAAACCTCTCCTATATGTTTCTCTAAGACTTGACACCTCATTTAGACTCTTCTCTAAATAATTTATTGCCTCAAATAGTCATTGCCTATACCAAAACCCTTTTTAATAGTTACCAAATGTATTTTATTAGGTCAAATTAGTTTTGAGGATTGATCACATTATGGGGATAAGCTATCCCAACCAAATTAGTCCAATACCTAACTGTTATATCTCTTAACTAACTACGTCAATTGGGTTAATTACATCAGCTAAAATCTTAGAAGGGTTTAGGGTTAGATAAGTCTATATATGCATATATTTCACCTAACTTTCAATAGAGAGAATCATTAATTTTCACTTATTTATCTACTTATTCACCATTGTAATTAAGGAGTCATTGATTAGGGTTTCATACTACTTGGATAAGAATCTTGCCTTATAGAAATTCATTGGATGCATAAAAGTCTTGTAGATTAGAGATGACCTATCTTTGTGATAATTATGAACCATAATGACCTATTTAAAATTAACATTGGCAAAAGGAGAGATTGAAAATAAATAATTTTATCTTCAAGGTAAGTATTTATAACTCTTTTTATTATTTTTTTAGTAGATATATTTGCATGTACAATGCTTAATATATGTATTGTCTCTCCTTGCTTAGGATTACATCTACATTAACTTTAGATATCTTCTATAGATGTTTATTATTTATTTTTATCTACCACTTGTGCCATAAGATTTAGTGACCACTAGATTATATTTACTTTACTTTTTTATTGATTTTGAAATACCAAGACCTAGCTAGGGTTATTGTGTGGTGTTGCTTGAATAGAGGATTTCAAACCCTCTCTAGCCATGCCATATGATAAGAGATCCCTTAGGTAGGTTTAGCAGATCCATACTAGTCATGAACCTAATTATCAATGTATTGATATAATTATAGTTAATTGATTTATATTCTTTTAGTTAGGATGGATTTATATATCAGCTTCATTTTCCCTTACATAGATTCTAGTGAACCTGACACAAACTAACCCTTTCATATTTTTAATATTTATTTTAAGACTATTGGATCGACTATGTTAACTTAGTACAACACTTTATATATAGATATAAAGACTTAGTCAATAAAATAGACATATTTCATCATTTTGTATCTCTTTTCTATCTTATACATAACTGGGTCGATCTAATACATGTAGTTCATTATTCTTTACAGGTCATATTCTACTTTGTCAATCTGATCGACATAGATAGGGTATCAAATACATGTTTTTACACTAAGGCAAACCTATCTATCTTGTTTGACTCTCTATAATCAAATATTTTACTTGACACATTAGATTAATCTTATCGAATTAGTTCTTCATCATGTTTTTAAAAAAATTGTAAACATTGTCTACAATATTACATCGATCTTATTGACATAGTTATTCTAGTTATCTTTAATTATTCAATCTATTCAAATTCAGTTAAATAGTTTGAATTTATTTTAACATCTTATTTTTCAAGTTCAAGCTCTCATCTAGACAACACAATGCAAAAAATACCAAATCAGTAAATTTAGTACCTTGCTAAAATCAATCCAAAAGTAAAATGATAGAAAAACAAATTCACATTCATTATAATCAACTTAGTCATTTCATTTTTAGTCAAATTATGGTTATATTTTTATAGTTTTTCAGAATTGTAAAAATTTGTTTCAAGTTGTCATTGATGTCATGTGTTAGTGCACTGTGTTTATAAGTAGATATTTGCATCTAATATCATATACTTGAGGTCAAGTGTTGGTTCACAAGAAGGTGGCTCATTAAAATGAGTGACTATAGGTATGTGTACTTATGTGTGGTAGTAAATGAACATTATAGTGAGTTTTAAATTGTATATATAGTGGTAAAAAGATCTAAAAGTAGTGTGGTACCTAGTAGGTCTATTTGATGGCCTAGTTCCTAAGCATGGAAATGGATTGTAGAGGTATGGTGATGATGATGTGGATGTGTATGAGCTTGAATCTATAAAATAAAATATTTGATCATGGTATAAGGACATATGACATGATTTTGAGTTATTTAGATCTATGCAAAAGGGTTCAAGGTGTTTTCAAGGACTAAGTATGGCTTATAGATTTAGGCCTAGTATGCAATGAGACCTAGTGTGGCCTAATGATGGGTCAAAGTTATTTTCCAATGTGATAAAGATCATGTGAGTTTTTTCATAGGTGTAATAGGTTTTTAAAATAATTTTCATGAATTTTCAAGTCCCGAGGTGAAGGAAAAAACATGAAATGGTTTTTTGAAGTCTCTTGAGCTCACATAATAAAATCTTCAAGCTCAAGAAGGTTTTTAATACGCTTATTTCCATGTGTAAACTTTTCATGGTCTCTTAATTCTTTGAGGATAGATTTTTAATGGTCCTAGATAAGATCTCTAGGCATTAGTTTGTCATTTGAGGGACAATACTATATGAATAATCATTAACACTACAAGTGTTAAACCCTCATTAAGTCCTTATAATAACTTGATGGTGAATATTTTGTTTTTGAGTGCCCAATATATATTGGTAAGGATATTTTACTTATTATATCATGTAAAGGACTCTTCTAAGTACCTTTAGGTGGCATTGAGTGTTTAAGAGAGTGAGTGGAAGCTATAGAAAATCCATTATTTATAAGAAATTTTATATAAAGAGAAGGGTTAACCAGGTCAAATAATGTAAATAAATGGAGGTTAAAGATTGAGACTATTATTTTTTCCATGGTGTTGTTTGGAAAATTTATAGCCTTTCTATGGATTAGTGATGTAGGGGCATCTTATAAGATCTAAAGAAAGTGTTTTGGAGTCATGTTGGTGCATGAAAATTTAAATTTGTGTCCATTAAGAGTTTCTCACCTTTTTCTAATTTGAATTTTCAAAACATGTAATGAGGCATTGAGGATGTTTTAATGAGTCTAGATGAGTCTTGGTGTTATGTATTTCATAAAAAATAATTTAATAGACATTATGGTATTAAAATAGGTCTTAAGTCGTAGTATTCAGTCATTAGGTATGTGTCATATTAAAAACATGAAGTGGAAGTCATGTTGTGCCACCACCCTATGTGGGGTTTATGATAATGGGAAGTTTCATGATCCAAGAAATAGTTATGGACTATGTTTTAGATTTTATTTTCAATTTAGTAAGGATACATAGTGAATTTTGATATGAAAAAGGAGGTAGGTGAAGGAGAAATAGGGTAGACATGTTTGAATATGGAAGGAGGTCTACCAAAAACATATATGCATGACTATTTAAGTCATTTTTTATTTGAACTAAATATTCAATAAAAATAAAGGTAATGAAATTGTTGTGTCCAAATGATACTTGATAATATTTTCATGATAATATGTAGCTCTTAGAACAAGAGTATTTATTCATGAGCTTGTTTACCCTGGATGTTTGGATATTATGTGTTTATACACTGTGAAAGGACATTAGCTAAAGTAAAGAACTTGATTATGAATGTTTGAAGAGACTAATATATGTTGAGAAGTTATTTGTGATTATAAGTGTTTTCCATACTAAACTAACCATGGAGTTAAATTTTTTTGAGTTGCAAAAAAAATATAAACCCTTTTTCCTATGTAAAGGAAGTTGTAGGATTTTAGTGTTATTTGAATACCAAAAGGACTGTGGGTTTCATTATTATCAAGAAGGGGTATTTAATATGGATTATAACATTTCAAAAAATATAGTATAAATCATATGGTACTCACATAGTGATAATACTAAAACATTGTTTTCTTTGATTGTGTACTAATTAGATAAACTATGTATTGATCTCTTAAAACCAAAAATTGATCAAAGAATCACATGGTATATGATCTAAAATAGTTTTGTAAGTATTTTGAGTCTAATAAAAAATTATATAACCTTGTGTTGGGTCAGGAACGTGTTGGGTGTTTTTAAAATCTTGATACAAGTTCGATGATTTTATTGAACCCTATTTATTCACACATACTATGTACCTATTCTATGAAGGAACCGATCATTCCATCATCTTACAAGAGTTTGATTAATTTGAGGTAATAATCTTAAATTTATATGAAGTTTCCTTGAGTCTTGGTAATGCTTGGAGTGTTATTTGGTTTCATCTTGTCAGAATCTAAACCAATAGATAGACATTTATTTAGTACAGTCAGTGGTATTATGAGTTAGAAATGGTCACAATGGATTTAATAGTAGAATATAATGCTTGGATATATTGGAAGTGGGATATATAGACCTAAATAATCTCTCACCATTATATTAAACCTTCCATAACTCATTCAAACTAAAATTTGGTGCTCTTAGGCCTTTACTATTTGTGAATAACCTTGTCAAGGGTTTCTTGAAAAAAACATGGATTACAATTGTTTCCACTATCCAAATTCCATAAAAATTTGTGATTAGGTGTGTTATGAGGTGGATAAAAACATTTTATATTTGGTTTAGATATTTTATACATATTTTTACTATTAAATGACCCTATGTACTATTTGGTGTGAAACAAGCCTAAAAGACCCTAATAGTGACCTATAAGGACCCAAAAAAGAGAATAAAATAGAGAGTTGGATCACAAAAATGCATGGATAGATAGTAAATGAAAAATGGTATCTAAATTTTGGAAAAAATTATTAATTTGTGTATGTAAATATTTTTACAAGGAGAAAAAAAATACGAAAGGGCCAAAAGGATTAAAGGAAAGACTGGGTAGAATGGTCTAAAGTTGTCTAAATGAAATAGTAGATGATTAAGGATGATATAAGAGATATAATATATTAGATAGATAATATATAATGTGAATATAATCCCAAAATATTTTTAGTAACATAAAATAGTGATTGAATATTACCTAAAAGAGACCACTGTGAATGAATGAATGAAAGAAGAGATTCATGAATGAGTGAAAAGGCAAAATGTTGGAAGTGCAGGATGTTAAATGTTTAAGGTGGATTAAGATGAATTATATGAATTAGATTGAATGTTTTATGTGTTTTTAATTATTTATAATCAAGGAATTTGTATTTTTATTCCATTTCGATAAATAGGCCTAGTGTTGGCCAATAAGAGTTTTAAATTTGTAAGCAAATAGATGGAGAAGTTCAAGCTAAGGACAAAAGCTCTGCATCATTTGGTATCAAAGAAAAGAGATGCTTTAGGAAATGTGTGATTATAGGTTTATGATTTTATTTGTTTACTATGCATGTGAATGAAATTTCATGAAAGGAGTTGATCAAGGAGTCTTTATAAGGATGAAGTTGGGATAGCAGATTGAGAAGGTATGAAATATTTTGTGTTGATTTATTAAATGAATCTATTGATGATGATGAGTGATAGGTGAAATAAAATAGTGAATGGTGAGGTTTTATCCCTGAATAAGAAGACATATTAACAATCTCAAGTTAGAGAGACAAGCTCATAAATAGAGCTTGAGAAAGAGAGATAATCCTAGTGTGAAGGACAAGAGTTGGAAGGCCCAAGTGAGGTCTAATATAAGAGGTTCTAGTTGTGAACCAAAAGATGAGTTGGTATAATTGAGGCCAAAAAAATAAAGATGACAAATAAAATGTACCCAAGTGAGCTAATCAAGAGGAATATGAATGGAGAAGTAGAGAGAAAAGAGAAGGATAAGGTTTAAATGAATATCCATAAGAGAGAGAAGTGAACTAGAGAAAAAAAAGAGATAAAAATGAATAGAAAAATGAGGGAAATGAGGAAATATATGAGGAATCTAGAGATTAAGATGATGGATTTGCTAAAATATTGTGAACAATGGGTTAGGCAACAAGAGATAAAAGGCCCATGACAAGGATGGGTGATGAAGAAAAGAATGAAGTGGCCAATAGAGCCACTCATGAAGAATAAAAGACATGAAATGAAGAAGGAAAAGATGAATAGAAAATCCCATGGAGGTTTGGAGACAAGTAAGTTGCCAAGAGATCAAGATGAGGATGAATAAGTAGAAAAAAAAAGTTCTCATAGTGGAGAAGGTGAAGAAGGAAAAATAAATAATGGCCAAGAAAGAAATTGAAGAAGGAAAAAAATGAAAGAAAAAGGTGTCCATTCAATAGGAACTTAAAGGGAAATTATGGTCTCTTTGTTTTATAGATAACATTGTATTTGAGTTTCTATATACAGGTATGAAGATAGTGAGCATCCAAGTTAAGAATCAGGTGTGTAATTTGACAAAAGATGGGGCAATATCAGTACATGTACAACAAAGAGAGTATGAAGATGAGAAGAGGTAATTTTTAGCTATTCCAAAAGGATAAGATGATGTTAAGGGAGTCATTCATTCACTTCATGAAGAACTAGAAGATGAATAATAATTTGTTGATTCCTTAGAAAACATAAAAGAAAGAGAATTGATAGTGGATCATATGAGAGAAATTATCAAGAAAAGAAAGAAGAGTGGTTGTAGGTACAAGCAACAGCATGAGCAACAACAAGAGAGAGAGCAAAGGAGTAATTGTATGAAGGAGTATAGACATAGGTATGGAAAAAATAATACACTCATTTGTATGATAATCTAAATGAAGAAGAATATTAGAGACAAGTTATTTTCACCCCTTGGGAATTTGATATAGGGGCATCTTGGAATATCTCAAGAAAGTGTTTTGGAGTCAAGTTGGTACATGCAAATTTGAATTTGTATCCATTAAGAGTTTCTTTCCTTTTTATAATTTGAATTTTCAAAACATGTAATGAGGAGTTAAGGATTTTTTAATGAGTCTTGGCATTATAAATTTGATAAAAAATAATGTAATAGACCTTATGGTCTTAAAATAAGTCTTAATAAGTGGTCATTAGTCATTAGGTATGTGTCAAGTTTAAAAACTAAAGTGGTAGTCATGTTGAGCCACCACCCTACGTGGGTTTTATGATAATTAGAAGAGTCTTGATCCAAATAATGTTTATGGAATATGTTTTAGAGTCTATTTTCAATTTATTAATGATATATAGTGATTTTTGATATGTAGAATGAGGTAGGTGACGGAGAAATAGAGTAGACATATTTGAATATGGAAGGAGGTCTACCATAAACATATATGCATGACTGTGTAAGTCATTTGTGATTTGAACTAAATATTTAATAAAAATACTAGTGATAGACTTGTTTTAGATTAAGGTAAAAACAGGTTTTGAAGGGGCCCTGAAACCCTATACATCAGAAGATAGATAAAACCTTAAGCATTCCAGAAAACACAAAAGCCAGGAAACCGCTTAAGCAAAACCAGTTTAACCAGGAAACTAAAAACAGCAAACAAAGTGCTGAACAAACAATAAAAATTATTTTTTACAAGACCGAAGCTTCATATCTAGAGGGGGGACCAAGGGCTTAGACTTCTTCCTCTTAACTGTGATCCAACCATCCTCTACCTTAGCTGCCTTAGCAACCCAATCCTCAGAAGGCCTAGAACCATGAAGTCCAGGGGGTGTCGAAGCCTCAGCAAAAACCTTATATGAACAAGCCAACTTCTGGCTCCTAGGAGAAACCTTCAAAATAGGTGGAGGAACCTCCACCTCCTCTGAAATCAGTTCAGGGAGATCACAAAATCCTATCTCCGTAGTACCTACAATAGGATCCATCTCCAGCGGAGTCTCCTTATCCGTTGATTCAGAATGGCTACACTCATACTCTGAATCAGTCAATTCTTCAACAAGTTGTTTAGCAAAATAGTGTTCATGTCCTGCTTTAGACCACCAAGAAGTTGAACTTCTGGGTATGGATTTCCCTGCAGTACACCGCGCTGCAACGTTCCCCGTCTGGTGACACTTTCTACATCGAAAGGGTAAACCTTCAAAATCTAACCTTTGCATCCAAGAACCCCTAGGGGATTCCAAACAAATCGCCTCAGGAAGGCCCTTTGAAACATCCACCTCAACCATGAGGTGAGCACAGGTCGAGCGGTACATCCTCTGAGTTTCATCATCCTCAAATAAAAACTCCCCGATAGCATTTCCAACGGTTTAAACACCACTTCTTGCCATAAATGAATTGGTAAATTTGGGAGCCGAACCCAGACCAAGATCTTATTGAAGGTTTTCGTGAGAGGATTGAAGTCCTTATGCCACCGTTTGGCCATAAGAGGGAATTTACCCTACAATAAGAGGTTGCTATTGGACAGAATAGTCTGCCGGTCATTAGAGATTTGGAATAATGCAATGAAAAAACCTTTAACACAAGGGAATATTTCAACATTTCCATCAATCAGTGGCAGCCAAGTATTGGATATCTAGCCATGTAGATCAGTGATAGACTTGTTATGTCTAAAGGATACTTGATAATATTTTCATGATAATAGGTAACTCTCAAAACAAGAGTATTTATTTATGAGCTTATTTACCCTCTATGTTTGGATAATCTATATTTATACTATGAAAGGACATTAGTTAAAGTAAAGAACTTGATTATGAATTTTTGAAGAGACTACTATAAGTTGATAAGTTCCTTGTGATTACAATTGTTTTCCATATTGAACTAACCATGGATTTCAATTTTTTTAAGTTGCAAACAAATATATAAACCTTGTTTCCTATGTAGAGGAAGTTGAAAGGTTTCAATGTTGTTTGAATACCAAAAGTACTATTTAATTATAATAAATAAGTGATATTTAATATGGGTTCTAACATTTTAAGAAAGATAGTAGAATTCATATGGTGTTGAGACAGTGATAATAGCAAACCCCTATTTTTGTGACCATATACTAATCAAATAAACTCTATATTGATCTCTTAAAACCAAAAAATGATCAAAGAATTAAGTGGTAAATGGTCTAAAATTTTTTGGTAAGTATTTTTAATCTAATAAACATTTATATAACCTTGTTCTAGGTCAAAAACATGGTAGGCATTTTCAAAACCTTGATACAAGTTTTTTGATTTTCTTGAACCTTGTTTGTTCACATAGACTATGTGCCAATTATATGAAGGAATAGATCATTCCATCATCTTAAAAGAGTTTGAGTAAGTTTAGCTACGACTCCTAAATTTTTATGAATTTTACTTGAGGATTCATAATTCTTGGAGTATGATTTTGTTTCATCTTGTCATAATCCAAACTTGGAGACATACATTTGCTTAGTACAGTTAGTGGTATTATGAGTTAGAAATGGTCACAGTGGATTGAATTATATAATCCAATACTTTTATATGTTGTAAGATGGATAAATAGACCAAAGGAATCTCTAATAATTTGTTGAAACCTTCTATAACTCATTCAAATTGATATTTGGTGCTTTCAAATCTTTACTATCTATGAATATCCCTGTCTAGGGTTTCTTGGTAAAAACATGGATTAAAATCATTTCCACCATACAAATTCCCTAAAACTTTGTGATTAGGTGTGTTCTGAGGTGGGTCAAAACATTTTATAGTTGGTTTTAATATTTCTTACATCCTTGTGTTAGGAATTAAAAGAATCTAAACTAGATTTAAATCACCATAAAATCACATAGCCAAATTTTAAATGTGAAATCAAACTTAATTATTCACTAACACGAATCATGGAGATAATTACTCAAATCAAAATTAATTGAAATCATTAAATTAGAGAACAAAACCAACAATAAAAAATAACACATATCTACTATGTTTTACCCAATGTGGGCTACATCCACCAAGAAAGTCCTCAATAAAATTTGTAACAGAACAAGATTACAAAGGACCTCTCATAGACATAGACTATCTCCTAAAAAATATTCTACACATATGCTATGCTATACTTTCACATATACCTACAAAATATTGTATCTCACAAGCTGATATACCACACCCTATAAATAAGCACCTACACTTTGCAAAAATATATACACTTTGACATTGTCTCTCAAAATCAACACCCCCATAAATAAACACATCAACCTCTAAAGGTCACATCACACCTGTATATATAGAAAATCAAGGAAAATACACCAAAAGAAGAGATTATGTAATGCTTATCCAATATAAGCATTATCCACCATGTGATAATTATCCTCCACCTAAGTAATCTAATCCATAAGCCCACCTAAGGAGGAACTCGCCATGTTTATCTCTCCTCTTCCAAAAAAGCATATTTTTCAAAGACGTGTGATCACAACCAGCTCTTTTAAATAAGGAAGTTATTCCTTTTCTAATAAACAAATATCTCTCTAATATTAAGTAATTCAACATGGAAAATAGACATCGAACAAATAACTCCATAAAACATGAAATACATAGAAGTACAAGGAATATTCCACTCACATGTGGAACAAAGTTACACAAAAGGTGGAGTGGGGAAAATTGTGCTCCCCACATTTATGGATCTCTCTAGGCCCCAAAAATATATTCCCATGGTCATGTGATAGCCCCAAATGGATCCACACTCAACAATCTCCCACTTGGAGACCATTTCTCCTGAACATAATCTATCACTACTCCATGACCACTAAGGCCAACCAAATCCAAACATAGTATCAAATTTTCCAATGTGACCACCTTGGTCATCATATCCATAGTACTCTAGCTAGTATGAACCTTATCATCTTCACCAAGTTTTCTTCCAAAGCTATCCTGATGAAGTGGTAATGTAACTAAATGTGTTTTGTCCTCGAGTGGAAAGTGAAGCTATTTGCCAAATGAATAACACTTTAACTATCACTATGTAGTCTCCAAATATCTTACTCATGCCCCAACTTTTTAAATAACTCCTATAACCAAATCATCTCCTTGTTAGCCTTTATGGTAGAAACATACTTTACCTTTGGGGTTGATAAAGGCACAACCTTATGTATCATATAAATCTAACTATCCAATGTATCTCCAATAATAAATATATAATGTATTGTACTTCTCCTACTATCAATATCCCCTACCATATCTGAGTCCACATAACCATGAAAAGTGGTATCTAATCCACCATAACATAATACAAAATCCATGTTTCCTCTCAAATACCTAAGAATCCATTTCACTTCTTGCCAATGCTTATAACTAATATCACTCATATACCTACTCATAAATCCCACTGCTTGGGAAATATCTATCCTAGTACAAACCATGGAATACATAAACCAACTAACTACTAATGAGTAAGGTACCTTGGACATCTTTAGCTTTTTAACCTCCATCTTGGGACACTGCTCCTTTGATAATCTAAAGTGGCCTACTAAAGGAGTACAAATAGATTTAACATCCAACATGCTAAACCTTTCCAAGGCTTTATTCATATATTCTTATTGGGATAAAATCAACTTCCTCTCCTTTCTATCATGAGTAATCCTCATATCGAGGATTTACTTTGCTACACCCAGATCTTTCATAGAAAAAGAGTCACTAAGTTATTTCTTGAGTATATGAATATGTTGTAGGTTCTTTCCTACAACTATCATGTCATCCACATACAAACATAATATAATAAATGAACCATCATTAAAATGTTTGATGTACATGCAATAGTTAAAATTACACCTTTGATAACTTTGTTCTAACATAAAAAAATAAAATTTATTATAGCATTGTCATGGAGCTTGTTTCAATCCATACAAGCTCTTCTTTAGTCTACACACATATTTCTCCTTCCATTTGACCTCATATCCTTATGGTTACTTCTTATATATCTCTTCATCCAAATCACCATCAAGAAAATTATTTTTTACATCCAACTATTCTAATTGAAAATCCTCAACTACAACTAAACCAAGAACAGTCCTAATAGAATTCATTTTTACAATATGTGAAAAAGTCTCATCAAATTAATACTTATTTTTTATACAAACCCCTTGACCACCATTCTATACTTATACCTTTTTCTCCCTTCATCCTCTTCTTTTATTCTAAAGATCTACTTGTTTAACAATGAACTCTTGCCCTTGGGTAGCCTTACCAAATCCCACATTTGGTTTTCCATGAGAGATCTATGCTCACCATCTATGGCTTGCTCCCACTTCATCCTAGCACCTACCTAAATTTCTTCCTCATAACACTCTCATTATCCATTGTTAGTGAGTGATAAATAATTCAAAGGAGGAAAATGTTTAGATGCTCTTCTTAACTTAGAAGAAATTACCATAGGAGTTTAGGGTCCTTGTGTAGAAGGTTCCTAAACTGATTCATTAGATGTTTTGTCATCACATAATGTGTACTCTTTTTATTCCTATTCTTGTTCCTGTAACTAATCCTTATACATGAATTTTTCATTAAAGACTACATCTCTCAAGCAAAATATTTTCTTATCTTTAATGCTTTGTAAATGGAAACCAAAGTCATCCTCACCATAACCAAAAAATGTGCATTTTTATGATTTTGCCTCTAAATTGGTCCTATCCTCTTTCTTAATGAGAGAAAAAGCCTCACATCCAAAGACCCTAAGAAAATAATAATCAAAATTCTTATTAGACCAAGCTTGTTTAGGAATGCCTCCATCTAAAGGCATAAAAGGTCCTCTATTAATTAGATATATTGTTGTGTTAAATACTTCTACCCAAAACTATAAAGGTAACCCTACATGTAACCTCATTCTCCTAGAACATTCCGTTATTGTTCTATTCATCCTTTTTGATACCCCATCATTCTGTGGAGTTCTTAGAACTACCCTTTGCCTATGGATTCTATTGTTAGAACAATAATAAAAGAAATCATTACTATAATACTCACCTCTATTATCTGGTCTGAGACCTATTTCATTCTCAACCAAGGCTTTCCACTTATTAAAAGTTTTAATTGCATCATATTTACTTTTAATACAATAAACATAAACTTTCCTAGTTGCATCATCAATAAAAGTGACCTAATAATTGGAACCACCAATAGAAGATACATGAGCTAGTCCCCATACATCTAAGTGTACCAACTATAACTTATGCTCTTTCTTTGTTGATCTAACTTTTAGGAACTAACTTGATCTTATTTCCCATACACAAAATTATCATAAAATTCTAGATCTATGTCTTTTAATCTAGGTAACTTGTATTTAAATATCTCCATGCCCTTATGGCTCATATGATTGAGCTTGTAGTGCCACATAGTTACATTTCCATTTGCAACAAGTAAATCACAATAATCAACACTACTAGTCAAATATAAATTACCAATTTTCTTACCTCTCAAAATCATAAGATAACCTTTGTTAAATTTCCAAGAATATATAGTAAACATAACCGAAAAGCCCTCACTACCTAATTGCCTCACTAAAACTAAATTCAGTCTCAACATAGGCACATGTGTGACATCTTTAAGTAGCCATGTGTTCCCATTTTGTATTTTAACCTAAAAAAAACCTTTCCCTAATATCTAACATAGTTTATCATCACTAAGATAAACATGTCCTAAATTTTCTTGAACATAATTAGTAAAATAATGCCTATGTAGGGTGGCATGAAAAGAAGCCCCTAAATCTAATACCTAAGACTCAAAAAAATATCCATAGAAAGAATTAAGGCATCCTAACATGATTTACCTGATGTCATATTTACCTCATTTATTTCCTCTTTATTGGCATTCTTATCCCAAAGTGACCAACAATCCTTCTTTGAGTGTCCACTCTTCCTAGAATGCCAGCATATCATCTTGGATCTAGATCTAGATTTAGATCTACCCTTTACCTTTCCATGATTGCCTTTTCTCTTATCCTTTTGTCTCCATCTAGTATCAACAAATGAATCTTTACTTGAAGATGATTCACAAGTGATTTTTCTTCATATTTCATCACTAAGAATCACATCTACAAAATCCTCAAAATTTAAGCTCCCCTTGGTAGGGAATGCATTACTCAAAACCATAACCAAACTATCCCAACTATCAGGCAAAGAACACAAAATCAATAAATCTCTAAATTCATCATCAAACTTAATTCCAAAAAAATTGAGCATACTTACAACCATATTAAAATCATGTAGATGATTAGCAATTGAACCATTCTTAGACATTTTCATGTTAAACAATATTTGCATAAGAAAAAATTTATTTGAGATAGAGGGTTTCTCATACAACTTTCCAAATTTATCTATGAGATCCTTTGTATTTTTCCCATCTGAAATATTAAATGAAATAGAAGATTCAAGGCATAACGTATGGCTCTCAATGCATTTCTATTAATCAATGACCAATCCACATCACTCATACTTATAGGTTGTTCTCCTTTCCCCTCCAAGGGGAGATGAAGCTCCTTCTAATAAAAGTAATCTTCCATTTGAATTTTTCACAAACCAAAATTATTACCATCAAATTTTTCAACTCTGAATCTAATCTCTTCTCCCATAGTTCCCACTTAAGCTAATAACATGTCCTATGATTTACCACTTTAAATAAACAAAACCAAATCTATCATACCATTTATTAGTAATTAAAAGAATCTAAACTAGATTTAAATCACCATAAAGTCAATAAATAGATTTTAAATGTGAAATCAAAATTAATTGTTCACTAACATGCATCATAAAAATAATTCCTCAAATCATAGTTAAATGAAAGCAATAAAGTAGAGAATAACACTAGCAATAACAAATAACATAGATCTACTATGGCTCACCCAATGTGGGCTACATCCACTAAAAAAGTCCTCAATAAAATTTGTAATAGAACAAGATTACAAATAACCTCTCATAGAGATAGAATATCTCTTACATAAAATGTCACATAGATGCTATGTTACACTATCACCTTCACCTACATAGTAGTATATCTTACAAGCTGTTATACCACATCCTATAAGTAAACACCTTCACTTTGCAAAAATATCTTCACTTTGACTCTATCTCTCAAAATCCACACTCTTAAAAATAAAAACATCAACCTCTAAAGGTCACATTACACCTATATATATAGAAAATGTATTAAAATCCACCAAACAAAGAGAATTGTGTAATGCTTACCCAAGATAAGAATTATCCACGATGTGACAACTATCCTCCACCTAAGAAAGCTCATCCATAAGCCCACCTAAGGAGAAAATCACCATGTTTATCTCTCCTCTTATAAAAAGTTACATTTTCCAAAGACATGTGATCATAACCAAATCTTTTAAACAAGGATTTCATTCCATTTTCCAATAAACAAATATTCCATAAGATCAAGGAAGTCAACATGGAAAATATGCATATAAAAACTAACTCCATAAAACATGGAATACATAGAAATTAGAAATATAAGGAATATTTGACTCACATGTGGAGCAAGGTTTCACAAAAGGTGGAGTGGGCAAAAGTGCACTCCCCAAATTTATAGAGATATATAGGCCCCAAAAATATATCCCCATGGTCATGTGATAACCCCAAGTGGCTCCACACTCAACACCTCATACTATTAAAGGACCCTATATAGTCTTTGGTGCAAAATAGGCCTAAAATGCCCTAACAGTAACCTATAAGGACCCATAAAGTGAACAAAACAAAGAGTTGGATATTGAAAATGCATAAATAGATAGTAAATGAAAAAGTTTATCTAAATTTGGGTAAAATTATTTTATTAGTGTATGTACATCTGCATACGAGGAGATAAATGACAAGAAAAGGGTTACAAGGATTAAAGGTAAGACAAGGTAGAATGGTCTAAAGTTGTCTAAATGCAATATTGGATGATTGAGGATGATATAAGAGATATAATTGATTATATAGAGCATATATAAGGTGCCTAGAATCTTGAATTATTGAGAGTAACATAAAATAGTGATTTCATATTGCCTAAAAGAGACTATTATGAATGAATGGATGAAAGAAGAGATTCATGAATGAGTGAAAATACAAAATGTTGGAAGTGAATGATGATAAATATTTAAGGTGTATTAAAATGAATTATATGAATGATATTGAATGTTTTGTGTCCTAAATTATTTATAATCAAGGAATTTTTGTTTTTATTCCTTTTGGACAAATATGCCTAGTGTTAGCCAACAAGAGTTACAAATTTCTAAGAAAATAGAAGGAGAAGTGCAGGCTAGGGACAAAATCTATACATAAATTAGGAATGGATCAAATTTATTAATTTTTTTTCAATAAATATACCTCATTTTAATATTGGTTATATTTTTTGGAGCTCATTGAAAATGGTGTTCACAAAATGACTTATTTGAGTAAGTTAAGACTGTGAAGGAGTAAGGTTTAGAGTTTGATCTATATGTTACATATTCACCATTATAAATTTATATATTTATGTTTTTAATTGTTATAATAACTTAAAATTATAATATTAATTTATAAATACTTATTTAATATTTATATAAAAGTGTTATAAGTCATGTTCACCACGACTAGTTTTCAAGGCAGAATAACAGTTCTAAGTAGGTAAGTGAGAATGATGATTTCAAGGATCCTTAAACTTATATAAAGAATATAATGACTATGATATTATTTTTAAATACCATTTTTACCTATACATGTTTTATATAAGGTTTACAATCAATTTAAGGATTTTAGATATGGAAGCCAAAATGGCTTGTCTAACTATGTTAGAATTGTGAAAGAGTAGTTTAACAAATTGGTGTACAAGACCAATGATTGAAAAATATAAACATATATATATATATATATATATATATATATATATATATATATATATATATATATATATATATATATGTATGTATGTATGTATGTATGTATGTATGTATGTATGTATGTATGTATGTATATTATGATGTAATACAAGTCATATATGAACTATTAATTTGAATTAGAAGTCATGGAAGTGCCCTTACAATTGATAAAGATAGCATTCTACATGAATATGTTTTTGGAGCTACAGGTAGTTTTCTATATGCTAATGAGTTTGATGTTCCTATGTTATTTTAACTACTTTTAATGTGTAAAAATAATATGGTAATGAATTATAGTTTATATGTGATAGAATAATATAATTTAGATTGTTATAAATTTCTTGCATGGTAGTTAAGCATCAAATATTCTTGACTATATTTTGGTAGTGTTGGGCAATTCTGAGTAAGCCTTTTGCAGGAGTGATCTTGAGGCCTTTTGGCTTGTGTGGTGAAGAATAAATCACCTAGTGATGTTTTTTAGGTCAAAAAGTATCTATTCATTTTATTTAATGAAATTTTTATGTGTCAAAGTTAAATGTATGATTTAGTTGTTTGAGGCATACTTTTTTTGTGTGTGAAGGGCTAATGGCAAGGGGACCTAATGGCATGGTTTAAGACTGATATAAGATAAAAGGTGTTATGTACATATATTAATGTTATAAGGTGTCTATTTTAGGTTTATCTAACGTGTTTCATGTGTTGGTGGAGAATAAATATGTTCCAAGATGTTCCAAGTGTAATGTGTTCCTTGAGAAGACTTAATTGTGTTAGGTCTCTATTAGGCCTAATGGGCTTTTGGCCTTTATGAGTGGTGACTGACCCATGTGATGATTTTTTCACTTGTGAAACATTTTTTTGAGCCATTATCATGTCAATACAAGTGTTTAAATTTTTTTTTCTAACCTAGGTTTGTGAGAGCAAGAATCAAGTATAAATATAAGGTATAATAGGCCTATTTATACTAAAAGAAAAGGAATGTGTGTGCAAGCAGATAAAAGAGCACCTTGAGGAACATAATGGGGTATTTAGTAGAATAATAAGAAGGTATAGAAACTATTATATCTATTATGAACATATAACTGATCTTATGCATGTATATAGAAAGGTCACTTGGCCTAATAAGCCTAGTAAGAGGCATATCAAGCGAGGGAGCCTAAAAAGTTGTTTAATAGAGGTTGAAGGTTGAGATGAGATGAATGACTTCATTTTATATATAGATACCATCATAGGTTCATTATATATGTGTTATTTATGTATTATAGAGAGTGTAATCAATATAGATAATATATAGAGTTGATGAAGATGTCACCATCTTTTGATTGAGCGATAAGGTGTTGTGAAGCTGATCAAGCTTATATTGGTTGAGTTGGTGCTGAGTTAAGATGGAATAGGAACTACCTTGAAATTTTTATATTTTTGAAGTGTCCTTGAATTTTATAGTTTGGTTCTAAGTCAATTATGGGGTTATATCCTCCTTGCAAGTTAGAACTTTTTAAAGGACTAGTTAAGTTGGTGTTTGACTAGTGAGGGGTTAGTGCCTTAATAAATGTTTATCCTATACTTATAGGATAGTGTTTAAAGTGGTGTTTTAGTGTTTTTTATTACCCATTAGTGTTTAACACATGGTTATTATTTTCATATGTTATGTTCTTGCTTCATCTTCATATGAATGGTTGATTATGTATTCCTTATCTCTAGATTAGTTTGATTATTTGATCAATGATAAGAGGAATTGAAAGAATTTTTTTTATAATGATTCACCCCATATAATTGGTTGTGATTACAATAATTGGTATCATATCAAGTCCTTTTAATAAGTTTTGACAGCTTGAAGGTGATCCTGGAAGCACAAGATGACTAAATTTGTGAAGGTAAGTTGTAAGAGCAGTATGATAATAAATTTGTTGAAAAATAAATCTTGGTGTATGGTTGTTGAGTCTTGGTAAGATTTAAATGAAAATAAGGTGTTTGTATCAGTATTAATACAAAAAGAGATAATTTTAAAATATCTAATAAGTCTAGATGTTTGCATGATATAGGTCATGGTTGAGGTTTGTATAATGGATTACATGGTGAAACAATGGGAAGACAGGTTAAAGAATTTAATATGATTTAAGATGTTCCTAAGTACATCATAGGCAATCTAAGGTGTTTTAAAAAGTATATCTCAGTATGGATGATGGTTTAAGATATTATCTAGATTCAATTGGACCATGGTGTACATGGTGATAAGGGAGTGGGTGTGAGATGCTTCAAATTTTTAATAAGCTTGTTTTGATTGGATAGATGTAAAGAGTGTTTTAGGCCATTGAGGTGATATAAGATGTTATGATGGTTCCCTAAGTGAATTGGTAAGGTTCTAGTGTTTCACATGATCTTTTAGAGTGAATAAATTTCACTATTCTAGCTAAGAGGAGCTAGCCCATCATTGGACATCATGGAGGTATGGCCTTGTTAGAATGTTTATGCATTTATTGTGTGTACTTGAGAAGTAAAAATTGATCAAAGGGATATATGGAGTTTTTTTTATTAGTGCCAAGATGTTTTCCTACAAGTTTGGTGTCTTGAAGTGTTTGTAAGCTCAAGTTTTAAAGCTTCAAAGTTGATCATGTATTTTTTGATGTGCTAGAGACCATCAAAATTATGCTTCATGAAATATTTGTTAAGTATTTAAAATTATAACCATTGGAGTTAAAATTCAAATTGATTGTGTATGAACTAATGAATTTGAGAGAAAATAAGTGCTTGTAGAAGTCATGAAAGAGGTCAAATCAATATGTTTTGAAAGGAAACGTTTTAGTAGACTCGATGATGATCATCCTCCAAGTGGTAATGTACTTTAAAAGTATGTATAGGTGTATTTATTGCACATCAAAGTTGTTTTTTGATGATTTTATTTTGCCTTGTGAATCTAGATTGATCTAAGAGGGTTTAGATCCTTTCTAATGCACTATAAATGGTGTTATAAGTATTATATGGTGTTTTTAACTCCTTGAAGACTTATCCCATGCATTGGATTAGATTTACAAGAATGATTTTATGCAAGAAAATAATCATGGTAGTTAATTGTGTTTGAAGGATAGATTTTCTTGTTTGAACTCATATTGCTTCTGTAAATGCTTTGTGTATGGTAATATTGATATTAGTAATGAATAACATGATCAAGACTCAAAATATAGAGTTATGATGGTTTCTAGTCTTCATGTCACTATAAAACCTAAGGTGTGTGTTCACAAGGTAAATGACTCTATTATGGCCTATGAAGCTTAGAAAACACTAGATGAAATGAGTGTAATGTTTCCTTTAGAAGATATCATGATTATAATGCATGTGTGAACTCAAGGTGATGTGTAAGAATCCAAAATTAGAACATGGATGTGAGAGTTGAAGAATGGTCTATAAGACCAATGCCTTTGAAGGTAGAAAGTGTTGATCATTTCATCTATGGTCTAGAGTTGGTTCTAAGGGTAATTTTATAAGTTGGTTTTGGCTTGAAGGTAAGAAATAAAGTTAATAATGTGACCATTATTATAGCATAATAAATTTGAATAATGTTGAAGTGGTGTCTTCTTAGAGGCTATATCATGAATTGTAATGTTCTTTTGATGTTAAGATGATCTCATAAGGTCATAAAGGGATCTATTAACATGAAATTAATATGTTTAGAGGTCTGAGGATGATAGATGTTTTATTTTGTTCTTAATAAATATCTATTTAACCATATGTTTCCATGAAGATACTATGAAGTAATCTAAGCCATGACAGACTGAGAAGATTGAAGAGAAGTATGCATGGACAAAGTGGGAGATTTTTGGTTTTATGGTTTATCGAGGTCCAAGGGTTAGTAGTACTATAAAATATGACCCTTTGTCATTAATGTCAAATGGGAGTAAAAACTTGATTGGGAGAAAAAATGTTTGGGGAGATCCATCTTGTTGAGAGAATGATTGGTTCATTTTTGGTTTGCCATCAATGTGGTTTTCCATGAATGAAAAATGGGGAGATTGTTGCAATTTTTCATTGATGTCATGTGTTAGTGCACTATCATTGATGTCAATAAGGGTCTCTAAGGTAAGATTTTCCTCTTATGTCATATACTTGAGGTCAAGTGTTGTCTCACAAGAAGATGTCTCATTGAAATGGGTGATTATACGTATGTGGAGTTATGTTTGGTAGTATTTGAGCATGAGAGAGAGTTTCAAAGTGCATCTATAGTGGTAGGAAGGTGTCAAAGTAGTGCAGTACCTAGTAGGTTTGTTTAATGGCCTAGTTCCCAAGTATGAAAATGGATTGTGGAGGCATGGTGATGATGACATGGATGTGTATGAGCTTGAAGGTGTATAATGGAGTTTTAAAGTATGGTAAAATTATATGACATGAGTTTGAGGTATTGAGAGCTGTGTAAAAGGGTTCAATCCATTTTCAATGACTAAGTATGGCTTATAGTTTTAGGCCTACTATGAAAAGAGACATAGTGTGGCCTAATGAGGGGTCAAAGTTAGTTTTCAAGGTTTTATAGATCATGTGAGTTTTTTTATTTTTTAAATAATTATCATAAATTTTTAGGTCCTAGAGTAAAGTAAACAAGCAAAAATGTTGTTTTGAAGTCTCTTAATCTCATAGAATAAGGTCTCCAAGCCCAATAATGTTTTTCTTATGCTCATTGGCATGTTTAAAATATGCATGGTGTCTTGATTATTTTATTATAGATGAGGAAAGGTCCTATATAATAAATCCTAGTAGTATTTTGGAATTTGAGGGGAAATATTGTATGAACAATTATTAATAATGGAATGGGTGTTAAACCCTCATTAAAATCTTATAATGGCCCAATGGTGAAGATTTTGTTTTTGAGTGCCCATAATGCATTGGTAAGGATATTTTTATTATTTTATCATGTAAATTACTCTTCCAAGTACCTCCAAGTGGTATTTATTTTCTAGGAGAGTGTGTGGAAGATATAACAAAATCCTTATTTCTTAGAAATTTGATATAATAGGAAGGGTTGACCATGTCAAAGAATGAAAATCAATGGAGATTGAAGCTTGAGACTGGTGTTTATTTTTCATGGTTTTATTTAGATAATTTATATCTTATGTGTCAACTATTTTGGTCACTCAATTTGACCTATTGCTAAACTGGGCTAATAGTGAAGATAGTGAGAAAAACTAGTCAAAATGAGAATATATTTAGGGATGAGTTTTAGTGGATTAGTAATGGATAAAATTTATTAATGTTTTTTTAAAATACCTATACCTAATTTTAATATTTTTTATACATTTTGGATTTTATTTAAAATGGTGAAAATGGTGTTCACAAAATGACCTATCTGAGTGAGTTAAGATAGCGAAGGAGTAATGTTCAGATTTTGATCTATATCTTCCATATTTTTGATTATAACCATGTATATTTGTGTTTTTAAATTTTATAAGGACATAAAATGATAATACTAACTCATAAATAATTATTTACTTTGTCTACGCAGGTGTTGGAAGTCATGCTCACCATGACTAGTTCTCAAGGTAGAATAATAGGTTTGAGTAGGTAAGTGAGAATGATGATTTGAAGGATATTTATACTTATATGAACCATATCATGAATATTATATTTTTTAAGACATATTTGACCTATAAATTATTTATATAATGTTTATAGTCACTATAAGGAGTTGAGATATGGAAGCCAAAATGGCTTATTTGGTTGTGTCAGAATTGTGAAAGAGTAGCTTAACAAATTGGTTTGTAAGATCAATGATTTGCATTATAACCAATTATATATTTATTTTATGAAATTATATAATTAAAATAGGAAATATTATGATTTCCCTTACAATTTCTAAAGACAACATTCTACATGACTATGTTTTTGGATCTATAGGCAGTTTTCTATATGCTAATGAGTTTGATGTTCCTATGTTATTTTGACAAATTTGAAAGTTTAGAAAGAATATTTTTATTAAATATATGTTAAATGTGATCAATTAAATTAATTTTTATTGTTTTACAGTTACTTTAAAAAATTTAAGAGTCAAATGTTTTTGGCTATATTTTGGTAGTGTTGGGAAATTTTGAGTAAGCCTCTCAGAAGAGTGTTCTTGAGGCCTTTTGTACTATATGGTGATTAATAAATAAATTTGTGATGTTTTATATGTTATAAATTATATATAAATATTATTTAAGGAAATTTTTATGTGTCAAAGTTAAATTCATGCTTTAGTTGCGTGAGGCAGACTTTTTATGTGTGTGAAGGGCTAATGGCAAGTAAACCTAATGGCATGGTTCAAGAGTGATATAAGATAAAATTTGGTATGTACATATATTAATGTTACAAGGGGAGTATTTTAGGTTTATTTTAAGTGTTTCATGATTTTTTTGAGACTCAATATGTTCTGAGATGGTCTAAGTGTAACGTGTTCCTTGAGAAGACCTAATTGCATTAGGTCTATATTAGGCCTAATGGGAATTTGGCCTCTATGAATAGTGATAGACATATGTGATGATTTTTTAAATTTTTAAATGTTTTTTATGACCCATTACAAGGTTTATAAAAGTTTTTTAAGGTTTTTGGCCAACCTATGTGGGTGAGATCAATAATTAAGTATAAATACAAGGCATAATAGTCCTATTTGGACTAAAAGAAAATGAATGTTTGTGAAAGTGAATAAATTATCACCTTTAAAAGAATAATTTTGGATTTATTACCATCATAATATGGGAGATAAACTATGATAAACATATAATATAGCTTCTACATGTGGATGGAAAAGTTAGTTGACCTAACGAGCCTAATAAGAGGCATATTAAGCGAGGGAGCCTAGAAGGTTGTTTGAAAGAGGTAGAAGGTTGAGAAGAGGTGAATGAGTTTATTATATGTAGAGAGACAATAATAAATTAATAAGATATGTGTTCCTAATATAGGATATATATTGAAATCTAGATAGAGAAGATAGAGAGTTGAAGAAGATGTTACCCTCTATTGATTAAGAAACAAGGTGTTATGAGGGTGATCAAGCTTGTCTTAGATGATTTGGTGATTATTAAAGAGGTAAAGGGAGTTAAATTATAGTTTTTAACTTAAAAAAAATCCTTGAAGTGGTTCATTTGGTGGCAAGTCACCTAGGGGGTTAGACCCTCATTTCAAGTTGGATCTTGCTAAAGGACTAGTTAAGTTGGTGCTTGACTAGTGAGGGATTGGTTCTCCTTGTGGGGTTGGTACCTCACTAAATTTTTATAAATTATTTATAAGATAATATTAAAAGTGTAATTTTATTGGTTTGTATTCCCCATGAGGGTTTCTCACATAGATTTTATGTTCTTGTGTTATGTTATTGCTTCATGCTCATATGAAAGGTTGATTATGCATTGCTTATCTAAAGATTATTTTTATTATTTAATGAATGATAAGAGGAATCAAAATAAATATTTGTACACTAATTAACCCCTCCTCTTAATTTTTTTTTAACAATAAAATTTTCACTTTACAATAAACTAAGTTGATTATATTGACTTAGTTTTGTAACTACTTTTTCCACAGGAAACTCAGTTAAATTTCTTGAATATATTTTTTTGGACTATCTTGGAGCATATGGACTCAACCTAATTAATTTTTATCTATACTATTTACATACAAGGTCAATATAATTGACCCAATACTATTTTTTATTTAGACAAAGTAAATTAACTAACATTAGTTTTAATTAGTTCACCTTTCATTTATCTATTTACTTACTTAGATTAGTGAACATAGAATAACTAAAAAGGTTAAATCACTAGATTATTCACTTTATTTATTCACATAATACTAAATCAAAAAATATCAATCAAGCATCCAAAAAATTCTACCTAGGCCTACTTACTTGGATTTCATCACCATGGGGGAAGGCAACTCTATTTCTAGACGGGTATGAATATGTGGTTGATGGTATATATTAGAAAAACAACTGATAACCTTATCATTGTAGGATTGTGAAGTGATGGGGTAGGTCCAATACTAAGCCAATATCATTACCAATACAAATCCATTTCAACATTAACACACCTAAAAATAACTTTTGATTACTTCTTTTTAGTTCCTTTGCAAAGCCAAATGCCATATCACATTTTAAATAATATTTTAAAATATATAAGCATGTACACTCATTAAGTTAAAATTTACATTTCAATATTTCTACTTGTTATTTTTTCCAATTATTTTTTGTGTTTTAAAACTCGTATTAACTAATGTTGGTACAAAGCTTATGTTATGTGTTGTATCTAGATCAACTTAATCGACCTAGTTGCCTATGCATTTAGATTAATTTCCTATAAAATTTATACTCAGTCATTGATATTTATACCATTCCAAATCTTTCTTAACTATAAAACATAGTTGATTCAATCTCTTACAGGTTACTCTATTTATCCTTCTACTAAACATAGTTGACTTAGCCTCTTATATGATACTCTATTTGTCCTCCTATAGAACACAATTGACCTATTCAAATATTTTTCATGTTAGTTATTATATTTTACTAATTATAAAATAGTCTATCCACTTGAATTATTATAATAAATAATTTTTCCTATTTATCAGTAATGATCTAGCTTTCACATTTCATCATGGAACATTTATATGATAAAGCCATAGAGAAAAATCAAATTAACATGATGAGTCTTACCAATCCTAATAAAAAATGTTAATCCAAATTTTTTGGTAACTACACTGGGTGAAATTAATATTCACATCACCACTAGAACTACCAACTATGGCATTCCTCACTATTTTCACCACTTAATCCCTTATTTATACAAACATTGGAAGATGAAAATGATCTTGACTAGACAACTAAAATGATTATTTTCATCAATGAAAATACTCAACATATATGTAAGGATACTTTAATCATATATAACATCATGATGGGACCTCTTTTTGAATATACCCATTTACCTTCTCCTATATTTTCTATAAGAGTTATGGAAAGTCAATTAATGATTTCATCCATTCCTTTACCCTATATATTATTCCCTTATAACACTATGACTTCATCCTCTATGTCTTATTGACCTCCATGCCAAGTATCTCTACTAACATGAATGGTGTATCTTTTTGTGGGCCTACCCCAAACATCCATACTAATACCTAAGTTTATTTAACTAAGAATGGATCAACTAAAACTATTACTTATCATTTTACTACTAATTCCATGCCACTACCACATTTCATGACACTATTACATGTCATGCTAGTAATGTATTCCAATATCTTAACACTTCACACCATATTAATGCTTCTAAAACTAATTCTACTAGTCAAAATAGTGCTCAAAATAATCAACTACTATTATGAAGTCTCAACCAAATGGATACTTTCCAAACCAATAATGTATTCCAAATGATGTAGATGTAAAACCACTTATTACATATCCAAAATCAACCTCAACACTCTATGGGGATAACCAAATCATAATACCCCTACCTACCCTTAGGGATTCATATGGCAACCTTATACCTCAACTATTATCCCCTTAACCTATAGGTAGGGATATGTGTGGCTGACTCATGGCTTACAAATCTTCATTTTAGATTTTTAAATTTATCAATGTTCTTAGTATGGTTAGGCTATGAAATAACCATGGATAAGTAAAGTATATATAGGAGGTAGTGGTCAGTATTTTATCACCATATTATGAATTTTTTTCATATTGAATTGTTATGGAGGTTTCCCCTTCAAAGTGGTTCAGTCATAATATTTGAGTATTCTACTCTTTTACCAATTGTTTTTGTGGATTTGCTTATTTTACTCTTGATTATACCATATATAATTCTATTATTATGAATCATCTAAGTAATTTGCTTACAAGTGGTATTAGAGCATCAATTTTGGCATGTTTTCATGGAACATTTCTTTGGATGTAGCACCTTAAGTACCAAAATTTAGAAAAAACATAACTTATGATCTGGGAGGAACTAATTTTTTATCACCATAGTTTTGTTCATGAGGTTTTCTCCTAAAAAAGAAAAACATTTTTTTAGGGTAAAAAAAAGTCTAGAAATTTTTTACCTTGTGAAAATTAGTAGGTGTTGGATTCATCTCTACAAGAATATTACAATGGTATATTATACTGTTACAATTTTTGGTTCAAAATATTTCACCCTTGTACATAATAGCATTAGTTTGATTTGTCTTAATGAGATGATCACAATGATGTATTCCATTGGTAGATTTTGTTTGGCTAAAAACCTCTTAGGGTTTGTTCATGGATACTCCAAAAACTCATGGATATGGGAAAGGGTAAGAAATTCCAAAAACTCCTCACAAAGATGACATGAAATCTGAAACTTTTGATTTATCTATTTTAGAGGTAGTTCATAAACTTAAGTCAGAATTATATGGCACGGTGAAAAAATATGATTTTGATACAATTCAAAAGGACATTAAAGTTTTGAGAGGGGAATTGGATAGCACAAAAGATCAATTAAAACAAATATCTTGGTAATTTTCCAATTTATCAGCTCATCCATTACAAAATAATCCTCCACCACTTCAGTTTGGCTATCCTACTCCAAACAATACAAATACCAATTCTATCCCTAAGCCAATGTTGCCAAAAGTGGACCTACATAAGTTTGATGGTAATTATCCACTCACTTGGCTCACTCAAATTGAAAATTTATTTGATATAAATCAAAATCCATGTTTACAAAAAGTGGTTATTACATCTCTCTATCTGGAACTTGATCCATTCAATTGGCATCATTATTTGTGTGCTTAAAATAAAATGAAAGGTGTCCTAGTTTCATGGTAGGTATTTTCTAAGGAGTTGTATCTCCACTATCACAATATGAAAATTATGTTAGTTATCTATCCAAATTTTTCCAAACTAGCATTTTTGAGGACTACATTAATCAATTTCAAAATTTATCCTTATATGTGTTAGACATCACTAAGTAAAATTTGACTGACTTGTTTTTTGGTGGCCTCAAAGATATCATATAATTGTAGGTTTGCATGTTTCATCCTAGTATTATATCTAAGGCCATACCAATGGCACACATGGTTGAGAAAAAAGAGTTGATCAAATAAAGACCTTTCACAAATGTTCATGAATGTACTTTTCTAGCACCATCATTTCATCAACCTGCCATATTGACACTTATATAAGTAGAAGAAAGGTGTGCAAAAGGTTTGTGTTTTGGATAAGAAAGTAAGTGGATAAAATGGCATCAATGTGATGAAAATAAGTTATTTTACATTGACAGTGCCAATGATGAGTAAGAAGATGAGGAGGCTTCAGGGGAATGGTTATAAGAACCTAAAGATGAATCTAAATTTTCTCAACCTACTATTTCCTGTCATGCACTTTCAAGCATTATTACTTCTCAAACTCTTAAGTTGGTGGGGTTCTTCAAAAAAACTAAAGTTGATTATGTTAATTGACTTTGGGAGTACACATAACTTCATCAATAGTTAGTTTTTTACAAATTTGAATTATTTCATTTACCCAACTCTAAAATTCTAGGTCATGATTGCAAATGGTGGTAGCGTCAAATTAAACTATAAAATGCCATATTATTAAGTTTGCTATGGGAGACTATTTTTTAGATTCCCCTATGTTTGCTATTCCCATGGGAGGAGTTGACATTATTTTTGGATTCCAATGCCTCACCACTTTGGGCACAATTAAGATGAATTTCCAAGAATTATTCATGAGGTTTCATTCAGAAGGAAGGACTTTTAAACTACATGGATTACAGGTTAAATCTCATAACTAGTTAGTTCCCACTAGATGGTGAAGATTCTTAAAAATATGCATAAGGTTTTGTGGCATGCTTATTTTTCATGGAGGTTCAACCAACCAAGGAGTCTACACATATTGATTTTCAAAAGGTGTTATATGATCATCCTGTTGGTTTTGGTGACATGAAAAAAAGACTTCCTCTAAGTAATGCACATGATTATGTCATTAGACTCATTCTAGGAATTATGCCACCTAATATCAAACTCTATAGGTATCCCTATGCCCAAAAGAGTGAAATTGATAATATGTTACAATAAATGTTGGAGATAGGAATCATTTGACATAGTAAAATTGAATATTCCTCCCTAATGGTCATGGTGTATAATAAGGATGCTAGTTGGAGGATATGCCTAGAATATAGAGAAATCAACAAATACACCATCAAAAAAACATTTCCTATTCTTGTAATTGATTATTTTCTAGATGAATTACATGGTGATATTTATTTTACCATGTTATAAATTCACTCTTGATATCATTAGATTCACATCCACAATGAGGACATACCTAAAACAACTTTTATAACTCATAAAGACCATTATGAATTTATTTTCATGCCTTTTGGACTCACAAATGCACTATCTACATTTTAGAGTTTGATGAATACTATTTTTAGGAATTTTTTTAGAATGTTTGTATGTGTTTTTGATGATATCCTCATCTACAACAAAAAATTGGAAGACCATTTGAAGCATGTGAAACAAGTGCTTTCAATTATGGAATAATAATAGCTTTATGCCAAACCTTCCAAATGTTATTTTGGTATCCAAGGGGTTGAGTACTTGGGTTATATTGTTTCACATGGAGTGAAAGTTTATCCTAAGAAAATCAAAGAAATGATGGAGTGGTAGGTTCTCAAGGCCCTCAAGAACTTATGTAGATTTCTAGGAATAATTGGTTACTATCATAGGTTTGTCAAAAATTATGCTATCATTTCAGCCCCACTCACCTTTTTGCTAAATAAATAATCCTTTCAGTGGACTGATTTAGATACTAAGGCATTTGAATAGTTGAAAAGGGTTATGTGCACAACTCCAATTTTGGCTAGTCCTGATTTTTCAAAAACTTTTATTATGGAGTGTCACATTAGGATATGGCATGGAAGTCATACTCATGATATAAGGTAGAGCACTATCATTTGAAATTTTACAAAATAAGGGAAAAAATAGGCTCAAATAAATTAATAAGAAAAATATGATGGCTATTTTGCATGTAGTGAATCAATGGAGATTGTATCTGACAGATTATCACTTTTAGGTAAAGATTGATCATGATTGACTCAAATATTTTTTAGAATAATACTTTTTATCTAAATTAAAAAAATTGGGTGACTAAAATGTTAGGCTATGATTTTTAAAAAGTTTATAAGAATGAAAAAAGATAATGTGGTGGTAAATGCCCTCTCTTGGTGGGATAAATCAGTTAAGGCATTAGTATGCACCATGACCATGTGGTAGGAAAATTGGATAGAGGAAGCAAGATTAGAATGGGACAATGGTATTTCTATCAAGGATTTTATTCATAATCTTTAGCAAGGTTCTAATTAATATAAAAAACTACATGGAATGGGAAAAAATATGGTATAAATATACAATATGACTTTGTTATCATTCTCTCCTCAAACATAAGATTCTTCAAGAACTTCATGCCTCTCCACTTAGAAGACACTCAATATTTTTTAAAACATATCATAGAATCAAGAAATATTTATTTTGGGAAGGACTCAAAGTGGATGATTATAAATATGTCATTGCATCCATGGTATGCCAAAAAAATAAAGGTGAAACCATTAAGACCCCAAGTCTTTTGGTAACCTTTATCTATCCCTATCCACTATTGGCAAGAGGTTTCCATGGATTTCATTATTGTGTTACCAAGGTCTAAGGGTAAAAATATTATCATGGTATTTATGGATTGACTCACCAAGTATGCTCATTTTTTCTCCTTATCATAGCCATTTATTACCAATACAATAGCTTCTACTTTTCTCTATACAATTAAAAAATTGCATGACACTCTAAAGATCATTGTAAGTGACCAAGATCAGATTTTTATTAGAAAATTTTGGACTAAATTATTTGCATGTTTTGGTACCCAATTAGCTCATATCTCATCCTATCATCCTTAATATGATGGAAAAATATAGGTAGTCAACAAATGTCTTGAAGGGTACCTTCATTATTTTGTTTTTGACAAACAAGACAAATGGCTTCATTGGCTACCACTTGCTAAATGGTGGTATGACACTTATTTTCACACTTCTTTCAATATTTCTCCCTTTATGGAATTATATGGGTGTCACCCCCCATATATCACTTCATTTTTATTATTTCATCCTAAATTTTTAAATGTTGAGGAACACATTCACCATCAACAAGAGGTGTTAGTCAGTTTTTGAGAAGAATTTAGTAATGGCACAAAATTGAATGAAGTAGCAAGAAGATAAACACTAAAATGAGTGGAATTTTGACATGGGTGATTGGGTCTTTATGAATTTATATCCATACAATCATATGTATCTAAATCCACAAAAAAGGATCACAAGTTATCATCTGAGTATTACGTACTTTACCAAATCTTGAAAACAAATGGTAGTGTGGATTACAAGTTAGAATTACCCTTAGCCATTCATATACATTTGGTATTCCATTTATCTTTCCTAAATAAATTAATTAGACATAAATTTTAAACTCAACTTGAGTTACCTAAACTAGATGAAGAATGCAGAGTTATTCTAGAGCCTGAGGAGATCCTTCACATATGCACTAAGTAACTATAGACTAGATTCATTAAGTAGTATTTGATCAAATAAAAGAACTTGTATTCTGAAGATGCAACATGGGAAGATGAAGCATTCCTATATAGACATCATGGTTTGATTAAACATTGAGGACAACACTATTTTGAAGGGGAGGGGTAGGTTTTTCCCTTAACCTATAGTACATCTAGGGATTTATGTGATCGACTTGTGGCTTACACATCTTCATATTAGATTTTTGCTTTTCCATATGTTCTTAGCATGGTTGACCTATGGAATAACCATGGATAAGTAGAGTATATATATGAGGTAGTGGTTAGTATTTTTTTTGTCTATTATGAATTCTATTCTTATTACATTTTTGTGGAGGTCTCCCCCTCGAAGTAGCTCAGTCATAATATTCAAGTATTATGCTTTTTCACCAATTGTTATTTTGGATCTACTTATTTTGATCTTAGTTTTACCATATATAATTCTACCATTATAAATCATCTATGTAATTTCCTTACATCAACCCTCAATTGTTAATAAAACTATTATAATTTTACAAAAGGAACCTCTTGTACCTCACATTGTAAACATTGATATCAGAGGTATAATTCCCACCATCACTTATAATGGATCCATAAATCCTACCTTGCACTTAAATTTTTTTAAAAACCTCTACAAAGATTGGGTTAAACTTAATACCTTCATTAAGAGAAAAATCTTCGATAAAAATCTCTCTAAAGATATTCTAGATTGGTATAATCAACTTAAAAGCCACTCCATCACTAGTTTATAAGGCTTGGTCAATAAATTTATTCAAGAGTTCTAAATTAATGACCTTCCCAAAAATAACTTAGGTCATTTTATTAATTGTAAACAAATAGAATTTGAAATGGCATAATTTTTTATTAGATGATGGAAAGTTTTTATAATAAATCCAAGCATAATATGATAAATGAAAACCTCCTACACTTATTTACTAATGATTTTCATCCTAATTTTTTAACACATTAATACTCTTTCTCCAAAATCTCTAGAAGAGGCCATTAACCTATCAAAACACATGTATTTCCTTATTCATCAATTTGAACATTCCCACCATCCAATGGGAACTTACATGCTTGTAAAAGATAAAAATGACATGAAAAAAATGATCATGTTATGGATATTTTTGACACCAAAAACACCATCTATTTTATTGATACAAACCATACAATGTAGGATAATCTTTCACTACCATATAATAAAAAATATCATCATAGTTCCTTATTAGCTCAAAACCATAACACAGATACACACAAACCTCTTTACTTAGATTAAATTAAAAGGCATCTTCTATGACCCTCACCATAATATCTTGACCTTACATGTGCTATGAACCATTGGTAGGATCCCAACATTTTTTTTGGGCTTCATGCAAGTCAGGGTCATTCTCATGAAACTTGTCACCAACTATGAAATATTTTTATGGACTTTCTCCTTAGACCCAAGTTTGACCATGAATCACAAATCACAAACATCAACAAGGCTATGAAATAACACTTAAGTCTCATGAAACCAATACTAAAAATGAAGCCTTAAATAAAACCAATGTTCATCTGTCTATCTATAAATAGCCTCTTCCACATCATCAAGATACCACCAACTAAACCTACCCCTACCACCAATAACATCAAAGGTACCATATATTCTAATACCAATGATGAGAATGTGGTCAACAAGGATAATATGAAGAGAGTAGTTTATTATATTAAACCATATCCAACCTCAAAATATAAAAATCATTCAATGTTCCTTATTATTCTAGTTATTTACCCATCACATATCATAAAATTGGGGAATGTGAAACCAAATAACACACAAGTATCACCTCCAACAATGCAAATAGACTATACTTCTCATACCATTGATATAGGTTTTATTCCTCTACCAAATACAATACTTCAACTAGATATCCTTAAGACTTGACATCAACATTCTCCCATTAAATCACAATAAAAACTTAATGACATAAGTAAATCACCCAAGAAAGATCAACCCAATCCAATTGAACCTAAACTAAATATACCTTATCCACAAAAACATCACTCCACATATAACTCCCCTTTAATGGATCTATCAAAACATTATACGCCTTTATCCATTAATCCTATAAAAGTTTATGATGAATGGGATACTATCACATAAATTTTGCATCTTGCATCCGAAATTATTTTATTATAACTTATGTGAACTTCTCATCATCATCATAATTTCATAATGTAATTACTATTTGAAATTTGCATCCCTCGTCCTCCTCCCATAGGGTAAGAAGCTACATTATTGGGATCAAAAGATGGAATTCTCCATGAGTGTGAATATATGTTTATCCACATTGATTGAATGGTTTACACTTATCTTTCACTTAAATTTCTTATCTCTTCCATGATCCCTGATGAGATACTACATCATGAAAATGACCCTCCCCTCTTTATTAGAATTCAAATAGGCAATATCTAAGTCAACCATACTTTAATAAATGAAGTATCAGGCACTAATGTTGATTCCATTAATTTTGTTAAAACACACACACACACACACACACACACACACACACACATATATATATTATAAATTCAATCTTCAATCCACAAAAATTTCATTCCAAGGATATGATAGAAGATAAATGCCTCCTCTAGTTGTGTTTAGATTCCCATCACTATTCCTCTTATCACTATTCATGTGAAATTTATGATATTTAAATTTACACATTCCTATAATATATTACTTAGTTTACCTTGGACACATTTCATGAGATAAGTTTCTTCATTTGTATGCCAATGTGTCAAATTTCCCCATAATGACACAATATATAATATTAAAGGTGACATGAACCCTTGAAAATTTAAACAATTCCAAGAATGACATGTTTTCAAAATACCTACCCTTAAAATGTTACCTAGCATTCCACTTCATGAATCACAACATTTTAATTATTCTTTCAACTCTACTCAAGGTTATCATGGTCATCCTAAATTAATAGGAAACATCCATCCTAACCTCCTAGACTCAAATAATGATAAACTATATGAGATAGGCTAAAAGATAAAACCTTTGATTTCTTTCCTAACATAATTGGTCAATCACCTCCTTTTGTTTGACGTCAGCCCCATTAAGAAACATTAGATGAGCTATCAGTTACCATAACTAAAATTACACATTCTATTTTCCATGCTTCTTCATTCGATAAAATATTTGATGCATGTACTATTGACTTATATACACCATATTGTGATGACATATATTCTTTGTGTGACCCATTTTTATCTAGATTCATTCACAATTTAAATGAAGATTTAGTTATATATCAATTTTATATATTATAGGGTCTCAATTATTTTCTATCATTCTCTCTCTTATATTACTTGATATTAGTTTTTCCTCTACTATTCATAGGTTAGATATGGATCACAACTTACTACACATCCAATCACTACTAAACCTATAAAGAGTATGCGTATAGACTATTCCATGACAATACCTTATGTTTTTTTTAGATAGCATGATCCTTCCAATTTACTTCCTTCTTAGATATTATCCATTATGATTCAACATATTGCACAACCAAATATACATATGAATGAGCCTAGTCTATATTCCACTCTAGCTTTTCCCTTCCTTTGTAGTTATCTTCTATCATTAAGTAAGCTTGATCCTCTACCATCACAATGGGAAAATGAGACCTATTATGATATTCATAGAGTTTATAGTCATTAGACCAAGGAATTCCATATATATCAATATAAACATGTTTCTTATTCCATCAATTTAGCTATTATACCTCCAATATATACTAATATATGTATTTATTGCTTTCATGGTTCATGTAACCATTCTTATACTCATTGTTGATAACTTAGGTAGTATATTGAAACACTAAATCTAGTCATAACATATCCTAAAGACAAAACCATACCACCACCAAAGCTACTTCCTAAGTATATACATAAATATGTAGAAGTAAATTATATTTGGAATTAGTGCATTGCACACCATACTGATAGGTACCTAATATTTTAGTAACATCTCCATGATTTCCCATAGTATATACTATAATCAGTTATTCCTTGTGTTATAGGTAATTCGTAAAAGGGAGGATCATCCTTCTCTATAGGTTTCACCCCACCTATATCTATCGATACCATTCATATTAATATACTTATTCTTTTCTTTGAATATCATAAACAATAGGTACTACATGAGCATAACTCTTATTCTACAACACCTTACACACACACACACACACACACACACACACACACACACACACACACACACACACACACACACACACACACACACACACACACACACACACACACACACACACACATCTGTGTGTGTGTGTGTGTGTGTGTGTGTGTGTTTGTGTGTGTGTGTGTGTGTGTGTGTGTGTGTGTGTGTGTGTGTGTGTGTGTGTGTGTGTGTGTGTGTGTGTGTGTGTGTGTGTGTGTGTGTGTGTGTGTGTGTGTGTGTGTGTGTGTGTGTGTGTGTGTGTGTGTGTGTGTGTGTGTGTGAAAGGAAGTATTTTCAAGACTTTATATGAAGATTTATGATATTTGACTAATGTCCAAATCTAGCTATATAAATATGTGTCAGATGTTATTCATAACAATTGTGGTTAGATATATCAGTATTTTTGAACACATCATGGTGTTATATCACATTATTTATTATTATATTACATTATTTGGATTAGACTTGTGATTCATTTATATATCTTATATATTTTATTATTTATCAAGTTTTATTTCAATTCTCTTTTTACATGAATCATTATATTATGATTTATGTGTTTTACATGGTTTCATTTTCTTTAGCTTTCTCTTATGACTTACTCTCATTTTTCATGGATTTAAACTTATGTTTATGGTTTGAATTATGTCACATGGATTCATTAATCCTCTCTTTTATGATTATTTTATAATTTTAACTCAAATAATTATAGTTATTATTGTGACATGGTTGTAAAAACCACATTCCCATAGTATTTTATATTTACCATATGACTAGTTAGTAAACATTATTCTCATTGTATTATTTATAAATAGGTATCTATTTGATCTCCATTTTTCCATTTTTTATTTTCACATAATAAACACACATATATTTTAAACTTGAGATTAATATTGCTTAATATGTAAGCCAAAGTTATTTAGTCAGTCATATCTCTACATACTTAGTCTCCTATAACCAAAGTCTAAAGCTCATTCATGTGTATAAATTTTATTAATCATGTTGGTTATTCCAAATCCATATGGATGAGGAATCAAAAAATCCATAAAAATTTAAAATCCAAATCATTAAAAAAAAATTCAATGATTATAAAGGGAAATATAAAATACAAAAGTCTAATCGCACCGAAAGATGTGATTTCCTATTTTTAGAACATCTCTTTTTCCTAATCAAAGCTTAATATACATTATTGTCATCATGATATGGCCAAGGTACATTGGTGTATGTTAGGTCATTACATTAGGATAGGAGAATTAAAAAATCTATAATACTACCTACTTTCTCACACAAGTACCCAATCTTCATAGTAGACCAATAACTCACTAAGGGGTCCTGAAGAAAGGGGAACATGTTATGGGAAGGTAAGTCTATTTTAATTTATTTATTTATCTAACCTTGATGAGTTTATCTTAGTATTCTACCTATTTACCTATATATGTTTGTGCTTATTATGAGACAATATCCTTTATATTTTGATGGTTGGTAGGATCTTAGTACTTTCCTTCTTACCTAGTATGATTAATATTTACTAAGGTTTTAATATAAATAAGTATGTCATAATTTTTACAATCATAATTTCATTAAAACAATCCCAATGTTTCCCCTTGATGAAAAATGTTATGTTAACTGATCATACCCCTAGGGTTTCCTTTTGTCAGTTGCAGTATAAGACCTTGGATAGGACTAGACATTTGTCACAAAATATTTCCTTGTTTTTTTCCTTATTATCGTTCACCTCATTTGTGTTTTCCTTGTGATTTCTAGTATAAGACCTTAGATAGGACTAGGAAATACTCATAAATTAGTGCATTAAATGCCATTAATATTTTCCAACATTAGTATTCACCTCATTGGTGTTCCCTTTGTGAGTTGCAGTAGAAGACCTTTGATAAGACTAAGCATTCCTTATAAAACCTTTCCACAAAGTTTCATATTATGACCAACTCAAAATAATAACCTATCAATATTGCATTCTTAAAATTTGAGATAATTGGTTTTATATTATGATTTACATGTCATTTACATACTTCCCATCTTGATTAGTATGTTTTATGCTCACTTCAAAAACATTTCACTTTATCTTCTTATTTTTCAATTGCATGTATTTTTACAACCTTTTTATTAAATTTATCATACTTACCATATTGATTTAATTTGATTTATACTTATAATATTTTTTATTATCATACTTCCCATCTTGATTTAGTATGATTGATTAACTTTAATGTAAATTTGTTTTTCATATCATTTGTTATAACATGTTTTCCAATTTATTATAAAAATTTAATACTTCCCATATTGATTTAGTATAACTTATATTTGTTTTAATTTGGTTCAATTTACATATACATGGTTCTAAACATTTGTTACTATTATAGGCTTAATTTACACCCTTAGAGAGGGTTCTTTAGGCTCTTTCTAACTAAGCTATTATATTTGGATAACCATAAGTTGTGGGTATCTTGTGATGGGGTTGAACCTCTGGAAAAGGCTAGCTTGCTCTTGATGTTCACCTAAGGCTAAATCTAAAATAATTTTTCATAAGGAAAAGGGTTAGAAAGAGAAAAAGGGCTCCAAATAAATCTAAAAGGATGATGCACCAAAGTTAAATGGACACTCATATAAGCTTGAACACTCACTAGATCAACAAAATATAACTATGGCTTACTCAATCTCACTTTCACTAATTGCATAAATATTTCATATAAAAGGTTTGAAATCGAACACTAGTCTAGACCTGAAAGTTAGTTTGAAAACAACTTCAAAGAGGCAAGCAAAAGGATATCAAACTATGAAGAATCTCTTTCATAAATATACAATACACAAGCATACTAAACACTGATTAAGGACAAGAAATAGGCAAAGAGTTGATCCTATTACTTCAAAAGGCAGTTCTTACAATATTTTGACAAGGTTTAACCATATCAAATGAGCACACTCTCTTAAGAGTCTTGATGACTATCCTTTTCTACGAAAATAAAATGCTAAAATCTAAAATCTTAGAACCCCTTTAACGGGAATAAGACTAGGATATATAGGAGAAGAGAGAGAAAAAGAAAGGGTATCAGAGCATGCCATCAAAAAAATAAAGCATTCTCTTGGGTCATTAATTATACTTGAGCCACCACCTTTTGCTCCTTATCCAATGAGAACCTTGACACTTTTTTGATCAATCAGGACACTACCTATGGCTTGTTGAGTGAGAAAGTCCCTAAAGGTTTTGAGGATGCATTGAATGCTCTAACCTATATTTTCCATCACTGGGCCTTTTCCTTGATCCTTCATGCCATCTCTCACTTGAGGATAAAACCTCATACTCATGGATGTAACCAGATCATAGCTTCATGATTTTTAGGTGGATGCTTGTTGAGACTATGTCCATGTTAAAGGATGAAAACCCTTTACACTAGTCACTTATCTACTCTAATTTCATATCTATATAATAGGTATATCCTATAAATGGAAAACCAATCTAAGTTTATTGGTTTCACTATCATTATCCATAATTTACTCAAAGCTTGGTCATATTTGGCTAGCAACTTGTTGACCTTTGATTGACATTAGGTATAGAAGATGTAATCTATCTTTATGGAGCCCCACATTGGTTTCACTATCACTATCCGTAATTTACTCAAAGCTTGGTCATATTTGGTTAGCAACTTGTTGACCTTTGATTGACATTAGGTATAGAAGATGTAATCTATCTTTATAGAGCCCCACTAACAATTCTTGGTCCCTATTATTTATCTTGGTTCAACTCAAATTTAGATCTAGCTTGGTTCTATGTATGCTTGCTTCCATTCACCAAAAATTGACCATTTTACTTCCATCTAAGTTACCTAGGCTCACCTTTGTTCTAATTGGCCATCAAAATTTGACTTAGCTCATTGACATACTAAATCATCTCACTCCATTGATTTTGATCTATATGATCAAGCATCAGCTAGTGATCCTCTACTAGTTGAACATGTTATTGACACCTATCATGTATGTATCTACTCTTGAGATCCACTAACCCCTTTGACCTCTATTCACTATTAGATCTGAATGATTTATCAAATGCCAATAATTGATCTATTAGGACCCACTATTTGAAAGCCAATGACTAGTTCATGATCATAAAATTGATGTCATAATTCTCATCAAATAAAGTTTATATGACCATTAATGATGTTCATGTGACTATCAAATTTAAGGTGAAAAGAGTTGGTTTTACTTGAGATTAAATTTGATTTCAGTGTGAATTTATTATGTTGCAAGTCCAAATTTGAAGGCATATAACTTGAAGCATAAAATTCATGGAGGCACCAAACATTTAGGAGAACTCTTGAGGCCAAAAGGAATGAACCAATTTGATCCACTAGTCCCAAAAGATTTCTAAGTGAAGATATTAAATATATAAGCTAGTTAGTTCAAATGATTATGTGGCATCCTAAAAATGGTCTAGTTTATTTGGATAAGTATGGCAAACTTAATGAAATCTGACTGAGAATCCAACTTTGAATATGCATAACTTATACCATGCTTTGGTGGATGATGTAAAACCTAGTGCATAGAAAGTAGGGACCAAGCTAAACAAACCCATGTGACAATTTTCCCCTATAGCTACTACATGTGTGAGATATAAATTTTTGAACATGTTTAATTGACTCTATAAAAACCTCCTAAAAATGATGGGAAAACACATAGAAAGTGACTAAGGAACCAACTTTATACCTTTGTAACTTTTGATGTACTTTAGTAGAGGACATGAAACTTGGTGCATATTATTTAGTCATAAATGTGAACAAACCCATATGATCAATTCTCTTTGACTTGCCCATATGTGGTAATGGTGACATTAGTAATGTTCTTACTCAAATTTTTTGTTCCTAGGCCCAAGTGTCTCAATGAACACAATAAAGAACCAAATGTATCCCATGCACTTCTAAGCCATTCCAAGCATTCTTGTAATCCCATGGGGGCTATGAAAATATATTATTATCCTTAGAAAATGAAAATTTACACTTTAACTGAACCCAAAGTGTCTTAAAATACTTGTGATAAAATTGAGATCCTAGACTCCTATTCGAAACCATATCTTTGGGCTTTATGTATCGAACAAAATGTTTAATAGAATTTGACCTTTGGGGAAATTATCAAGGGAAAATATTGTCAAAAGAATTGTGGCCTTAGAATTTCCATTTAATTTTTTTGAAATAGCCCTTTGCCCTTTGAAAATGCCATTTGTATCTTTTTTATTGGTCCATTTTCTTTAGAAAAGTACCCTTCAAAAAAAGTGTTTAGGACATTTTGATACAAAAAAGTGCCCTTCAGGACTTATGTTTGGTTCAATTTCCTTAGAGAATGATCCTTTGGGGTTTTTGTTTTGGATAAAATGTCAAAAATAATTCTTGACACTTAGCCCAAAAGACCCAAAACAAATCTCCCAAAAGAAACAACACTTAGCCAAACAAAAGTTCAAAAAGAAATGAACTTAGCAAAAAGAAAGCCGTAAATATTTCCTAAGTAATGATTTACCCAAAAGGTTTGACACTTAGATTTTATTATTAGGCTCTTCTAAAATTATGCTTGAATTATATCTTTATTTTTTAAGGCTTAGACATTATGAAAATCTATTCAGATACCTTCTCTTTGCAACAATAGACTTATCCATTAGAAATTGGCAAGATACACCTTTAAGTAAGCTTAAAGTGTTTCAAAATATTTGAAATCTATATGATACATTTATTCCATTAATTTCATCCATAAATCCTATCCAAGCCTTTAACCATACTTGATCCTCTGGAAATTATAATACATTTAGGTAAGTTTGGTATCTGGGCCAATAATGACCAACATCTTTAGTGATTTATAAGGAAGCATGCCTATTATGCTTTGAGAACCTAGACCATTCACCTTATTTAGTTCATTGGGAATGGATTCTCTTCTTATACAACTAAGTTAGACCTCTCTTGAAGTAACAAGGATCAAAACAAAAAAAACAAAATGCCTGAGGCACTTTGGAAAAGGAAACAACAAAAGAAAAAATAAATTTACATAGAGCACTTATATGAAATCATAAAGCTATTATAACATGTATAATATGTTACAATGGATGAAATGTTATTCAATAATATGTATTTAAATTAATGTCATTTATTGGGATGGGTAATACCTCTCCATCTAGTTAGGAAAGTTAAAAAGAATTGTGTTCCTTACATCCATGGGTCAAACAAAGACCACTCCACAAGCTATCAAACATGGTATGGTTGACTGATTTGGTATTACTTGAGTCCCATTTGAGCACTAGGTCTCCTTCCTTGAATCTCCTTACTTTATCTCTTTTTTTAAAGGCCTTTTTGAACTAATCTTGGTGTGATTCCAAAGTTTTCATAGTAAGCTCACTGTTTTCTTTTAGCTCCATGAGATATATCATCCTCACATTCATGGTCTCATCCTCCTTCAACTCAAGCTAATGGGATACTTATAATGTAGGTATCTCAAGGTAGATATGAATTTTGTATTCCCTTTCATACATAAGAACATATGGATAATTACCAATGGTAGTTTTAGGAGTCACCCTATTATCCCAAAAGCATGTCTTTAGCTTGGTGTGTCATGTTCTCTAATTCTATTCCATGGTCCTCCTAATGATCCTAAAAAAATTCTTATTTTTGACTATGCTAGTCTATTTCCTTTAGGATAGTAGTTATAAGAGCTATTAAGGTAGATACCCAGCTTGATAACCTACTCACTTGTCTTCATACCAAGGAATTCTAATCCATTATCAGAAATTGTGGTGGTTGGGACACCAAACCTTTTTACAAGGTGATCTTATAAATCCAAGGCTATACCTTCACTAGCATACTTCAAAGCAATGGATTCCAACCATATGGTGAAATAGTTAGTTTTAATTAACACGCATTTATTGCCTACACTTTATGGTGGATTGATCATCCCCATGAAGTATAACCCCCATTACATGAAAGGTTGCTCCACCTGAATAGGATTGAGTAGAAGGGCTATTAGTTTTTGTTATCCTACGAAGAGGGCACACTCATAGCATTTTTTGATCCATTCATGAGCATCCTTAAAAATATTTGGATAGTAATAACCAGCCCTCATTACCTTTTCTATAGTGGTTTTAGGTGTAAAATGACCTCCTATGAGTCTGTCATGGAACTAATCCAAGCTTTTGGTCACTTCGTCATCATTTATGCATCTAAGGAGTACCCCAATAACATCATTTCTAAAAATAACGCCATCCACTAATGCATAAGGTATATATTTAAGCTTTAAATACCTTATTTTATCTCTAACCAAACCTTGGGGGCATTCTCCTATTGTCAAGAAGTGATACATATCTTAAAGTTGACTCTTTTGAAGAGGAGGTGTACCTACTTGTGAGTTATGTTGGGTCACCAAAATGGTTTCTTTATCTCCTTGGAAGTCACTCACCATGTGTTCACATAAGCCTTTACCCCTAAACAACTTGGTGACCTTGATATCTGCATCATATTCCATGACCTTTGTGATCCAACTTGCTCTCTTCTCATTCAAATATTTTATAAGGAGGAAATCCCTAACTCTAGGATTAGACACCATAAGATGGATCCTATTATTTGAGAGCATGAGACTAAACTTCTTAAGGCTTCTTAGGGATGCAAGATCTTGCTTCTCAATGAAATTGTACCTCACCTCATATCATTTTAACCTTTGACTAAAAAAGGTAATTAACTACTCCAATGCTTCACCATTCTTCTACATCAACATAATTGATATGTTTTCAATGTTAGCAAAGGTATACAAGATGAAGTCCTTGGATAAATCAAGATTAAGAGTGAGGGTGCTTGGGCAATGGTCTACTTGATGGATTCTAAAGTTGACTTTCCCTCATCAGACCAAGAAAACACTTCATTCTTATTCAACATGGCAATGATAATATTGACTAGTTTTACAAAACTAGCTATGAAACTTCTCACAAAGTTGATCTTCCCAAGGAAGATCTAGATCACCTTGCTATGCTTTGGCAAGGATAAGGCTAAGATAACACTTAACCTATCAGGGTCAATGGATAATCCCTCCTTTGAAATAATATAACCCACTAGTTTGCCTTTATGTATAGAGAACACACATTTTTTGGGATTTAAATAGATCCCATACTCTCTACATCTCTAGAATGTCAGCCTTAGAAGTTCCATGATCTCACTAACATTCTTGGAGAAGAGTGTAATGTCATCTAAGTATACCATCACCATTTGATTTAGCAATCCTTGAAAGGCCATGTCCATTTCTCTTTGAAAGATAACTATGGCTTACTTAATCTCAAAATCTCACTAGTTTCATAAATATTTCATAGAAGATGTTCCAAATGGAACACTAGTCTAGACCTGTAAGTTAGTTCAAAAATAAATTCAAAGAGGCAAGAAGAAGGACAACAAACTAGGAATAATATCCTTCAAAAATTTACCATACAAAAGCATACTAAGCACTAATTAAAGACAAGAGATAGGAAAAGAGTTGATCTTATTACTTCAAAAGGTAGTTCTTACAATATTTTGATAGGCTTTAACCATATCAAATGAGCACACTCTTGAAAGAGTCTCAATGAGTATCCTTGTATTAGAAAAGAAAATGCTAAATTCTAAATGTTGAGAACCCCTCAAATGAGAATGAAACTAGGATATATAGTAAAAGAGAGAGAGAAAAATAAAGGATGTCAGAGCACACCATTAAAATAATAACACTTTATCTTAGGTCATTAATTAAACCTAAGCCACCACCTTTTGATCCTTATCCAATGGAAACCTTGCCACCTTTTTGGATCAATCAATATACTTATCATGGACTTTTGAGTGAGAAAATCTCCAAAGGTTTTGAGGACACATTGAATACTCCTAGCTATAGTTCCTATCACTGGACATTTTCCTTGATCCTTCATGCCATATCTCACTTGAGGAGAAAACCTCATACTCATAGATCTAACTAAATCATGGCTTTGAGTTTTTTAGGCAACTATTTATCAAGACTATGGCCATGTTGTAGGATGAAATCCCTTTGCATTAGTCACTTATTTTCTCCACTTTCATATATGGATAATATATATATATCCTATAAATGGAAAACCAATATAAGGTCATTATTTTTCCTATCATTATCCATACTCTGCTTGACACTTGGTCCCATTTAGATATCAACTTGTCAACCTCTAATCTACATTAGGTATAAAATACCTAATCTATCCTTGTAGAGCCCCACTAGTAATGCTTGGTCCCTATTATTTATCTTGGTTCAACTTGAGTTAAGATTGAGATTGATTCTATGTATTATTACTAGCCTTAGTCAAAAATTGACCCTTCAACCTCCATCTAAGTCACCTGGGATCACCTTTTTTCTAATTGGTCATGGAAATCCAAATCAACTCATTAACATACTAACTCATCTTGATCCATTAATTTCAATCTACATGATTAAGTTCTAGCCATTGATCCGCTACTAGTTGAATGTGTTTTTACACCTATCATGCATGCATTTTCTCTTGAGATCCATTTACCCATTTAACCTCTATTTTCCATTAGATATGAATGCTTGATCAAATGCCAATCATTGATCTACTAGTACCCACTATTTGAAATCCAATGTATAGTTCATGATCCTAAAATAGACATCCTTGCTCCCATGAAATGATGTTCATATGACCATCAATGGCATTCACATAGCCATCAAATTTATGTTGAAAAGAGTTTGTTTTAGTTGAGATTAAACTTGATGTTAGTGCAAATGTTTTATGTTGTAGGTCCAACTTTGAAGGCTTATAACTTGAAGTGCAAAAGTCGTAGAGGCAACAAAATTTTAAGAGATGATCTTAAGGCCAAAAGGAATGAACCCATTTTATCTATTGGTATTAGGATATTTATAAGTGAATATATTAAATGTATAAGCTAGATAGTTAAAATTATTTTACATGATGTCCTGGTGATAGTCTAGTTCATTTGGTTAAGTATGGGAAACTTAGCAAAATTTGACAAGGAGCCAAATTTTAACATGCATAACTTATATCGTACTTCGGTAGATGATCTAAAACTTAGCATGTATAAACTAGGGACAAAGATAAACAAACCTATATGACAATTTTCCTTATAACTATTTTAAGTGTGAGATATAGATTTGTGAATATGCTCAATCAGATCTACTCAAACCTCATAAAATGACTAAGTATGGGAAAACATGTAGAAAGTGACTAAGGAGGAAACTTTGGACCTTTGTAACTTTTGATGCAATTTAGAAGAGGACCTAAAACTTGGTACATATGATCTAGGCATAAATGTGAACAAACCCATTTGACCAATTTTCTTTGACTCATTCACACATGGCAATGGGGATGTTTGAGGGAGATTAATTGGTTTGAATTCCACATTTTATAAAAAGTATAAATGAAGATGTAGCCTAAAATGGAAATTAGACATATCTTCCTAGAGATAAGCATATAGTTGTATTAAGATCTTGAGTAATAAAACATCTCTTCTCAGAGATAGAATTATTATTATTATGTTGTTCATATTTCTTGAATTATCTTTCAACCAAAGATTTTGAGTTTTGGATCATATTAGTAAAGTGCCTACTTAGAATTTATGTTTCTAGCCCCAAGTGTCTCAATGAACACAATAAAGAACCAAATGGATCCCATGCACTTTAAGTCATTTCAAGCATTCTTGGAATCACTTGGGGGCTATACAAATATATTCCTATCCTTAAAAAATGGTAATTTACACTTTAAGTGAACCTAAAGTGTCTTAAAAGCCTTGTGAGCAAATTGAGATACTAGACTCCTTTTTCCATTCAAATCCTTGTCTTTAGGCTTTGTGTATAAAAAAAATGTCTAAAATAAGTTGGCATTCAGGGAAATTGTGAAGGGACAATTTTCCCAAGATAATTTTGGCCTTAGATCTGCCCTTAGGCATTTTTACAATAGTCTTTTACCCTTTTAAAATGCCCTTTAGATATTTTACATTGGTCCATTTTCTCAAGAAAAATACCCTTCCAAAATTTTGCTTTAGATCTTTTGGCAAAGAAAAATTACCCTTAGAAAAAATTATTTTGGATACTTTGCTACAAAAAGTCCCCTTTAGGACTTCTGTTTGGTTCACTTTCATAAGAGAATGATCCTTTAGCCTTTTTATTTCAAAAAAAATGTCTGAAATAATTCTTGACACTTGGCCCAAAAGACCCAAAATAAATAAGCTGAAAGAAACAACACTTAGCAAAATAAAAGGTTATAATGAAATGAACATAGAAACAGGAAAGCCTAAAATATTTCCTAAGTAAGGATTTACCTAAAAGGTTTGATACTTAGCTTTTCTTCTTAGGCTCCTCCAAACTTATGCTTGAATAGTATCTTGATCTTTGAAGGTACAAACATTATGAAAATATATTCATATACCTACTCTTTGCAATTATAGACCAATCCCTTAGAAATTTTAAAGATACACCTTTAAGTAATCTCAAAGTTTAAAAAAATATTTGAACTTTGTATGATCCCTTTTGTCCATTAATTTCATCTAGAAATCCTATCCAAACCTTGCTCTATACCTAATACTCAGGAAACTAGACTGCATTTAGGCAAGTTTGGTATGTGGACCAAAAATGGCCAATAGTTACTTTTACTTTACCATTTTGGTTTCCTATATTTATTCATATTTGATTTTACACATTTTCCATCATGATCTAGTGTGTATTACATTGTATGATTATTTATATAATTTTATAATTTATATGATTTTCTTTTTAACCATGCATGTGTGTCACATAATACTATAAAATAAAACATACATAATATATCTCCCATAGCATATACAAAAAAATAAAAATGCATGTGCTAGAAAGGGAATACATACATAAGTCCATTAAGAACATTTGTACAAATCATATATCAAGAAATGTACATATCAATATATAACAAGAGTATGATATAACATAATACAAGTCCAAAGAAAATGTTTGTAGTTATAAGGCTATGGTATATCATGATTATATCTTGGTAATTATACTCTCCCCATAAATTACTAGGACTACCCTCTCTACACAGATATATCTAATGTGGTTGTCTAATATCATAAACCCTTTACCTATCCCTAAAAGTTGGCCACCTGGGCTACATGGGTCCAATCTATCTAGTAATATCCATACATGATTATCATTCCTCACCCATAGTCTCCCATGCTCACTCCTCTCCCTCCCCACTCTTACTTGTAGTTGTAGGCCCTCTCCATGTGTTTATATGTTCCTTGTTGACTCTTCCACCAATCAAGACCAACTAGTATATGTTGGGGAAGCTGGTACCATAAGGTCCTCCATCAAAATAATATTAGGACTACCTAGTAATTTATCCAAAATATTAAAAAAATGTACATTATATATCACATGTATATATATACATCTAGTAATATGTTAAAAACATAAAAGTTAAAGCATTACTTACCAACATAAATATCACCTATAATAGTCTCTTCATCATCCTGACTACTAAACACCTCTGTTATAGGTTACCTCTATGAAAATATAAATCTTAGAGACACCACTGATGCACATCATGGTCATCTCCTCATTTTTATATCTATAGACTATCTATGTCTATCATGTACACTAAGATATTCATGTGTGACCACTATTTATTATGTCCTCTCCCTATGATGGTGCCTCCCTCTCCTAGGTGTCCATGGTGGAAACTATAGTCCCAATTATAGTCCCTAATTTGTCTCTGTAGTAGCCTCACCTACATCATCACCCTTTACATCCAATAATATACATCCTCTACCTCTATCCTAACTTCCTTGACTCTTGCTATTGACATGCCTAACGTCTCACTCAATAACGATTAATGACAAGTATCTCTATAATTACTCCTACACCTCATATACCTCTAATCTCTCTATCATGTTATGCTTGGTGATTAGGTACTACTATGGGAGCCACTAGATATGGTAAGACTAGCTATCTAGGTACAAGATTTATAGGGTGTGTCTCCACCCATGAGGTATAGTGCCCAATAATGTGCACACATGAAAATATAGTAACCATAGTATCCCAAGTTATCCAACTATTCATAATATATATAGGGATGAAATATAATATACAAATGAGTAAATATTTGTAAGGGTAAAGAATGGGTCATAATTCATACTTCATGATCTTATCACCACCTCACCACCTTAGGTAGCCTATCATCCATAACATGGGTTAACCCAACTAGATGATACATAGGAAACCTCTCATATATCTATCTACTTAATAAAATTTAATGGCCCATAGTCTTCTATCCCTAGTTCAACATGTCATACATGATGTGCATGATTTGTACCCAAATAATTGAGATTAAATCATATAGGGTACCCTATTTTAATATTAATTAACATAAGACTATCGAATATAATAATACCTCCATGTATAACTTGTGACACAACATGTGTTTTCACAAGTCCTATCACAAGTTTTTAGATATTAGAATGGTCAAGATATATATATATATATATATATATATATATATATAAAGTAAGAAAACCCTTAATCCAAGATAAATCTTATCTGAGAGAGTTGCGCAATGGGAAAGTGCTTACCTCTCCTCTTCAACCTAGGGTGTATCAAAAATATGGAGTCCTAAAAATGGGAAGTCTAAGAAATTAACGTGCATTATCTAAGGTGATTCCCATCTCTATGGTGTCTTCATCTACCTCCCACTAGAAAGGGTTAGTTAGTCACTCCCATGATCTTATGAAAATGATGAATAAATCAACACTAAAAAGGATCCTTGGCATCCGCATGATTTCACCAAATCCCAGGGAGTCTAGTTGCACTCAGTCATCATCTATCAATATCTATAGTAAATTTGAAAACAAAGATGCATCTGTATATAATGGAAAGTGAATATTATCTAGAAATCAATCCTAGTTCAAAGAGGATAAATCAAACTAGTCATTCCACTTGTTGGTACATTTAGAAAATTGAGGTCATGGCCAATATTTATCCATTAGACCTATCTAAGAGGCATATTACCACACAATAATAGTATAAAGGGTTCCAAATCATCTAGTCTAGAAACACCATGAAGTAACCTTAGCTATATCCTATTTTTTCTAATAAATTAAATAGTAAAGTAAATGTAATCTTGTGCTCACAAAAGCTTGTGTCACAAATGGGGGATAATAAATATAGAAGTAAAAATGAAAATAATAAATATACTCAAGTCAATGTAGATATAATCCTAATAATGTAGAGATAAATACTTTCATAATCCATTACTTATGCTATTCTATTTACCAAAATAAAGAAATAAGAGTTAGGAATACTTACCTTGAAGATGAACCCATCAAGGCTCAATCTCTCTATTATCCAATGGTACATTGAAAGAGGTTTTTGTCTTTCATAAGGATCATAAATATAGGTCAGATCTAAGATGTAATTCTTATAATATGTATCTAGGACATATCCATAAGACAAGATTGTTCTCTCCAAGTGTAAAACCTAAATAATACTCCTCAAATAGAATGGTAGAAGAGAAGATTGTAAATAAGTGAAAAAAATGATTATATCTCTCTTTCTCCATGAAAATGAGGTGAAGGATGTGTTTATATATTCAGATCTAACCCTAAACCCTTCTGAAGTTTTATCCAACACAGTCATCCTAGTTGACCTAGTTTTTAAGAAATAAAGCAACTAGGTCCCATAATATGTTGGCTAGGTCGAGCTAGTCTCGTAACATGCTCAATTATAAGAATACTATTGACCCATTTGAATATGTTCATAGGATGGTAAAAATAGTTTTTGGATTAGGCATGGGTTATTTAAGGTAGTTAATTACTTATTAGAGTGTGTAAAGTAGGTTTCAAATCTTAGTTAAACATATAGGAGGGACTTGTGTTAGTTTTATGTGGTGGTATAGGGAACAACAATCTTGAGAATCACCAATGGTCTATCCACCACTTACCTTATGCACCCTTTAATGTGTGAACTTAGAGATACTGAGACTTGACATGTTCTTACAAGAGAGAAAGCATCAATAATTTATAAAGTTAAAAAATATTATGTGTATACATATACCTGACTTGAAGCTCATCACATGTTATGTAGTTAAAACATGAGATGGTGCTCTGGGAGAATAACACATAATGATGATATAATTAAATTATAGTATTTTAAATAATAAAACAACTAAATGTGAATGATTGAAAGGAAATAATGGAAATAAATAAATACTATATGTGTACCTTGACTTACTTTTCTTGATAAATGGTTGTCTTTTATATTTTTAGTTTTGATCATAGAGGGCATAAATATTGCTTGGGACAAACCTAAGGATACAAAACTTAAATGAAAAAGAAAATAAATTTAGAAAAGTTAGTATAATTAAAATGTGTAGGAATGATGTACATGGAAATTTGTTAATCTAAGGTGACAAATGCTAAGTTATGACCAAATGACCATGTCAAAATTTAAATTAAATAAAGTAATTAGAAACCCAAGGTTACTAAATGACCAAAAGACTAAAACAAATTTACCCTACGTAAGAAGGGTAATAAACCAAATCAAACCAAGGATTCATGAAAAAGAAAATATAACATCATTGTGAAAGTAGTAACAATTTTTACTAAAACAAAGATGGGTGAGAAATGGTAAAACAACATTAATTAATGAGCAGTAATAATCCAAACTCAATCATAAATGGAAAAAGGTACATGAAAGGGAAAAAAATCATTGGTGAGTGAGAAGTAACAATCCAAACTCACTCAAAAATGGAAATTAAAATAACATTGGTGAGTGAGAAGCAACAATATAAACTCACTAAATAATGAAAAAAGTATAGAAATATATAAATGGACATGGTTATCTAAAAAAAGGAATGATAAGAAAAAAAATTAAAATTAAACCAAGAAAATTATATAATTATAAAGCAATGGTGTAGATAAAATAATCCATAGTTACTCAAATATATTATTTTTTTATAAGGATATATTCATGTTTTAAGATGTGAATAAGATGAATATAGAAGTGGGGAATCAAATATAGAATCAAACTTGCCTATCAAGGGTAAAATGAAATGGGTAGTGGGGGATATGTATTAATAATCAAGGTAGATAAATTCTTTATCAAATTTAAGACACTAAAATTAAGTTTGTAAAAATAAGAGGAATTTATATGTTAAGAACTCTAAATAACTTCTCCTAAACACACAAATAATGGGTTATCAAATAAAATATGAATATCATCCCATGATGGTTATATGCATGAAAATAAAATGGACCTACTTTCCCAAAATATGTTCCTCACTCCTCAAGACCCTTTACAAAGCCTTAGTTTTACTATGAAGATTTGGTACTTACATGAGGTAGCACTACAAGTTTTTGAATTCTCCTATCCCAATCTACTAGCTTACAATACCCCAATGGACATCGACTCTATTATTAGTCTAACTTTGAAGTTTGAGCTTTGATTGGAGATAGGAGATGTGTTATAAATCATGTATTTTAGTGTGATGTTTACTTTTTGATTTATATATTTCCTTTTTATCATTAATTTTATTAAATTATTTGGATTTTATTATTTGGATGGATTTATCTATTCCTCCTCCATATAGAGTCAAAGAACCAAACATTCATTCTAAAGATTACTATCATTTGAAAAATTTGGACTTGGTTTCTAAGAAGGAGGACTTAGAGAGGATGGGGTCTGAGAGTCTTATTTATTCATGTGAAATAAAAGTGATATACTGACTTTGACTTTATTTTATCCAAATTGTAATTAAATTAATTGAAATCAAGGGGAAAATAACGTGAAATAATTTGAATTATCTCAAATCACAAAAAATGTGAAAATATGAAAAATGATACAGTGATAATAAAGTATGACTCCTTATCATAAGAATGGATGTAAGTGTAAAGAAACATTCTAAAATAGTCTATTGTGAAAATTTCATCTAAAAAATAAATTAAAAATGAGGTTGAGAATATGGAGTCACAAACTTGTAACCATTTTTGAACATTTTAAAAAGAACACTCGGTTTGGCAAAAATGTTTGAAAGAATACATATATTTTATGAGGAGAGCCTTTTCCTATCCATGGTCTTACACTAAAAATCATAAAATAAAAATCTAAGTTGGTGTAAAAAGTGAAAAATGGGTTTTTTAAGAATGCTTGGTCTTATTCATGGTCTTACACTGCAACTCATAAAATGAAGAAGAGAAAAAGGTTTGTGAAATAACAAACTTATGACCAAAGAGAAAAAGTATGAAAAATAGAGGTATGAAATAAAGGATTATTCATGAGTAAAACGATGTCCTATAAATGGTATTATGAAGTAATTTATTAATAAAATGAAAATGGAAACCAAAGAACCAAAGTAGGGTACTAAGGTTTGTGTATAAAATAGGCTACTAGAATAGAGAGATCATTGGGTAAATCCTGCAAGAAGTGTTAGTAGGACAATATATAGAAGTATGAAAAATATGGGAGATATTTAAGTAAAATGTTTCTTCAAAAAAATTTCATTGGTGGGTTATTTTAAATTATGGCCTTCATTTATTTGTAGAGGATAAGTACTAGGGCTAATAATGGATTTTACTATGTAGGGCCCTACCATTTTGGAGCATATTTTCCTTCTTTATCATGTGTGTAGTCTAATTTTAGGATGAAGTCACCAAAATTACATGTGTGGACTTTTATCTTTTTTTTATTTTATTTAGAATTATGGTCATTGTATTGATGATTATGTTGTAAGGTGACTAAACGGTGTTCATTAATAAAGTATAAGGCATAAAAATGAGCTTCACGTAATTCTTCATTAGGAATGATACTACAAAGAGATATACATAAATATGGAATTTCAACTTATAATGTTTTAACTTATTTAGAACCATATACTATTGAGAACGGTGTTACCCTAGCGTTAGTATGTATTCTAGTATGATAGGACCAAATGTAGGACATAAATAAAGGTACCAATCAGTTCGAGTTTCATGAATAGTCTTTTGTAAGATTCTATTTATAAATTTTTTAGTAGCCTCTACTTGACCATTACATTGTGGATGGTAAGGTGTGGAAAACATGTTGGAAATTTTAAATTTAGCATATAATTATTTCATGTCCTTATTTTTAAAATTTCCATCAATTTTAGAGATGATAATATGGGTAAATCTAATGTGATAAATGATTGGTTAGGGAAATATTTAGAAATAGTGGTTCCCATGACATTGATAAGAGGCATGGATTCTACCCATTTAGTAAAATATTTAGTAATAGTAATGATAAATACATGACCAAATTGTGATCAAGGTAATTTACCAATTATATCTAATCCCCACATAAAAAATGACTAAGGACACTCTATAGTTTAAAGCTCAGTTGGTAGTGAGTGGATTAAATCATCATAGAGTTGGAAAGGATTACACTTTTTAACAAAATTAATATCATATTTCTCTAGAGTAGGGAAAAAAAACCCATATGTAAGCATTTTTAGGTTGTAACATGTCTATTATAGTGACCACCACAAATGCCCCCATGTGCTTGTTTGATGAGAGTATGAACCTCTTCTTGCATTAAAAAATGGAGCATGGTTTCTTCTACATTGTAGTAGTAAATGGTGTTATATGAAAAGACATACTTGAAATCTTGTTTACGTATTCTCATATTTTCATACGAATCCATGTTTGAAGGGTAAGTTTGATGTTTAATAAATTTGATTGTGTTTTTATACCATGGGTTTTATCAAATATTGACATCCTCTATGTGATAGATGAGAAAATTATTTGGTTCTATAAAAGAAGGTGATTTTATTATTTATATAAGAAATTAGGAATCATTAAGTACTTGATGAAGGTGAAATAGAGATGATGATGAAGTAAGAGAGTCGGCTATAGTATTTTGATCTCTTGGAATTGTCTTTATGGAAAAAGAGGCAAACTATTTGGAAATTTAGTATCCATTTGATGACATATGATTAAATTTTTTATTTTACATTGATAATAACCATTAACATAGTGGTAGATATGTTTTGAATCACCCAAAGTATGTATATATGATATATTAAAGTTGAGTGTTACTTTCATTCCTAATATGAGAGATTAATATTCAACCATTTTATTAGTGACATAAAAGGTTAATAAAAATTATAAAGGTATGATCTTACCATTTGTATTTTTGATAATACATATTTCCCTAGTTCCTTGGAGGCATTTGGCACCATTAAAATAGAGGGTCTAAGTGTATTCATGCAAATCAATGGTAACTTTAGGGAGTTCAGTGATACAGAATTTACATATAGTAGTATCAAGAGTGATATTGGTATCTTATTTATTATTTTCTTCTAAATTAATAATGAAATTAGGAAAATAATCTTTGAAAAATATACCTTGACTAAGACCCTAAATATAAAGAATGTTATCATCCAAGATATTATCTTAAAGGTGATTTTTGGATAGTAAATATGTTGCCACAAGTTTGTCAGCTATGACTTATCCTTTGACATAGTTTTGTGTAACAATTCTAAGGCCAAATTCTATTAAGAGGACAATCTATTTGTTAGTTATGTCTCTAGTTAGGAGTGCTTTGGATAAGAAATGGTGAACTAGATGTGATTTTATAATGACATAAGTGTTATAATAGAGCATATAATTATGGAGATTTTTAGCTATGAAATAGATAGAAAGGCAATCATGATCTATTTTGATATAACATTTTTCATAGTCAATCAATCCTATAATAATGTAATAAATAAAATAATCTCTACCAATATTATTTTGTTTATTATGCATTACCCCAACTAATATGGGGTTAGAGGAGGTATATAAGATTAAGCGATGGTTGTTTGAAGGTAGTATAAGAGTTAGAAGATGGAAAAAAAATTATTTCATATTATCAAAAAACATTTGACATGAATCCATCCATTCTAAAGTGTTACCTTTTTTGAGAAGGGAATTTACATAGCAAATATGATAAGCCATTTTTGGGATGAACCATCAAATTGACCCATCTTTTCAAAGGTAAGTGTGTATATCAGAATGGACTTAGAAATAGGCATATTGATGATAATGTTTATTTTGGATAGAATGACATCAATGCCTCAAAGAGAGACTAGGAACCCTAAAAAATTACCATATGTGACTCTAAATACACATTTTTATGGGTTAAGTCTAAATTTATATTTGAGTATTTGATAAAAAAAGTGATAGTTAGATCAATGAGATGTGTATAATAAGGGAAAGTGAATTTGATCTACAAATCAATCCTATCTTGAATAATATAAATCACACTATCCCTTTAATTTTTTGATATAGTTATAAAATAAAGGACATGACCAATATGGATCTGATATACCTAACTAAGAGGTCTCATACAACACAATATCACTATAGAGGGTTCCAAAACTTCTAGTCACAAAATACCACACAATAACCCTACCTAGGTCTTATGGTTTCTAGAAAAGTAAATTAAAACTATCCTAGTGCTCACCAAATCTTGTGGAACAAATGGGGCATAATAAACATAAAATTAAATATGCAAAGAATAACTCTACTCAAGTCAATTTAGAGGTAATTGTAATGCATGGATAGATAAATATATTCATAAGATAACACATGTAGATCTATCTACTAGTAAAAAAGGATTAGGAGATATGAATTATTAACTTTAAGATGAACCCATTGAGCCTTTGGCCAATGGTGCTTTGAAATGGTTTTTTGTTGTTCATAAGCTTTAAAACAATATGTCAACTCTAGGCTACATGAATCATCTTATGTATGCAAAAGACTTTTCCAAAAAGATAAGATTCTTCTCTCCAAAAGAAGTATCGAACCCTAAAAAATGAAACCTCAAGTAGAATGGTGCATAAGAAGATGTAAAAATGAATTGTTATCAATATCTCTAATGAAAATGGCATGAAGGATGTTTTTATATAGCCAAATTTGACTTTAAACCCTTCTAAAGTTTTAGATGACACAATTGGCCTAGACAATCCAATTGTTTAGGAAATAAAGTAGTTAGGTCCTTGACTAATTTTGTTGGATGATTTAATATCGTAATTTTCTCATTTATAAGAATAGGGTCAGCCCATTCTACTATGTTCTGAGGATGACAAAACTAGGTTTTGGCTTATGTAGTGACTATTTAAGGAGATGAATTCCTTACAGGACTATGTAAGCGAAATGTCAAAGCTTAAGGAAACATATATGATAGGTTTATTTTGGTTTTAAGTGGTGTTATATGGAATAACAATATTTCAAATCACCAATGGTATTCCCACAACATTATTAGTGTAACATTTAAGATGTGCACTCAAAGAGATTGAAACTCTATCAGTTCCTGCAAGAGAGAAATAATCAGTAATTGATAAATTTTAAAAAGATTGTGTATACATATTCCCCAGTATAATGTAATCATGTGTCATGTAGTTTTAACAAGGGATGGTGATTCTATAAAAGAACACAACAACACATAATAAAGAGCTATGTAAATTGCACTAAAAAGTGAGTAAGATAAATAAAAAGATAAATTATAAAAATACTTACCTTAATGCTTTAGATTATAAATAAAGTGAGAGAAATACAAAGGTAGAAAATGTAGGTAACATTAGGAAAACTTATAAAATAAGAAAAAAAACATTTTTTTTAAATATATGCATATAATATATGGAAAATTTCTCTATGACATCAGGATTCTAGAACATATTTTGGTTTAGAAAAAGAATTAGTAGAAACAAAGTTATGGGTGAAAAATAAAATCTAGTGGTAAATAACTGATAGGTAAATAATTTTTCATAGTAAATATAAATAGGGTGAAAATTAATTCATTTGAAATTTTTAATATTCTAAGAAAATAATTCTCTAAGATATCTAGTTTGGCCTTGAAAGAGACCATAGTGAGGATATGACACCTATAATGTGGAGGACACCTAGAAATCACAACTCATGAAATTGAGGTAAGTGGTGTATTAATTTAATTTTTTTGGTATTTTTTTATTAAAATTAAGCTAGATACAAAAAACATGTTTTAGGTAAAATGTGGATACCGAAAAATACTATAGGACATTTTTAGGAAAACTAGGAACAATATAGGATATTGGGTAGGAAAGATTTAGACCAATAAGTGCCTAAGGCATTTACGCTAAATGGTTGAAAATTCACCATATATTTTAAATAGAGTAATCCTTAACAAATCAGTTGGAAAAAGTGAGAGGAAAAAAGGATCCAAGTAGCAAAGGGATAACTTAGTATTACTTGGGGTGGCTAACTATGTAGCAGATGGATTACTTAGTTGGAAATGTGGATAGGGTACACTTACTAGATTTTGGTCAATGCAGTATGCAGTAGGGGTCATTATAGTATTTTAAATTATGTTGAATATATGATAAAGGGATGATCTAGTATGAAATATATCAGAAAGGACTTATTCAGTATCAAAAATGTTGATTGTGTTTATAAGGATGGGTTGACTATATAGTAGAGGACTGACATAGTATGGCAAAGAGGTGATAGAGTTGATTTAGTATCAAAAGGGATGACTTTATAGGAAAAGGGTGAAAAATATAAAAATAGGAAGAACATTCTATTCAATTACTTAATTTTTAGTATTTTAAATATTTTAAGATTATTTTTTGATTATTTTTTACATCAATATATAATCCACTCTATGTTTTTTGACATGTTATAGAGATGTTAGAGATTTTATCACCTAGTGAATGCATCATAACTACCATAATTACTAGAGCATATGTTAGACAAGGACTGAACATATCTAGTTTGATTAAGATTTATAGGAATAATGGAGATGTTGATGATCCCTCTTAGTGTTGATATGGATGTCATGTTCTTTGGAGCATGGGAGTGACTGACCAACACTTTCTAATGGGAGGTGGAGGGTGATACCATAGAGGTGGGCATCACCTTGGTGGATGTCCATGATTTTTTTAGAATACCCATTATTTATTCTCCTATCATTTTTGATGTTCAAGAGGCAGAGGATGAAAGGCAATCCCTATCCCTTTGGGTGACTATCTAATATATTAGTTACCATTGGTTATAAGTTAACTTGTTTTGTGTATATCTTGAGCATTATATATATATATATATACACACACACATATATATACATATATATATATATACATATATATACATATATATATATATACATATATATATATATATATATACATATATATACATATATATATATATACATATATATACATATATATATATATATATATATATATATATATGACCATGATAGGACTTATGATAGTGTGTGTTTTATGTCACAAGTTATATTGGAAGGTATTATTGTATGTAGTAGCCTTATGCCAGTCTATCCTAGATTAGGGTGGTTTATAAGATTTGTATTATATCATTTGGTTATAGCTCATGCATTATATGTGTGGTATGATAACCTGGGGGTCTAATACTATGGCCCCCATGGCCTTTTGAGTGATTGGATTTATAAGAAGTTTTATATATCATCCATTTGGGGTTCCCCATGTGGTGGATGTTAGGATACCATAGGTGATGACATGGGGGTAGGATCATGTAGTGCATGTCATGCCCCATACTCTAGCTTTATATAATATTACTTATGGATGAATAATGTATAATCCCTATAATAATATTATGGTTAATTGGACATCTTGGGATATTATTGCTACTAGGTTGGTGTGATTTCGCATTAAGAGACACTATACCTCATGGGTGAGCCCACATCCTATAGCATGTGTACCTAGACATATAGGTGTACCACATATGGTGGTTCCCCTTTTAGTGTTTTTTATTGGGAATCACATGATATACATCCTAAAAGTGGAGGGGATGCAAGGATGCCTATAGTGATACCAGTCATTTGGCCTATATGAGAACCATGGGTAGGTTAGGCACAACATTAGGGGTCAACAAAAATTGAGATAGAGGATGTTATATTTTTCAATGTAGAGGGTGATGAGGTAGCCAAAGATCCACAATAGGGATGACACCAACCATCATGATCATATATAAAATGGAGGCACTATTAGAGAGAGGTTACACAAGTGTTATCAATCACACATGGAGATCATATAGTAAATGTTTAATACAACTTGTTCATAGAAATGTATATGCGGAGAGAAATGAGACATGCATATGTTCTGAATATAATATTTGTATTTACATGGAGGTAACCTAAATGATAGGTGATTAGTGATTAAGCTGAAAGGGAGATCATGGTTGGTGACACCAACACTGGTGATAAGTGCTTTAAGTTTTTAATTTTCTTACATAGATCACTATTTGTGTTTATATTTATGTACTTAGTATAGATAGATGGTTTGGATATATATATATATATATATATATATATATATATATATATATATATATAATATGAGATCTGATGTATATTTTGTTTTTATGTTTTGTTGGTAAAATTATGGAGGATATTATATGGGGTACCATGATTATGGCCACACACCATGATATTTTGGATGGGGTGTTGTCACATTATGAACCATCTTCCTTGGTGGATCCTATGGTATCATCTAAACCAACATATGTTAACTAGTTTTGATTGGTGAAGGAGGCAATTTGATAGTTACAAGCATGAAGAGATGACCTACATCCACTTGGAGGAGTAGGAAAGGGAGAGGCCTAAGCCTAGTAGGCATTGACACATGTGTGAGATTCCCATATGGAAATGACTATATATATTGAATGTGTGTAAGCCCATGTGGATAATACACATTAATAATTTGATGGTTTGAGATCTTGGACTACGTCTTTATAGTGTACTATTCATAAGGATTAGTTACACACATATATGGGTAGTGTGTCTTCACAACAAGATAGACATGATGTATCATAGCCTTACAGTTGTATATATTTTATTTTTTACATGTATAATGTATCATACTCATGTTATATATTGATATGGACATTTATTGATTTACAAGTTAGATTGATGTTATTGATTAATGTATGGACATATTTCCTTTCTATCACATTTATTTTACTTTTATTATATATTTTATGAGGAATATGTGATTTATATGTTATTTTCTAGAATTATGTGTCACACATGCATGATTAAAATGAAAAGCAAATAAATTGGAAAAGTATATAAATAATCATAAAATGTAATACACACTATATCACAATGGGGATTGTGTAAAAACAAAAGATAAAATAAGTATGGTAAGCCAAAATGGTAAAGTAAAAGGTAAAAAATGTTTCAAACAATGTATAAGTAAAAAAATTGCACCAAATTAAAACAAATATAAGTCATACTAAATCACATTTGGTAAATATGAAAAAAATTTAATAAAATGAAAAACACTTTATAATAAATGGTATAAAAACAAACAAACACCAAAGTTATTCATTCAACTAAATCAAAATAGGAAGTATGAAAAGAAAAACAAAATGTAAGTATGAATCAAATTAACCATATATATTAATATGGGAAGTATAATAAATGTAATAATATGGTTTTAAACATACATGTAATTGAAAAATAAGAAGATAAAAGTTAAGTGTTTATGAAGCATAAAACATACTAAATTAAGTTGAGAAGTATGTAAATCATAATATAACACAAATTATCTAAAATTTGAAGCATGTAATTTTATTGTGACTAGGTCATAGTATGAACTTTTATTGGAATATTTAGTGAGGAAAGCTTGGTCCTATCCAAGGTCTTACACTTAAATTCACAAAGGGAACACTAGTGAGGTGGCTAGAAATGTTAAAAATGGGTTAAAGGTATTTAATATGGTAATTTGTGATTATTTTTTTGTCATATTGAAGGTATTACAATGAAACTCATAAGGTGAACACCAATGATAAAAATGGTAATAAGGGAAAAAATAAGGAAATGTTCTTGTGAGAAATGCACGATCCTATCCAAGGTCTTACAATCCAACTCACAAAGGGAAAACCCTAGGGGTATGATTAGTTAACAAAAAGTAAAGACACTAAGAGTCTAGTAACCATCAAAATAGAAAGGATATATGCTCATAATAAACATAGAGTTAAATAGGAAAATAGGTGGAATAATAAGATCAATTCATGATTTTTATATATTCATGGAAATTAAAATGGACATAAATTATTAAAACATGTTCCCCATTCCTTAGGGCCTCTCATAGATCTATCAGTCTACTATGAAGATTGGGTACTTGTGTGAGAAATTAGGTAGCACTATAGATATTTTGTACTCTCCTATCCCAATATAATGGCCTACTACACCCCAATTAACCTTAACTATATCATGAATATAATTGTGGAGATGAGATTTTATTATAAATAGGAGACATGCTAAAAAATTAGAAATCACATCATTTAGTGCAATTAGACTTTTAAATTGTATGTTTCCTTCTGAATCCTTGCCTTTTTTAAATTATTTATCTTTTAATTTTTTTATGAATTTTTTAATTCATCCTCCATAAAGATTTATAGTCACTAACATGAATGATAAAATTGATAGACAAGAATAAGCTTTAGACTTTGGCTATTAGTGACTAAGTAACCAAAGATATAACTAAAAAACTAATGTAGGATTACCTATGAACTAGTATGTAGTCTTAAGTTTCAACCATATGTATTCTTAGTATATTAAAAATATATAGAGGAAAAAAGGAGATCAAATAGGCTAGTGTATAAAAGTAATACAATGAGAAGTCATGTTTTATAACTGATCATATGGTAAATATAAAATACTAATGGAATAAGGGTTGTATAACTTAGTCATAATAATAATTATTTCTATTTGAGTTTGAAATATATTAAAAAAATCATCAAAGAGAAAATAAAGGATTCCATGTGACCATAAGCATAATAAAAAGTAAAATATAATTAAACCATGTAAAATAAATAAAACATAATATAATGGTTCATGCAAAAGAGATAAGTGAAATCATGTTTGTGAAATAGTCAAAAATATAAGATATATAAATTAATCACAAATATAATACAAATTATTTAATATAATTATAAATAATATGAGATAACACCATGATATGTTAAAAAATACTGATAGATCTAACCAAAAATGTCATCTATAACATCTAACATATCCCTATGTATCTCAATTCTAAAATTAGTCAGAGTCTGATCAATATTCTCAAAAAGTTATGAAAATACATCCTTATGTATCATCTCTAATGAAACCATAGGTGTAGTAGAATAAGAGGGATGCTCATGTGTTACCTCCTAAGTGGGATATGTTATGAAAGGAATAGGTATCTCAATATGAATGGTATCTATGGATCTATGGGGTGATGAAGCTTATGAAGGAGGATCCTTCTTACACGAGTGACTTGTAGGTGGAGGAATAATTGGTGTTGGCATAGATTATGGGAAATATCAAATATTCTATTAAATAACTTATAAATAATCATTATAATTGGTAAAATACTAATGCTAAATAAAATATACTTCCTCATATGTAGGGATGTACTCTAGAAGTAGCTTGAGAGGATGTATAGTCTTTTATTTGGGCTGGTTAATGACTAGTTACAATGTGATGATGTACTACCTAATATTTCAAAAATGATTACATGAATGGTTATTTGTTCCATAGAATCAAAAAATACATCTATTGGAAAACTATGGAGTGTTTCTAGTCAGAGTGATAGAGGAACAAGCCCATGGTTATTGGTATAAATGATTATCTTTGGTCCAATGACCAACAACTCTATGAATATAAAAATAAGGTTCATCTACCCATTATGTGGGTAAGGGATCAAGCTTAGGTAATGGCAAAAGACCAACACTAACAAAGGGATAAGTTTAAGTGGAAACTACACTAGGATCATTTATAGCTAATGTTGGTTGGATGTGTAATGGGTCTAAGTAGAGTGGATAACATATGTGGAGGAAGCACACTATAAGGTTCATGTTATCTAGAAAAATTGTAGGGTACTTTCATGGAATGATCCATGAATATACTCTTGAGAGGCTCTCATGTGACTATATGTGTAACACATGAGTGTTCCATGTCTAACCTATGATTAATAGTGGGAAAACTAACATTAGGTGATATATGAGAAAGAACAATATAAAAAATAAATAAAATATTATAATAAATAATAATAATATCTAAGAACCTTGGAATTTTTATCATGAATGAATCCATCTAAAAATGGGTCATCTAAAGAATAATTGTCATCATAATCAGGTGTATGTAAGTTGATAATGTTATTGATTGAGGAAGCATGGTGAATGGAATGTTTGGATTTGGTCAGATTAACTAGTATGTCATCAAAAGTTTTTTTTACCAAATTATGATTGAAAATAAGCTATAAGTTGATCGATGATGTGAGGGGAGAGATTGGGTGTTTTGATATTTAGTCTTATCTAATCTAGTTCATCAGTATCATTGTCTAAGAGGTTAGGTGAAATATTTCCATTTAATTGTGGATGAAATTATAATGTATAATATAAATGAAAGGATATTTGAAGTGTTTGGATTCATGAAATGGAATGCAACACAAGGGTTAAAGAGTGAGTATTTTAGATAGACCTCATTCCTTGAATTGTTTGAAATTACAAGGATTTGTGTCCCCTTAAATCTTGTATATAACACCACTATGAGATAATTTGACACATTAACATGAAAATGAAGTAATTTTTCTCATACAATGAGTCCAAGGTTGACATATTGTAAGAGAGAGGAAAGTTAAATATCATGACTTTCACATCGATAATAATAGGAGGAATGGTGATGGGAAGCCAAACACAACCTAGAGGAGGCATATTTCTTTTTTTATAGCCTTAGAATGTATTATGTGTTGATTTAAGGTTACATTTAGAGTATCCAAGTGTTTTAATAAAATTAAGGGAGGCAACATGAGTGCATTATCCTTCATCAATTAAATCATGATTAACTTTGATATTGCTTATTTGAATGCTAATGAATAATGGAGGGTCATCCACAAAAAGTAATATCTCATCGAGAATCATAGAAGAGATAGGAAATTTAAGTGAGAGGGAAGTGTCCACTATTTTTTCAAAATGGATGGACATCTCTTCACTTTATTGAATTATACTATCCTTAGATCTGGATAAGGTATCTTCTTACCCTATAGGAGGAGGATGAGGGATGTTAATTTCTAATAGTAATTGCATTAGGTGATTATGATGGTAGGGAGAAGCTTGCATAAGCTTTTAGAAATCAATTTGAGATGGGAGATTGGAAAATTCCACAATTGGATCCCATTCATCATAACCCATGAGAGGAATTTTAGATAAAAGTGCATAGTGATAATAGGTCCTTTGAAGGTAAGTTGGATTTGCAATGAAACTTATATTGATAAGTTATGGTTGGTTTATTTTGGTTTCAAGTAGTTTTATTGACCTTAGATGATGTGGTTATTTGTTGAGGTATTTCTTGTGATTAATTAGAATAAATATTGGTTGAAGTTTGAGGGATGTTTTCTTGAGGTATGGAATTTTGGGAAAGGGTATAAGTTGTATCAATGGTATGAGAGGTATGGTCAAATTGTGTTTTTTGGTGTGATGTTTGTATGTGTGGTGGTACATCATGACAAAATTCTATGAGATGGGATGTGTAAATGTATTGAATATTTAAAAATGTTGAATAGGTGTGATGTTTAGGTTTTGGATTTGAATCAATATAAACAACTACTCTTCTCATATTAATCATATTAGTCACATTTTCATCATTAGTGTTAATGTATATAAGTCTTTCAATGTTTTCATTAGTAGGTGTGGATTAATTAATATTGTCTTAGTGATTAGGAAAGGGATCCTTGTAGATAGCTAAAGGAGCATTAACTTGGTATAAATGTTGATTTTTATTTTGAGTTTCATGAGATTTAAGTGATATGTCATAAGCTTGTTCACATTTACATGTAATGGATTTGTGGTCAAAGGTCGTACAAAGTAGAAAATCCATAGAAATATTAATTAATTGTATGAAAGTGTCATGAGAATGGACCTAACTTTCATGAAACAAAGAAAAAATATTTAGATCATACCATGATTTCATAGGATGAGTTAGGTCTAGATCTCTTAGTAGAGATCTTGCAAGGCATTTTTAAATTTTAGATAATGAAATCAATTTTTTCAAATTAGTATGATTGTTTTGAGAAAATTTGGGATTATGATTATAATTTTTATTAGTTAGAGGGGCATACTCCATGTTATTATTTGGATAAATATCTTGGATGGTGTGTATGGTGTCATAAGTGTTGGTAACACCATCATTGGTTGTTTGATGGTTTCTATTTTTATATGCATTTGAGTTGCCATTATAGGTTGTGTAAGTTAAAATTGACACATGAGGAAATATTGGTCTTTATCTTGGTCAAGATCCTCTTCCAAAAATTTTGGAGAAAGGGTCCTAAAACAATATTTTAATTTATGGTGGAGAGCATTAATAAATAGGTGGAAGAGGTTACCATCCACCATATTGTACTTAGATTTATTAGAAAATGTTTTCCATCATTTGATTAAAATTTGTGACATTTTGGTTTCTAGTTATTTGCAATTGATAAAATGAGCTAAGCTATTTTATGAAAGATCACTAGTGTGGAATTATTAGACTAGTGAATTAACCAATTTTTCTAAGATACTAATGTAGTGTGGTTTCAATTGATTGTACCAATTTAAAGCTTCTCCTAAAAGTTTGTTTATCTAATATTCTAGTGGTAGTGAAATTATTAAGCTTAACCCAATCTATGTAAAGGTTTTCAACTATTTTTAGATGTAAAGTACGATCTATAGATCTATTATATATGATGGTAGGAGTGATACCTCCTACATCAATGTTGGAAATTTGAGGCATTAGAGGTCCATTTTGTAAATGTTTGATATTTTTTTGATAAGTAGGGGTTGTGGTATGAGGTTACCATGTGAGTCCCTGGGGGTGGGGGTCATTAAGATTTTACAATCCCTATTGAGAATGTTGGGGTTTATTTTGAAGATGTATTAGGTTATTTTACATGTGCATCACTTGATTTACATTATTAGTTTGAAACGTATGCATTTAGCTAGAAATTTTTAATAAAATCTTATTGGTTTAAGTAGCATTTTGGCTAGTGGAAGGAGCATTTGATACATTATATTTATGTAAGGTAAAAATAGCTTGATATGCACTCTGAGTGTGGGATGAAGTAGTGGCATGGGATACAATAGTGGCATGATAGAAACTAGTTGCATGAGATGCACTAGTAACATAGGAAGCATTAGTAGTAAAGGAAACATTAGTAAAATAAGAAGAATTGGTAGCATGAGATGTACATGTATCATTAGTATGGGTGTGGATATTTTGGAGAGCCCCACTAGAGGTTGATCTTGCCATATTAGTAGAAATACTTGGCATTGAGGTAGAAGAAGACATAGAGGATGATGTTATAGTGTGGGAAGGAGACATAATAAGGGGAAAAAGTATAGATGAAAATAAAGGGCTTACCCCAAATCCTTGGGAAAATATGTGGAAATTTAAATGGGGTTATCCTATATGATGTCCTATAATGAGGCTATAAATGGTGTAGAAACCCTTCCTCTATGTTGTGTATTTTCATTGATGAAAAAGATCATTTTAATCATGTACTCAAGGTCACATTTATATTTAAGTGAAAATAAGGTGTTAAGTGTTGTGGACTAATAAAAAGGATTCCCATAGTTGGTAGTGTGTGTGGGGGACATGGACATTACTTTGATCCATGGTAGGTATCACCAAATGTGTCTTAGGAAACCTATTGGGAATAGTGAAACCCATCATGAAATTTATTTGATTCAAATCTGTATTATCATCAAACAAGAAATTCATGATGAGGGGAAAAATCTAAACACTTGGTAAAAATGAGGATAAAATGGTAGGATACTGGTCAAATTAGTTGACACTATCTTATAGGATATTAGGTAGGATAGGATGCAAGATACACATTCAAACATGTTTACTATGTATTATAGGTTATTAAACTAATAAATTTATAAATACACACAATTAGATAGATCAATTGTGTGTTGAAGGTAAATAAAATGCACATTTTGTAAGACATTGAGTCAAATAGAATGACTATGTTTTATGGTAAAATGGAAAATATAAGAGACAAAACCAAGTAGGTTTACTATGTTATTAGGGTAAATATAGGTTTTGATAGTTATGAATCTACACGATATAGTGTTAATTTATATAAAACTTGAAATAAACACATAGGCAACTAGGTCAAACTAGTCAATCTAGTTACAGCACATAAGACAAACATTCTATGAATGTTGGACAATAAAAGTTTTACAATAAAACATATAATTATAAAATATAAATCATCAAAGATATAAATTTTAATCTATGCAGTCATTCTATAATGTTTTAAACTATAAATTTTAGAAATAAATATGATAGGGTGTTGGCTTTATAAAGGAACTAAAAAGGTAAGTTAAAGATGGTTTGAATTTGTTAAGGCTAAAAGGGATCTATATTGTTGATGGTATTAGCATGGTATTGGGGATTACTCCCTTAGTTCATAATCCTACAATGATAAGGGTGATGGTTAATTTACCAATATATACCATCAACCATGTATTTATACTCAGCCAAAAATTCGAGTTGACTTCCCCCTTGGTGATGAAATTCAAATAAGCATATCTTGGATAGAATTTGTTTAATGCTTTTTGATATTATGTGGCTTGGAAGTGTGTGAATAAAATAAAAATTATCATTAATAAATTGATAAATTAAACCTTCATATTTAGTCTATGTGTTACTCTAAACAAGCAAGCAACACAATTAAAGATGATTTAATTAATATTAATATGAATTAATTCCTTTTTCTTGAAGAGTACATGGTCAATTTGGTTGACTGAGTATGGAAATAGTATGGATTAAAATCAACTTGGTTGATTCTATTTGTTGAATCAAGGATGAAAGAAACAAAGTCAATTGAGTTTATTGAGTCCCAATTGTTAAGAAGTAACTACATAACTAATTTTATCCAGTTAACTTAGTTCATTATACAGTTACAATTTTATAGACTGAAAACTATGAAAAATATGAATGAAATGAAAGAAATAAATAACTAAGCTAGTGAGAGTGAACTTGATGAATTAAAATATGTTAAATTTGTTATTTTTATACAATGCCATTTAGATGAAGATTATTGACCTGATAATAGAGTCAACTCAATTGACTGAGTCTAAAAACCTATATGTAAAGAATCAAATTGATTCGAGTGGATCAATCTAGTTATCTATAGTTGAATATGACCTACACAAATAAAAATAGAGTTGATCAAATTGGTTTTGTTAAAATTGTGCACAAAATAGTATATTGAATTGATAGATTTAATCTAGTGATGTGAAAATGAAATAAATAATAAATTAAAGAGTGAAAGGAAACCTCTAAGGGTTAATTCACATCGGATTCACAAAAATGTATACAACGGAAAGTGAATCTGATCTACAAATCAATCCTAAAATGGAGAATATAAATCAAACTATCCATAGTCTTTGTTGGTACATTTATACAATCAGTGTCATGATCAATATGGATCTAATATACCTAATTAAGGGTTATTTTACCACATATTTATCACTAAAGAGGGTTACAAAGCCTCTAGTCGAGAAATACCACATAATAACCCTAGCTAGATCCTAGTGTTTCTAATAAATTAAATAACAAAGTAAAGTAAAACTAGCCTAGTGTTCACCAAATCTTGTTTTACAAATGGGGGATAATAAACATAAAAATAAACTTGCAAAGAATAAATCTACTCAAGTCAATGTAGAGTTAATCCTAAAGAATGGATATAGAAATAAATTCACAAGCCAACACATGTAAATCTATCTACTAATAAAATAATAACAATAGTTAGTAATAATCACTTTGAAGATGAACCTATCAAGTCTTAACCTCTCCCTTGGCCAATGGTTCTTTGCAAGAGAATTTTATGGTCCATAAGTATAACAAAGATAGTTCATATTTAGGCTACATGACTTTTCTTATGCATCCAAAGGACTTTTTCTAGAAGACAAGATTATTATCTCCAAAGGAAGTATGAAATCTTAAGAAATGACTCCTCAATTAGAATGGTGGATAAGTTTATGCAAAAAATAATGATTATCTATATGACTCTCTAATTAAAATGGAATTAATGGTGTGTTTATATAGCTAGATCTAACCCTAAACCATTCCAATGTTTTAGTCAACATAGTTAGGCCAGTCCACCTAGTTGTTTAAGATAAAAAGAAGTTAAGTCTTTAACTAAGATGGTTGGGATGTATTAGTCCATTAAATTTCTCATTTCCAAGAATAGGTTCTTCCTATTTGACTATGTTTGGAGGATTAAAAAAAGGTTTTACCTTGGTAAGGGGCTATTTTTTTGGTAAATTTCTTGAAGGTGTGTGTAAACAAGGTGTAAAAGCTTAGAGAAACATATATGATAGGTTTGTGTTAGTTTTTAGTGGTGGTATATGGAATAAAAATATTATAAATCACTAATGGTCTTCCCACCCATTTCCCAATACACACTTTAAAGCACCCACTCAGAGATATTGAGACTCAATAGGTTCTTGCAAGAGAGAAAGCATCATTAATTGATAAAGTTTAAAAATATAGTTTGTATACAATGTGCATTATATGAAATTTATATTTGGTCATGAGATCATTTACAAGGGTTTCCATTATCATGTGTATAAGATCATGGAAGATGTGCGTCATTGTATGTTGATAGTTTGGTCCATAATTTTGAAGACTGGAGGGAATTTTGATGTAATAATAAATGCCCCATTCTATAGTAAATGTTGTTTTATGTTTGTATTTGGTAGATATGTGAATTTTATTATATCTTGATAAAGTGTCCATAAGTGACAACATTTTATATAAAGTGGTGGAATCTATAATAACATCTATTAAAGGCAAGGGGATGTTATATTTTGGACAAACTAATTTTATAATTATGAAAATCAATGGATATGTGAATAACCATGGTGACATTTTTTATGAATGGGAATGATGTTTAATACCCATTCAAATTAGTCAAAAAATCTTATAAATTTGGCATCCAAAGGTTTAAAATTTTCTTTGTGACACAAGGTATAAATTTTAGGTGGAAAATTTTGTTCTTTTCGTCTAAGAAGTTTCTCATCTTGGTAAGTGATGATATTATGTAAAATGATACTAGGACAAATAACTAAAATATTTTCATATGAATAATAAAAAAATTCTTTATACTTTTCAAAGAATAAGTTAAAGTTATCTTGATTTGTTGGTGTGAGTTATTTAGAGATAGTGATAGGTTTAGGACATAATGGTGTACCATATTATATTATTATGGTTCCATCAATGAGCATAGCATTTTAGTTTTAAAAATGATATGGATCATGAGGAAGAGAATAAATAATATGTTTTTTAGGATCCTCACTAGCAATAAAATTATTTAAACAAGGAGTATTTCATGTGAAGTTTTCTAGTTTATGATGTTGTTGGGGAAGTTGAGTTTATCTAGTATAGAGTAGCTCAAGTATATCTTCATCGTTATGGAGAATTAGTAATGGTACATAGTATTTAACATATACATTAGGATAAATTATTTTGTTACCCTTGAGATCATATTCAAAATGTATTTTTATTACATCTATGGATTTAACATCTAAGGTAATTTCAGGTGTATGTTTAATTGTAGGTTGAGGTTGAGTGGACTCAACCAAATTGGTAATAGGTGTGATGTTTTGTGTTAAATATGTAAATTAAATTAAATTTAGGTGGGTAGCCTCATTGGTATATATAGGATCATGAGAAGGAAGGAAAGTTGGTAGATTAGTCAGTTATGTAGAAGGTATAGATGGTTTAGAAGTTTGTAAATTTTATACAGTTGAGATTTGTTCAAGTACCCACAAGGTGTCTAGAAGTGGAGGATTAATGGGTGATACATGACCTACATGTTCTAATTAAATATCAATTACATGGATATCATGGTTGATGGAATGTATTTTGGCTAATGTATGTTGATAGTGATGTACATCTAAGTCATGTGATTAAGTTTGGGCCATGATATAATTATCATCATATGTGTGGGAAATAGGCATGCATTTGTTTCTAAAGGATAATCAAAATTGGATGCATATAAATCACTAAATTTTTGGGGAGACATTGCTAAAGTATATTTAAATAATTTTTCCACTCCATACACATTACATGTGAGATAATATTTTATGTAATAAGCTTCATGTGCATTACATAAAGGAGGAATTTCAATGATCTCATTAATTAAAGGAATGGTATAATCATGTGGAAGAAAATAAGGATGAAGCCACACTGAAATGTAAGGACATAATTTAGTGGTGTTACAAGTATTTTTTTTAAGTCATTAGGTTCATAAGAATAAAAAAATGACCTATAAATTCATATTCATGTTAACAAATTTGGGTAGAGGTGCACTATTAATACATGGAATGTTCAGAATATGATATTGAGATTTGGGGTTGGGTAGTTGTATACTGCATGGACTAGAACTAGCCTCATGTTTATATCAATCACCATTATGGATGAATTTAATACATTGAATACCTAAGAATTCAATATCCCTAATAGGATGTGTCCATGGGTGTCATAGGATTATGTTGTAATAGAGGGGTAAATTGAGTATCATGAGCTTGGTACATATGGTCTTAGGTCCAATAGTGAGGGGGATCTAGAAAACCTAAGTTGTTATTATTTTGTCTTATCAAATTTTTAACATGTGAAATGAGTTTTTTAAGGTGATATTTGGTATATCCAAGTTTTTTTTACTAACCAAAGGGATGTGATATTAATTCTTGACCTTAAATACACTAAGACTATTCAAATAAGGGTCTTATTACTTATACTTTGAATTAAGAGAGGTGAATCATTAGCTCCAAAAAGAGTTTCATCATTGATCATGTCTTCTTCCATAAATTATATGGAAGGTTTATAAGAGGTACAAATAATTTAAATAGTATGCACTTCTATTGGTGAAGGGACTTGAATATTTTTTTCTACCTCAAGGGATTGTGGTTCTTTAATGTCTTGTAATTATTGCATTAATAATTTTTAGTGATATGGAGAAGTACAAACTCAATCCATGAGGCATATTTTATAAGGCATTTAATTGAGTTATTATAAGAAATTTCAATGAGATTTGGGAGGTACAATGGTTTTTTTATGACTATGAGAAGTAGATTTGGGTTCTAGTTGTGGGAGTGTTTCCTCATTTGTTTTACAAGGTTTGGTAGTGGTAGTTATGGTGTCTTTGATAAGGTGTTCTTCAGTTAATGGGATTTTAGGCTTAGTGACAAGATCTTTACAGGAAGGTTTGCATCTACATATTGAGAATTGGTATAATATTGGTCATAATTAATGTTAATTGCACATATATCTTTGTTCTAATGTTGTGGGTTGGAAGTAAAAAAGTATTTTTGAGGTTTAGAAGATGAAGTAATGGTAACTTATTTTTTTGAGAGGATTTGACATAATGATGATGACTTATTCTTATAATAACATCATGGTAAAATGTATCTCGTAACATAAAAGAAATAAAAAAATTGAGGATCCCAGGACATGTTTCATGAGAATGACTAACACCAAAAAAATAGTTAGGATCATACCATGTAGGTGGATTATTAGTATAGGTGAAAGATTTATAAGGAGCTAATAATTTATTAATTTGTTGGACTATTAATAGTGCATGGGAGGCTTGGGGGTTATCTACTTTGGTTACTCTTATTTCTTTTTGATGAGGATTTATAGTGATCATATTAGTGGAATTTTAGAAATATCCCTTAATGGATTTAAGGTTGGGCTCAAATTATTTCACAAGAAAGTCTTATATTTTAGATTAATCAATTACATTATTTAGAGTTTTGAGAGATAACATTTGATCCTTATATTGAATGTAAGATGTTAAGGAAGTTATAAGTAGTTAAAATAAGCTATCATCAATCATGTTATGATTGGATTTGTGAGACAAATATTTCCATCGTTAATGAAAAATGAGCTGATTCGGAAGGGGATTATTTAGCATTGATAAAATTACTAAGATAATTTTCAAGAAGATCATTGTTTTAAAATTATTTGACTAGAGGATTGACTAAATCCTTAGGTTTCCATATGGAATATTTAGAGAGTTTAATATACCATTATAATACATCTCTAGTGAATGTTTTGACTAGAATTTTGGTGGTAGCAAAGGTATTTATTTAAATGCACTCTTTGTAAATATTAACAAATGATTTAAGGAGAGATGCATGATCTTTAATTCCATCATATTTAATAGTTGGAGAGATATTCCCAATATCAATTGAAAAAATTAAGTGAGATAAAGGTCCATTTTGAATATATTTAAGCATATTGTTATGCTAAAAGGATTGGAGAATGATATTTATTGTGGAATCTCTAAGAGGTGAAGGGATAAAACTTTGGTTATGTTGAGGTAAGAGAATAGGAGGTTGATTAGACATGTTTAATAAGTGATGTTGCATTTGTATCATTTGATAAGTATTATATGTTTTCATAATATTCATTTGTTAAAATATTTGTGCAATAATTTGAGTGGTGTCAATAGGTGGATTAAGATTATTAGTTTTTAAAGGTGGATTGTTAGGGTTGGTAGGAAGAACATTCCATAAATTAGTATTAGGGGATGGGTTGTTGGGTGGAATATTGTTAGGTGGTAGGTTATTGGTTTATAAAATACTTCCTATAGGGTTATTAGCTAAGATTATGTCAATTTACCCTATAGTAGAATAAGGTGATTAGGAGAGACAATTGTCTTTAAAAGTGTGAAATGGATCTAATCCATCAATATCATTAGTTGGAATAATTTGAACCATATTGCATTACAAAGATGAATGGTGAGAAAATGTGCACCAAGAGTGAGTATCCTTTTAGGTAACAAAGATAAAAAAGAGAAGAATACCCAATATATCATTTAAATGGATTAAATTTATCCAAAAAAATTATTATAGGGGATTTCATGATGTTTGGAATGAGGATATAAGATTGAATAGAATAAAAGAAAAGTCAACTAGATATAGAACCAGATCATCTAAGCAGTATTTTAGAACAAAGAACTAAATCAAACAAGTGGTATGGATTTTATGAAGTCAACTACATTCCAAATAAAAATCAACATAATTTCTAAGGACCCAATTGAGTGGGTTGAGTATTTTTTATGGGGAAACACTAAAGACCATCCTATGAGAGAGTAGGTCAAATAGAATGACTATGTTATGTGGAAAGGAAAATAAACTATCTTGTGAGATAATAAGTCAAAAGGAATGATTGTGTTATATAGAAAGTAAAAATATAAGAGACACATTCAAGTGGGTTGATTATGTTATGATGGTAAATATAGGTTTTGACTATTATGAATTTTGATGATCTAGTGTTAATTTGTATATAAAATAAAATAAACACTATCAATTGGATTGACCTAGTTGATCCAATTATGGCACACAATACAAACCTTGTACTAATGCTAGATAATACAAGTTTTTCCATAGAAAATGGAATTGAAAAAGATAAAATAATGTTTAAATAAAAATTCTAATTTATGTAGTCATTCTTAAATGTTTTAAAGGGTAATTTTATAAATAAATGTGATGGGGTGTTGGATTTAAAAATGAACTTGAAAGTTAATCTAAAGATTATTTCAAGTTGTTAAAAATGGAAGGGATCCATGTTGATTATGGTACTAGTTTTATACTTGGTCCTACCCCCTCACTTCACAATCATAACATGTTAAGGGTGTCAAGTGCTTTGCGAATATATACCATCAACCACATACTTATACTTGGACATAAAATTAGGTTAGTTCCCCCTTGGTGATGAAATCCAAGTAGGTGGACCTTGGATATAATTTGTTTAATTATTTTTGATATTTTTTATTTGGAAATGTGTGAAATAAAATAAAAAGTAGTGTGAATAAATTGATAATTTAAGCTTTCCTATTTAGTCTATGTGATACTCTACGTAAGCAAGCAAAAAAATGAAAGATGATTTAATTAATATAAATGTAAGTTAATTCATTTTACTTGAAGAGTATAAGGTCAACTAGGTTGATCGAGTATATATATAGTAAAGAACACAACCAACTAGGTTGATTTTTTTGTTAAATCAAGGGCAAAAAAAAATAGTCAAAAAAATTGACTAAGTTTCTTGGGTAAGAATCAACTATAGAACTAAGTCTATATATTTGATTTAGTTGACTGTAGGGTTTTACTTTTATAAACTAAAAATTGTGAAAAATAGGACTAAAATGAAGGAAAATAAATAACTAAGTTGGTGAGAATAAAACTGATGGTTTTAATGATGCTCAATTTGCTAATTTTCTACCATGTTATCTAGGTTAATAATTTTAACCTACTAATAGAGTTGATTATGTCAACATGATCTATAAACTTCTATGCAAAGAAACAAACTAATTTGATCAGATTGATCTAATTACCTATAGTTGAAAATAACCTACACAAAACCAAACATAGTTGATTAGAGTGACTATGTGTCAAACCTATGCATAAAATGTTAGACTGAGTAGATATATTTGATCTAATGATGTAAAAATGAAATAAATAATAAATGAAATCTTGAAATAAAAATTGCAAGGGTTAGTTCCTATCAGAATAACCAAAATGTATATAATTAAAATTTAAGTTGATCTACAAATCAATCCTATCTTGGAGAAGATAAATTAAACTAGCTATTCAAGTTGTTAGTACATTTAGATAATCAGGTTCTTGATTGGTATAGATCTGTTAGACCTAACTAAGGGGTCTCTTACCACAAAATATCACTAGAGAGGGTTCCAAATTACTTATTCAAGTAATACCACACAATAACTCTATATAGGTCCTATATTTTCTAATAAAGTAAAGTAAATCTAGTCTACTACTCATCGAAGCTTGTGGCAATTATGGGGGATAATAAACATAAAAATGAACATGAAAAAAATAACTCTACTCAAGTCAATTTAAATTAATCCTATGAATGGAGAGACAAATACATTTATAAGACATTATTTATGCTACTTCTATCTACCAAAATAGAGGAATAAGAGTTAGGAACACTTGCTTTAAAGACAACCTGTTGATGATCAATATCTCCCTTGGCCAATGGTGATGTAAAATAGGATGTGGTTTGTAAGGATCATAAATATAGGTCATATTTAAGCTATAATACTTATATATTGCATCAAATAAATTTACATAAGATAAAATTATTCTCTCCAAGTGTAAACCCTAAACAATGATTCCTCAAGTAGAATGTTGGAAGACCAAATTGTAAAAAATCAAAATTGAATGATTATATCTATCTCTATATCCATGAAAATGGGGTGAAGGATGTGTTTATATAGATGGATCTAAATTGAAACCCTTTTAATTTTTTAGCCAACATGGTTAGCGCAATAGAGCTAGTATTATATGAAATAAATTAGTTAGCTCCCAAACTAAGTCAGTTGGGCCAATTTAGTCCCATAACATGCTCAATTCCTAGAACAAGGTCAACCCATTTGAATATGTTGAAAGGATGGTAAAAAAAAATTTTGACTTAGGTAGACATTATTTGAGGAAGTGAATTTATTTGAGGAGTGTGTAAGGGAGGTGTCAAATCTTAAGTAAATGTATAGGAGATATTTTTGTTAGTTTTAAGTGATGGTATAAAGAACAATAGTCTTATGAAGAACTAATGGTATAGCCACCCATTTTTTGGTACACATTTTAAGGTATGAAATCAAAGATATTGAGACTTGAAAGGTTCATAAAATAGAGAAAACATCAAAACATGATAAAGTTTAAAAATATTGTGTGTATAAAGCATCTACCAAGTGCCAAAATCTTCATTGTCTTGGTAAAATGTCAAACATCCTTAAATGTATTGGATCTTAATATAAAAATGATAAATATACATTATTAAATTTATTAAATTAATAAAATTATCTAATTTATAAACCTACTCTTATTATTTTATATCTCCCACCCTTTTCCTACACATTCGACCACTTAAAACTAAGTTGGCCCTATTACCAACCAAACTAGTCAGCCATTATATACACTATCGACCCTCTACTAAAAATTTGATCTAATTTAAAAACCTACATCATCCCCTTATGCATATTAAATCATCTATCATGCACTAAGTCAGCCCCATCCACTTTTTAACTAATTTAACCCTATTTTATGCAATTTACCACCCCTAATAATACTATGTCAGCCTGTGATATGCAATATGCCACTTTGTCATCTATCACTCTTTCCAACTAAGTCAATTTGGATGAATCTATTAAAAAATGGTGATGAATTTTAAAGTATTTACCATAAATGCCTTAGGCATTTATTTCTTTGTCCCTTTCCTACTTATTAACCTACTTTGTTCCTAGTTTACCTATAAATTTCCCAAGGCAATGTTTTCTACCTAAATTTTCCCTAATATACATTTTTTGTACTTAGTTTAATTTCAAAAAAAATAATGTTTTTTTGAAATTAATGCATCACTTAACTTAAGTTGCATTGGCTACTACTGCTAGGTATTTTTCATGTCATATCTATCATTTCATCACCATGGTCACTTTCTATGCTTATCTATGTCACTCATAGCTCTATTTGCTCACAATAACAAAATTAAAAATGAATTATTTTTAACTCTATTTCTATTTAAAATTTAAATTTATTTAATTACCAATTTTTTTCTCCCAAATTCTTATTTTGATCATAACTTTATTTCTACTATATCTTTTTTTAAACCTAAACATGTTCTAGAATCTTGATGTCATAGAGAATTTTTCTAAATATTACATGTATGTATTTCAAATATTTAAAATTTTCACTTATGTTATAAGTTCACCTAATGTTCCTTACATTGGAAACCTCTACATTTATCTCACTTAATTTATACTCTACAACACTAAGGTAAGTAAAGATATGCATTTTTTTTGTTTTGTCCTTTCATTTATATTTTTCACTTCTTACTATAGTTTATTTAGCTTAACATTTTGTGTTGCATTTTTTTCTTGAAGCACCATCCCATGTTGTAACTACATGACAGTTAATGAAATTCATGTCAGGAATATATATAAACATAATATTATATAAACTTTATCAATTAATAATGCTTTTTCTCTTGTAGTAAGCCATCAAGTCTCAACCTCACTAAGTGAATCCCTTAAAGGGTGCACTAGGATAGGGGTGGGAATGCCTTTGGTTATTTTTAAGATTATTGATCCCTATACCTCCACTTAAAACCAATACAAACCCATCCTATACATTTCACTAAGACTTAACGCCTTTATTAAACTCTTATCCAAACATTTTCCCACCTCAAATAGTCCATACCTAAGCAAAACCCCATTTACTAGTTAATAAATGGGGTTGATTGGGTAGGTGTAATTTTAAGGATTAAGCATGTTATGGGATAAATGTGGCCAAAATAACTTAGTTTAGAACCTAAATATTATATTTATTAACTAACTAGGTTGACTGGGTCAACTATGTTTCCTAAAATACCCAAAGGATTTAGGCTTAGATCATATTATATAAACACATGTTTCACCCCATTTACAATAGAGAAAATCATTCATTTGTGCTTCTCTATTTGATTATCCACCATTCTACTTGAGGAGTCATTTCTTAGGGTTTCATACTACTTGGAGAATAATCTTGTCTTGTGTAAATGTCTTTGATGTGTAGAAGTATTGTAGCCTAGAGATGACCTATCTTTGTGATCCTTATGAACCACAATAATGTCATACAAAACACCATTGGCCAAGGTAAAGATTGAGACTCATCAGGTTCATCTTTAAGGTAAATATTTCTAACACTTACTCTTATTTTTTTACTAGCTAGAAGTTCATGTATAATGGGTAATGAATGTATTGTCTCCCCTTGTTTAGGATCACCTATACATTGACTTGAGTGGGGTTATTCTTAGCATTTTTATTATTTGTGTTTATCTCAAATTTGTGCTCCAAGATTTAGGAATCAATAGATTAGATTTACTTTAATTTTTTATTATTTTAAAATACAGAGACCTAGCTTTGGTTATTATGTGGTATTACTTGACTAGAGGCTTTGTAACCCTCTCTAGCCATGTCATATGATAATAGATCCCTTGTGTAGGTTCAAAAAATTTATATTAGTCATGACCCTAATTATCAACATATTACTAGAAATATAGTTAACTTATTTATCTTTTTTGATCTAGGATTGATTCATAGATAAACTTCACTTTTTTGTACTCAAAGTCATCCAAAACATTATACACCCCAAAATTGATAAGTTTTTCATCCCTATTTGTAATTTTTACTTAAAACCCTAGTTTCATTTGTACATTTATTTTCAAGTAGATGTGTGTTTGAATGCCTACTTAGATTGTTCATATAATTTACCTAGTTATTTGTCTTATTATTCCATATAATCATAAATTGGATATAACATATCTTTGATCTTGTTTTATTTGTTGAAAGTATTCGAACTCTAGCTTTTGACCATAGGGTTTAATTATTATTTTTTTGTCTAAGGATTTCAAGATATATTATGATTTCCTTCTTATGTTTGACTATGTGTTAGCATTAGTTTCTCTTTCTACTCTTCTTTTCAATTTAATATTTAGAATCTATTAAATGGAGAACAAGGAATGTCTTTTCTCTCATTTAGTTGACACATTCTTTAGATTTTCTTATAATTATAGTAAAGAATGAACAAATTAATAAGATTGTGTCCTAGATACTAATGAATAATGTGATTATTTATTTAACTATTATGATGACTATTATTTTCATGATGATTATGAATAAAATTATTCAAGTGATGATAAATGTGTAAAATAAATTAAAGTATATGAACGTTCTTCTCCTACTTATTCAATTGCATCTTTACCATTTCAATTTAAGGAAATTACCAATATAATTCCAAGTGAACCTCTTACTAGTGATTATTATTTTGATAATAATCTTACATTATCAGAAGATTTTTTTTTGTATTTATTTTGAATTTAAAAATACATTTTAAATTAAATTAAAATTACACTACATGAGGAAAATGGCAATTGTGAATATAAAAATTTACATTCTACTTATAGTAATGTTCCTTTTACATATGATAACTATTGATGTGTTGTTATTCACACCACAATTATAATGAGGTAGCCTCTAACATTTTAGGATCTCAATAGAGGTAAAATATACTCTAGGGCATGAATAGTAGGTATGCGGTCTTTGACAACCTATTGATGGAATAGATGGTAGGGTATACAGGTTATTGACAAGGATTTTTTTGGATGGTTGTGTGGATTTTTAATAGAGTGCATTCTTATGTGAGTGGGATGGATGGCTGGTCTCTAATTTAAAGTGGGTATATCTCAATAATAAAACACAAAAGAGGTAGGGTATGGAAGAAAATAAATTTCTATGGGTCTCAATAATTACTTCCCTGGTTGGTTTCTAGATATACCTATGTTTTCTTAAAACCAATGTCTGTTGCTAGTAGAAATTGTACACATGAAAATAAGCACAACTTAGAAATATAAGGGAACAAAGATGTAGGAGTTCCACTAGCCTTAGACAAAGGTTTCTCCTATCAGGGTAACTATTGCACACCCTTCAATTAGGTGATTATAGATCTAGCTACTAAACTGTCTACGGTAGATGTAGTACACACTTAGAAAACTAAACCAAGAAAACACAAATACACATCCAAAAATATGCTTCAATATAACTTGACTATTTCAATAAATATATTCACCAATATTTAATAGTTATTGCACATTTAGGATTGGCATATTAATCAAATCAACCAAGAATATATTTGTAGCTTTAGCACACTAAATATTATTGAAGAAAACAACCATAAAAAAATAACTAATAACATGAAATGGAAAAGAAAATAGACACACATTTGTTATCGATCAAAATTGCTCATTGCTCTTGTATTTAAAATTCTTTGACTCCAAAAAATAAATTTGGGTGATACAGTTATATTTATAGATATTTTTGAATGGGTCACCTCATCCTCCATGTCTATACATGAATATTACATGTGGCAGTTAGAACATGTAGTTCTAACTGTGGTCTAAAACCATTTATGAAAAGATAAATAAAAGCTTATTAATAAACAAATTGAGATTACAAAAGTATGTAACATGTGCATGTATAATAAAATACAAATTTAATTTTATAATGATTTGTCTATTTTACAAGGAGAATCTAAATATACATGATACTATGATTTGTACATGAATACAATGAAGTCTATGTGGTCTAAAGCATTGCATGGGATTTAGTAGGAGTCGAAGTTAAAGTAGACACTGAAGACGTAATAACACTGTCATAAGCTTACTTTTTTTTCCCTCATTATACTTATAAAATTTGTGTGTTGCCTCATGCTATTGTAAAATGATGTCTAAGTTGAGAAAATAATGTTGGTGGAGTCACTTATTTTTCCTGAGGAGTCAAGCATATTCATCTTTAGTTAGTTAGAACTTGCTCTTTAAAATATCCACTTTAGTCACCTCCCTCCTAACTTTGCTTAACTCTACTTCTATCCTTTCCACTTCTAAGCCTTGTATGATTTTATTGAATTTCTTAGTGGACTCCATGATAAGTTTATAAAAATTGATTATACTAATCAATTTACCTACAGAATCCCTTGGTTTAGAAAATTTTAGCTCATTCAAAATTTAGAGGAGTTAGGCCTCATGTGCTTGATATTATGGAATTAAGGTTGAAATTTACCTTCAACCACTCTTTATCCTCCTCATGTTTGATGAAAACCTAGTTCAGGGCATTAGATACCTTGAATGAAGTCATTATATCAAGGTGGCTATACAATTAATTGCTTGTATAGGCAACTAGCATTTTAAGCCTGGTATTATCTTGAGCCAAAGAGCTATAGAGATGGTCTGATTGGTTTGCATGAGGTACCATCTCAACCTTCATGAATTTCATAGACTCTAAATAATTTTATAATTTAGAATTGAATTCCCAATCCTTAGCTTCTATACTTGTAGGAATATGCATAGTGTTAGATTATTCTTTGAGCTACTCAATTTATGCTCATAATTATTTAAATTCCTCCTCTAGCTCTTTCCTAGCTAACTCCATGATTTCATAGATGGACACCACAACATACTTGTGTACATGAGCTATGTATAAAATATTATTTTCATATACGGACTCTCTTGGCTTCATGTTCTACCTCTTAGTGAGGGAGAATACTGGCTATCATTATTCAAGGATGATGCTTGCACCTTGGTCATCCCCTAATTTTCTCTTCTTATCTCTTTAGATTGAACCAGTTGGGGTGTCAAATAAATATGTCATATAGGGGAGATTAGTGAACTTATAAGTTGTTATTTAACTCCTCAATTTTATGTCCCAAGGAAGATTGTTGAGGGGTGTATCATCAGTTCTAAAAATAATTTCTTTCTCATCATCCTCTTCTTCTTTCTTCTATTTAATACTGGCCTTTGTCAAGACATCAGGCTAGGAAGGCCATATTATTTTTTACCATTCCACTCCACCAACTTGAGGAATTTGGTGGACCAAAACTATGTGAGTTTTTTCCTTCATTCCCCTACTTATGCTACTAATTATGGTTTCTTCTATATAAGTGGAAGTAGGGAATGGAAGGGAGAGATATGTAAATTGGATATGAAGTTGGGGGCTAACCATAATAGTATACACTTTATTGTTTACTTTCTTCTTTTTGTGAATTATATTATTAGTAGTACTAGTACACATAGAGGGAATAGTCTTGGGAAATGGTGTCGTAGTGAAGGAGGGATCAATGGTGGTTATGGAAATGGAAGGAATAAACATAGTGGAGGGAATGGGGACTTCCAAAAAAGAGACATGTATTGAATCAAAAATAGAAATTGAAGCCAAATAAAAGGTATAAAAGGCCTAAGTGCTTTGAATTTGAAGCTCAATAGGGTCCACCTGAATACTTATGGCCTTAGGAACTCAGCGTCTTCATCTAAATAATCTATTATGTATTTGATGATAACTTCATCTTCTCTTGATGACTTTGATCTCGAAGGTGAAATAGGAAAGACTTGAGATGTATGCATTTTGGGGTTGCTTATGGGAGTCTTGGTATTTTGGTTATATACCAATGGGGTCTCCCCTTGAATGGGAGAGTCCTTAGAGATGGCTACCACTACTTGTGTAGTAGCTACCCCAACAAATGAAATAGTAGATACATAGGGAGTAGCCATAGGAACTTGGATAGTGATGATAGTAGACCTCTCTTGCATCTTGTCCTGTTCCACATCAAATTCCAAACTAATAAGATCTCCCCTTTTTACTCCTCTTTGTGTACTAAGATCAAGAAGCCTAAGTTATTTCTTAATTCATTTGAATTTAAACTTTAATGGAAGTCCATAAGATGAATAAGCTTCTTGTTTAGTATAATTTTCCCTCTAAAAGTCTAAATGCTACCATCCCTTGAAGAGAGATCTATTGCTATCTAGTTTACTAGTAAGTGTTTGGATCATCCTTAAATGATCTTCCTATAACCTAGTGATTTATGCTCATTGTAGCACTTGTTAATCTAACTTGGAATTCATAAAATTAAAATCATAATAATAGGGTTGATGGTAGTAAGGAATGTTTAAACGATGAATATGCTATTAGACCCACTCATGGGGGTCATAATCTCTATGTGTCATTATAGGGAAACCATATTTATTTTGCTTTACTCTAACATATCCAATTTATTTCCTCATAGTGTATGTCATTATACCAATTGAAATTAGGCTCCCAAATAATAAGACTTTTTTTGTCTAACCAAATCCTCCTCAATTTTGTTCCACAACTGGAAAGTAATCTCTTACTCAACCAACTTATCAGGTACATACCTTGGAATATATAAAGGCTCAACCTTATTTTCCAAAACCATGATGATTGTAAAGTTTAGATACAAGAAAAAATATCCATTTCTACTCAAATTATTTATAATTTTCTCTTGAAGATGAGGCATAGGTGATCCATGAATGGCTTTCCACACCTGTGGGTAAACCTCTTCACATATTTTGACCATATACTTGAGGTAATCATATATATGCATAAACTAGAAGTGGTCATAGATTCTATTTTTTATGAAATATATAGTGGGAGCCCATAGATTACCCAAGTCCTTATAATAGGTCCTCATGTCTATGTCAACCAAATATGTCATCATATAGAAGTATCCTATGGGGGTGGGACATTTAACCTTTTGAAAAAAAATTTCTCTCAGTCTCAGACTAATGACTTCCTCTAGGACATAGGCAACATCATGTGAAAGCATCATATGCAGTAATGGTACCCAATTTAATTTTATAAAATAGATCTTGGGCATCCATTATAATATATAAAGTAAAGCCATACCTATTTATATTCCCATTCTAAATTTATCAATTAGAATTGCTCCCTTTGGCTTCATCCCTTGCCATGTGATGGATTAGTCTAGGAACAACCATGAGGAGAGCACCTTTGGGATTGAGGTTTTAGATTTGAATTATACCTAAGTGTGCTTATAACAATAGGTGTCTAATATGTTGAGAGAGAGATACATTTTAAAATCACTTCTATAGATGTACACGACCACTATATCTCCATGAGAATACAAGTCGACATCCTGTGATATTTTCCTTGAGAAGAACAAATCCTTGAGGAGGTATATACATGGCATAACTTCTAGTTTGATCATGAAAAAATGGAATATTTGGATCTTATATGATATAAGTCCCTGAATGAATAGCCTTTCCACCAATACTATCTTATCATATAGTTAAAACATATCAACTAAATGTATAACATCCTAGAGTTGCAAGTAATTGTGATACTTATCTTGAAACACTTCCATGTTGAAGATGATGTCCTTAATTATCTTGAAACACTTCCATGTTGAAGATGATGTCCTTAAACTCTATAAAATATTTGATTTAAAATGCAGAAGGAATATTTGTTCCTCAGAACATCCTAGATGAGGAATCCATAACTACGTGTTCTAGACGTCTATAATTCCCTTTGATATGTTTCATACTATGTAATCACTTCGGCTCTTAGCTTAGTCTCTATTATACTTGTTAAATTCTCAAGAGATGGACTAGGTCTCTTGGTCACATTTTTGAATGAAGATGCTTTGATTGCAAGTTAGCTTGAATGTAAATAATGATTTCAATGGATACATATCATCTATATAGGATCCTAAATTAAATACCATTTCATACAATATTAAATATGCAATGGTCACTTTTCAAATTCATTAGCTTGGGTTGGTAGGGGCTTTTAGCATTTATCAAATAGGAAATATTTTATCTTTGTTTGGATAAGCATGGTATGATTTCAATAGTGTTTTTAATAATAAATAACATAGGAACATAATGTCAAAAAAGTGGTTTTGGGTCAATGTTCATGGATAATTCCTTCAAGGGAATTATTTTAGTCAAAGTGTCTACAAGAATTGCTCCTAAGGAATATTTTCATTAGGTAGAAGTCCTAAAACAATTATTATGATTGGATAATTCATGGCTAAAGGGTATTTAAAACTCCTTGAAGGGTACTTTCGGTCTGAAGGGTCCACTTCATAGGGAATTTTTTCCATGATAAAAGTCTCAAAGGATCTACTTTGTAAATGCCAAAGGGAACTACTAAAACTCCTAAAGGGTAGTTTTGGAGGGATAAAGGGCACCTTTAATCTTTAAAGGGAACTTTTGTATGGATAAGGGTCACTTCAAATGTCTTGAAGGTTAGTGTTCACATTGAAAAGGCCAAAAGGTGACTTTAAAAATATCCAAAGGGTCAGTTCAAGAAGTTTGAAGGACATGTACCCTAGAGTGAAATTATTTCAGGGATTTTAAATATAAAAAAATTTCCAAAACAATAATTCTAAAATAAATGGTTTGGGGAAAAGGATCCTTTCAAAAGGTCTTAAATGAATTAATTTGGGGGATTTATTTCAAACAAAATGTCTAAATAAATTGGCAAAGGCACATAAAAAAAACTTTTGAAGAAAAGGGTAAAGGTCAATCACAAAAATTCCAAAATAATTTTGATGGGAAAAAAGGCCGCAACAATTATTTTGAAGGACACTTCCACAAAAACTAGAGGTTGGGTTGGGATAGAAATGGCACTTGGAAAAGCTTTAAAGGGCAAATCCAAAATGTCTAAGGGTAGGATACAAAAAATTGAAGGGTATGTGGTGCAAAATAAATGGTCAAGAAGGGGTAAATGGTTCAATTTGAAAAGGTTAAAGGGCTAGTTGGAAGAGTTCAAAATGGTAGGTGGAAGGAAAATGAAGGGTCTACTTTGGGGAAAAAGTTTGCTTGAATAGTCTACTTTATGAAGGTTGAAGGGTAGGTCTAAACTTCCTAAAGCATACTCTCATATGGCTAAGAGTCATTCTAAAAGTTTTGAAGGATAAGTTGGATAGGGTCAGAGGGATAATCCATCAGGAAATTTATTTCAGGTAAAGTGCATGCAGTCTAGAATTCCTTAAGGTAAAAAGTCCATAGGCCAAATTATTTTGGGAGAATTACTTCAGATAAAAATTCCACAATAATTTCTCTAACAAAAATAATGTTATCTGAATAATAATCTTGAAAGAAAATAGGATCAAAGATTTCCTGAAACATAACATCGAAAAAGATAACTTTGTAGGAAGGCCAAAAGAATTAGACCAAAGACTATAAACCCAAAGATTTTACCTACAATACACAAGTTAGTCTTATAAACACAATAAACACAATGTCAATATTGTCTACCAAAAAAGTGAAATTTCATATAAACTTCCCAAACCTTGCATAGACATATGAATATGATTCCTCGTTATGATCATATTTTAAAAAAAGGTGGGTCCCCATTTCATCATGGAAGAAGGGGAATGTTGGGTATAACAAATGGTTAATTATAGGGGGAATACTCTCGAGTATTCAAGAACCTAAAACTCTAGTTTGTAATCTTAATGAAATCATGAAGTGTGCCATAGAATAATAATTAAATCAAAAACATGAAAGAGACTCCTATATAGATTCACATAACATACTTGCCTTTTAATTTTCTTTTATTTGTGTGTGTCAAAATGTGTAGTTATTTTAACCTCTGCTGTGATGGTTTTTTCAAAAGCTTCAATGGGTTGGTAGGTTTTTTTAAGTATCCATTAAATCATAAGACAAAGGAAGCTTAGGGATTTCTCTAATACCAACTAGGCATCCATGTCCCAATAGAGATACCTTGGGTTCCTTCTCTTCTAATTCTAGTATTTTCTTTTGATCTTGATGTGTGGTACATTTACCTTATTTAATTATGTGAGCCCCTTTTATTTTATTTAGATTTTCTTTTTCTCTTTTGAACTCATCGATTCTTTTCTTTATTTTTATTTTTATTTTATTTTATTGGGTTCAAATTAATAGAAAAGAGAGAAGAAAAAACCCCAGTGAGCTGATATAATTAGAAAGTAGATCATTACTACAACATCCCTGTCAACCAAATATAGACCCAAAACTACCCTTTTTAACATGTATTCATTGTGATAAGTGCATGTGATCCAATAAAACAAGAAAAAATTCTAAATTTGTATGAAGTAATTTGAAATCAACTTCTACATGCTTGGTAAAAGAATTCAATTGTGACATTATTTAGAAGAGTTAATGATTACATACCTTCATCCTAAAGACTCAAAAAAATATAGAAATATACCCAAACTGTAAATTAGTCTACAAAATGTCAAAATTTTAATTTTCCCCTTTTTCATAGGTTAATTTTTTTTATCTTAGATTTTAGCGATAATGAAAGCAAGCACAATTTTGAAAGCCAAAGAAAATAGAGATGAGTAATCTAAAAACATAGGAAATCTAATCTAAGAAAACATGAAATCTATTCTAAGAAAATAATATACTAAAAATTAGGAAATACTACTCTATAAAGAATTGAAAATATATTCTAGAAAAAATTTAGTAATATTAGTAGATGGGATAGCTTTGAAGTAATTCTTAAGGTATTGTCCATTAACTAGATATGTAATCTCATTGCCTTGGAGGTCTTTCAGATGAAACATGTTATTACCTAAGATCTCTAAACTCTAATATGGTCTGATCCATAATGGAGTGAACTTGTCATGGTGTCCTTTATTTTCATGGGCTTTATCCCATAGTAACACTAGATCTGAAATTATGAATGCTTTGAATTTTTCTCTTTTACCAAACCACTTTTTAACTACATCATGTTGTTTTTTGAATGTTTGTAGAGCTTCTATTCTTGAATCCTCCATCTTTATTATGTCAAATAGTATTGATTCTACCTTTTCATTTAGTTACATGTAATCTTGTATGAACTAATAATTAGGTAGCTTCAACATGATGGTAAAAATTGGTCTACATCCACATAATAGTAGATAAGGTGAAGAGTTTGAAGCTTACTTGTATCTCATCTAGTTTTCCCAAAGAGCATACTTTAGTAGATTATGCCAATCACTAGGTTTGTCCCATGTTGACTTCTTGATTGCTTTAATCAAATTTTTATTTGTTGACTTGGCTAATTTATTCCCCTGAGGGTAGTGGTTGGAAGCTGACTTGATTATAATTTGATTATCATGTGCCCACCAAGTGAACTTTGTAGATATAAATGTTGGCCCATTTTCACACATGAGAGAGATGGGCATGCCAAATATAGTGGTAATATGTTCTTCCAAAAAGTGAAACATATATTGTGCTCTAATATTCTTTGTGGCCTCCACTTATGTCCATATAGTATAGTAATTTGTATCCATAAGCATAAATTTATGGCTGGCTGAAGAATTTGGGTTGATTACACTAATGAATTCTAAGCCCCATTGTGCAAGACCTTCTTTCAATAACTGGTTATAGGGCATGGCTGAGTAAACCTCCCTTTTGGCTAAGGATTGACATTCATGTAAATACCTAACATGTATATGAGCATCCTTAAAGATAGTTGGCCAATAGTATCCCAACCTTAATATTTTATGGGTTGTGGTGTTTCTACCTAGGTGATCACTACATATCTTTTAATGTAAAATTTTTAGGGTATCCTTGGCCTCTTCTATAGATACACATATAACATATATACCTTCATAGTTGCTTCTATAGAGAACCTTTTTGTTAATCATAAAGTGAGTAGTAAATATTAGATTGCGTTCTGTATACCTACTCCTTATTTCCCTAGTAAGCTCTAGGGGGTAAGTTCTTCTAAGTAAATATTGGATTACATCTATATATCACTCCCCTTTAGAAACTTATGTTTTACATACATCTTTAATGGTGATTCAAAGATATAGCTCAGTCATGAGATGAATAATGCCTTATCCTCTAATAATATTTGTAGGCCTAGTCTCTATGTTTAACTCTTGGAGCTTAGCCAGCTATTTACCTTGATGCTCTCCTAGCTCATTTTGTGACAATGTGAGTTTGATATCAGGATTAGGTATAATGGTAATGGTTCTATTTCTCAAGATATAATGTCAAAATTTCTTCACTGTCTAGACCAGAGTGAATATTTTATTGTTAGTCATTAAATATTTAAGCTCTACATCCTTTAAACTTATACTTATGATGATAATAAAATGTTTAGTTTCATCTTTATTTTATATGATAATGGTAGCAATAGTATGTTCTAAGGTGAATAAGTACATATAGAAATACTTTATGAAGTTTGGAATAATCAATACTGGAGCCTAAGATATGGTATTTTTTATGTCTTGGAAGGAATTTTTAGCTTCAACCACCATTTCTATTTTAGCATCCTACTTAAGCATGGCATTTATGGGCTTGATGATTTCTACAAACCCTGAGATAAACTTCTTGACAAAGTTAATTTTTATAAAAAATGATTTTATCTCCTTACAATTTGGCTACTAAATACTTGAAAATGCCTTGATTATTTTTGTATCGATGGTGATCTTATCCTTGGTGATGATGTGTCCCAATAGTTTTCTTTCATTTACCCCAAATATGATTTTCTTTAGATTTATTGAAATGCCAAATCTTTTGCACCACTCAAATATAGATTGTAGGTGATCTAAATGATCCTTTGTATTATTTGAAAATACTTTGATATCATATATATAAATAATTATGTATTTCCCAGTTATTCCATTGAAGGTTTGATCCCTGGTGCATTGAAAGGTAACTCCTATGTTGGTTAGTCCAAATGGCATCCTTTTATACACATAAGTTCCCCATTTTATGGTAAACATGGTATTCATTCTATCCTCAAGCTACACTAATACTTGGTTGTAGCCTAAAAATTTATCTAAAAATGAAATCATCTCAAAAGCACTCACTATCTATATTATCTCGTCTAGAGAACACAAAGGATAATTTTTCTTTTTGGAATCCCTATTCAGATTTCTGAATCCATGCATAGTCTAATTTTGTCATTATTGTTCCCTAATAGGACCAAATTGGATACCCAAGTGGAATGTCATATGTGTAAGATGATTTTAGCACTTAATAACTTCTATACTTCCTTCTAAATAAGAGGATCCATACTAGGTTTCACTGGCCTTTACCTCTATATGAGCAATTTATGATCTTGCTTTAAAGGAATCATGTGCATGATGACCTATGGGTCATACACCTTTAGGTCCTCATATGTCCAATGTATAACATACTTTTAATGAGTTATTAAATCCCTCATTCATTACATTTCCTCAAGAGTACATCTAAGACCAATATTGACATAATGTGTATTATGCTCATCTCCCAAATTTTCCCTCTTGAAGTCGATTCATTGACCTTGGGTTGTCTATGTTGTTGTGGCTAAGGATCCAAATTAAAAGGCATTTACAAGGAGACTAAGTTGACTAGTATTTAATTCCCTTAAAGACAAAGAATACCCTCTTCATCTATCTCTTCTTGATAGAAATGGTTGTCCTTATCATCAATGATTTGGGATTTCAAATCCCCTAAATTAGTTAAGAACTATATAATATATTGATCATCACTAAAGACCTAAAAATTCTATACATTATTTGTAATAGAGGGAAATGGAACCAACTCAATGGAAAATATCTTTACCTTAGACTCCTGTAATGGCTCAAGAAAGGTAGTAGTTGTAACTAGTGAATTGGCGGCCTGATTTGGTTCTCTCAAGAGTGATATTATGTTGAAAGCTTGAAAATTTTCAATTAAATGCCACACTCTATGATTATAACTCTTCAATTAAGATAATTTTCACTGGTATTTGTTTCTTATTTGGTGAACTACCAGCCAATGATTTCAGATTTGAAATCCCCTGAATTAGTTAAGAGCTAGATAATCTATTGATCATCACTAAAGACCTTAAAATTATATACATTATTTGGAATAGAGGGATATGGATCAAAATCAATGGAAAATATCTTTACCTTAGACTCCTGTAATGGCGCAATAAAGGTAGTAGCTATAGCTACTGAATTGGCATCCTAATTTTGCTCTCTCAGGAGTGTTAGTATGTTGAAAGCTTTAAAACTTTCAATTAAATCCCATGCTCTATGATTATACCTGTTTAAGTAAGATAATTTACACTGGAATTTTTTTCTTATTTGGTGAACTACCAGCTCTCAATCCCCAAATAATTATATCTATTTCACATTTTTCCTTAGTACAAACTACAAACTTATGATTAAGGCCTCATACTTGGCTCTATTATTCATACAGGGAAACTATAATCTATAGGTGGAAAAGAACTTATTACCTTGAGGATAAATTACCTAAATTCATACACCTAATCCTTTCTTAGACTTGGCTCCATCAAAATTCATTGTCCATAGCTGATTTGAACCTTCAACTTCAAGGTTATGCACTAAATTGTGAGTCATAAAAGTATATATGCCTAATGAGGGAGAATCATACTTTACCTCTTCATTATTAACATTATATTATATTATGCCATATTTAATCATAGGCTCTCTATCAATTCTAATCTAATTTACAACTCCTCTCCATGGTATCCAAATGTGTGTGAAGTCTATGGAAAGCTACCCATTAAGCACTTTGGACCAGTCTTTGATGAGAAATAATTTGTAGCCTTCTAGTATGTCCACTACCAGGATGTCAATAGTCATGTGGAATCTAATTTTTTATGTTAATTGAATGTGTACATTATTCAAGTCCCCCACTACTAGTACTACCATTTTGTCTAATTGAGAAACTAACCTGTTTGAAGGGTTGGGAGTGAGACCAAGCTTTTTACATATAGAAGTAGGTACAATAGTTGTAGATGTTACGTAATAAACTAAAAAATTATGAATATTCTTATTGAATGCTCTGATGGTCATTAGGAATGGTGGCACTTTGGGTTTGATTTTGTAGATGACAATATCATCAACTACTTTCACTTATTTTACTTTATCTAAAGTTGTTCTAGTTTTCTCCATAGGGGTCTTTCCAATGATAGGCTTCCATAGTAGCTCCTTTTGTTTAGTGATTTGAGATAACTCATGAAGCATAATATTGGCCTTGATTTTCTTCATATCTTCCACAATCTTATATCCTTTATATTTTCTCAATTCCTTCTTGCTTGGTGGCAGATCATTTCCTTTAGGAGGGGTGGATTGTTATCTACTTTAGGATTAGGTAGAATTATTATGGTGTTTGGAGGATTTGATGTGGTCAAAGGTTACTTCTTCCTCAAGTTGTATTTACCTCTTTTAAATTTCTAGAAAGCGTGAACTTCTTCTGAATTATCTTCTAGCTCATTGTCATCTTCTCTTAGAAAGAGAAATTCATGAGTCTCAAATAACATCATTGTAATAGCAAATATAGGGTCCTAGTCAAATTCTAGTGGATTATTTATATGATCCTACCTAGTGACTTCCCTTTGAAATATATTGAATTTTGTATAAAACTCAACATAATAAATCTCACCATGCTGAGGCATATTATGTATCTTACACCAATTAGGGAGAGTTATTTCAATGATGTTGATTTCTAGGAGTCTACCAGATTACTCCATATTATTCATAGGTATATTAAAGGACCTGTTATATCTTTAGAAGTAAATGTTCTAGTTGTTCATCTAAGTATTTGTATTTCCCAACTTTCATTACATATTCAAAAAATCATTTCTCAATTTTTGAACCATCTTTTGAAGAGAATCCAATTTAGCTTTTGTGGAATCCACACCTTATAGAATAGTTATAAGAAACATATTTATATGTTAGTTTTGTTGGTAACTATTTTTCATCACATGAAGTTTAGATAGCCAAGGTTTGAATGTGTTGTTTGTGTCAATGGAGGTAGTCTGTATAGCTACTTTTTATTATATACGAGAACCTTATACTTCACATATGGTATAAAGTTAAGTGTTGGGATTCCATTACTAATGTTAGGTACCCCAGGTGTTTATGGATTGAGCTATCTATTGATGTTAATAGCTTCTTTGAATTCTAACACCAAATTATTGGTAATAGGTGCTCTTCTCAGGAACACAATAGTAATGAGATCTAAGGAATTTTTGCACATCTTCAATGCTAATGTTGATTGTGGTTTGTACCCTAGGCTCAGGTAGTTGTACATATTTTGACATATTGGATTCAAATCACATATGGGCTCATTAGGTTCCCTCTTCATGTTATTAATGTTTTAATATACCAATCCAATATTGGTGACTTGTCCAAACTATGCAATAAAATCCATTTGACAATCCTCCTAATTGGTGATGGAGTTTTTCATTAGATTTAAATACCAATCATAATTAGCATCCATTATAGTAAAAGGGAATAACTGACATGCAATATGTTCATCCACTACATTAATTAATATTAATGTATCTTTAACATATTTTATATGCTCTTCTATAGTCCTTGGACCTAAAGGAGAAAAAGATGGCAGATATTTTTTAGGGTTATGGGATAAATCATGTACATCCCGTGGGATGGCAATGACAAATCTAACTAATTAGGGTTATTGCTAAACCATTATTTGATTAACAAGCAAAATTTTCCTTATGGGTGAAGGATTACCTAATGGACGTGGATTGTTTTGAACTGGAGCCATTGGCACAGTTCTGGATCTCTTATGGCTTACTAAGGGTGATTAAGGGTGATACAAATAAACTAACCTAGGAATTATATTTGGTCACTCTCTTGGGTGACTCTAGTATAACTCTATGCAAGGACTAACCTCTATTTTTGGGAGGAAATTTAGAGCCTTCCTTCTAGTTCTAGTGAAACTATTGATGTAGTTGTTATGCACACCACATCTGTGATGAGGTAGCTTCTCACATTTTAGGATTTCAATGGAGGTAAACTCTACTCTAAGCCATGATTTATAGGTATGTGATCTTTGACAACATGTTGATGGAATAGCTAGTAGTGTATGCAGGTTGTTGATAAGGATTTTTTTTTATGGAGGTTTGGCTTTCTAATAAAGTGAATTCTTACATGAGTTGGATGGATGGATGGCCTCTACTATAAAGTGGGTAAATCTAAATAATAGAACACAAAAGAGGGTACAGTACGGTAGAAAATAAATTTCTATGGGTCTCAAGAATTACTTTCCTAGTTGGTTTTTGGATAGATCTACATTTTATTAAAACCAATGCCTATTGCTAGCAGCAATTGCACACATACAAATAGGCACATCTTCTAAATATAAGGGAATAGAGATGTAGGAAGTGCACTATCCTTAGACAAGGTTGTTCCTATTGGGGCAGCTATTGCACACCCTTCAATTATGATATTATGGATTAGAATATTGAATTATCTAAGGTATATTTACCACACAATTAGAAAATTACACCAAGAAAACACCAATACACATCCATAAATATGCTTCAATTTAACTTGACTATTTTAATCAATATATTCACCAATCTTCAATAGATATTGCACATCTAGGATTATCATATTAATCAAATAAACCAATAATATATTTATAAATTTAACACAATAAATATTATTGAAGAAAACAACCATAGATAAAATAACTAATAACATGAAATGGGAAAGAAAATACACAGATGCATTTGTTGTTGATCAAAATTGGTCATTGCTCTTGTATTTAAAATTCTCTAACTCTAAAAAATAAAGTTGGGTGATACAATTATATTTATTGATCTTGGGGAAGGGGTAACCTCATCCTCCAATTATATGCATGAAAATTACATGTGGTATTTAGAATGTGTAGTTCTAACTATGGTCTAAAATTGTTTAAGAAAAGCTAAATAAAAGCTTATAAATAAACAAATTGAATTTACAAAAGTAGGAAACACGTGCATATATAAGAAAATACAAAGTCAATTTTTCAATGATTTATCTATTTTAAAAGGAGAATATAAATATATGTGCAACTAGGATTTTTACATGCATATGTCTAAGGTTGTGTGGTCCAAAGCACTGCATGGGCCTTCGTAGGAGTCAAAGTTGAAGTAGAAGCTAAAGATGTCACAACACTACTAGAAGCCTACTTATTATTTACCTCATTATCCTTATAGACATTATGCACTATCTCATGCTATTGGTGACTAATGTCTAAGTTGAGAAAATAAGGTCAGTGGAGTCTCTTAGTTTTCTCTAAAAGTCATGCATGTTCATTCTTAGTTAGCTAGAGCTTGCACCTAAAAATCTATGCTTCAGTCATCTCCCTCCTAAATTTGCTAACTATGCTTCTATCCTTTTCAATACTAAGACTTTTATTCTTTTATTGAATTTCTTAGTGGCCTCATGGATAATTTTATCAAAATTGATTCTACTAATCAATTTACCTATAGAATCCCTTGCTTTAGACAATTTCATTTCATTCAAAATTTATAGGAGTTGTGCCTCATGCACTTGGTATCCTACAATTAAGGCTAAAATTTTATTCAAACACTCTTTAACCTCCTCATGTATAATTATAACTAGGTTTAGGTCATTATATGCATCTAATGTAATCATTAGATTAAGATGGTTGTACATTGAATTGCTTGTGTAGGCAACTAGCATTTTAAGACTTGTATTATCTTGAGCCAAAGAGCTATAGAGCTAGTTTTATTGGTTCATGTGAGGTTCCATATTATCCTTCATGAATATCATGGCCTCTAAATAATTTTATCATTTGTAATTGGCCTCCTAAACCTCAACTTCTATACTTGCAAGAATATGCATAGTGCTAGATTATTCCTTGAGTTACTCAATTTGTGCTCATAATTCTTGAACTTCTTCCTATATATCCTATCAAGCAAAATTTTTTCCTTCATATATGGCTACCACTAAATCCTTATGTGTTTTATCTACATCTAAAATATTCTCTTCATATATAGACTCCATGGGTTACCTATTCTACCTCTTAGTGAGGGAGAATACTGGCTATCATTCTACAAGGATGATGCTTGCACCCTAGTCTTCCTCAAATTTTATCTTCTTAAATATTTGGATTTAAATAGTTTAAGGTTCAAATAAATTAGACATGGATGGGATCTTGGTGACCTTAGAAGTTAGAATTTAATTCCTCAAGTCAGTGGCCTAAGGGGAAATGTTGAGGGGCATATCAGTAGTTGTAACAACTATTTCTTTCTCTACTTCCTCTTCTTTTTTTTTTGTTTCTTACTAGCCTTTATCAAGAAATCAAGAAAGGAAGGACATATTATTTTTTACCAATACACTCCAACTTGAGGAAGTGGGTGGACTAAAACTATGTGAGGTTTTTCCTTCCTTCACTTGTTTGTGCTAGTTATTATGGTTTCATTTTTAGAAGTGGAAGTGGGAAGTGGAAGGGAGAGATATTTATACTGGACATGAAGTTTAGGGGTGGCCATAGTAGTCTACACTTTCTTGGTTGCTTTATTCTTTTTGTGAATTCTCATAGTAGTAGTACTAGTAGGCACATATGGAATAGTCATGGGAAATGGTATGATAGTGAAGTAGGGATCAATGGTGGTTGTGGAAATGGAAGGAATAAATGTAGTGGAGGGAATAGGGACTTCCATAGAAGAGATAGGTATTGAATAAAAAATATAAATTAAAACCAAATAAAATGTAGAAAGGGCCTGAGTACCTTGAAGTTGAATCTTAGTGGGGTCTAACTGAAGACTCATCACCTTGGCCTCCTTCAAATCAGCCTCTTCATCTAAATCATATATTATGTCTTCAATTATAACTTCATCTTTTCTTGATGGTTGTGATCTCAAAGGTGGAGTACGAAAGCTTTGTGATGTATACATTTTGGGGCTACCTATGGGAGTCCTAGGCTTTTGGGTATAGACCAATGGGGTCTTCCCTTAAATGGGGGAGCCTTGGGAGTTGGATGATACTACTTTTGTAGTAGCTACCCCAACAAAACAAAAATTAGATACAAAGGGGTAGTCATAAGAACTTGGCTAGTGTTGATAGTAGACCTCTCTTGCATCTTATCCTCTTCCTCATCAGAGTATAAACTTATAGGATCTCTCCTTTATCCTCCTATTTGTGCAATAGGCTCAAGAAGTTTGGGTTCTTTCTTGACTAAATTCAATTTCAATTTTAATGTAAGTCCCTAAGATGAAGAGGCTTCTTTTTCAATAGATTTCCCCCTCCAAAATTATAGATACTATCATCCCTTAAAGAGAGCTTTGTGGCTATCCATTCCCTAGTAGAGATAATAGATTTAGTTTGGATCATCCTTAAATGATCTTCCTATAGCCTAGTGATTTTTGTTCATTCTATAACTTATTAATTTGACTTGGAATTCATAAAAATAAAACCATAAAAATATGGTTGATGGTAGTAAGGAATGTTGAAACCAAAAATATGATGTTGGATCCACCCATGGGGGTCCCAATCTCTACATGCCATTGTAGGGAAACCATATCAATTTTGCTTTCCTCCAACATTTCCAAGATGTTTGCTCATAGTGTATGCCATTTTAACAATTGAAATTAGGCTACCAAATAATAATCCTTTTTTCTATTTGACCAAATCCTCCTTAATGTTAATCCACAACTAGAAAGCAATCTCCTTCTCAGCCAACTTAACGAGTACATACTTTGGAAGGTATAAGGTCTCAACCTTATTTCCCTAGACCACAATGAATATAAAGTATAGATATAAAAACATCTCATTTTCCACTCAAACTCTTTATAATGTTCCCTCTAAGATGAGGCATAGATGATCCATGAATGGCATGCCATACCTATGGGTAAATGTCTTCACATATTCTAACCATATGCTTGTGGTAAGAATTTATATTCATAAATTGAAAGTGGTCATAGATTCTTTTTTTATGTAATCTATGGTTGGAGCCCATATATTTCCCAAGTCCTTATAACAATTCCCCATGACTGCATTGACCAAATATGACATCATATAAAACTATCCTATGGGGGTGGGACATTTATCCATGTGCCAAATTTATTCTCTCAGTCTCAAAGTAATGACTTCCCATAGGGTATAGATAGCATCATGTGACAACATCATCTGCTATAATGGTACCCAATATAAGTTTACAAAATGGATGTTGAGCATCTTTTATAATCTATTAATTAAATCCATACCTATCTGGATTTTGAATCTATATTTTACAATTGGAATTGCTCCATTTGGCTTCATCCCTTACTAGGTGATGGACTGGTCCAAGATAAACCCTAAGGAGAGCACCTTTGGGATTGAGGATTTGGCTTCGAATTTTACCCAAGTTTGCTTATTATAATAGGTGTCTAGTATGTTGAGAGAGAGATACCTCCAAAAGTCACTTCTAGATATGCATGTGACCACTATATCTCCATGAGAATGTACCAAGTACATCCTATCATATTTTTCCTTAGAAGATAAAATCCATAAAGAGGTCTATACATGGCATAACTTTTGGTTTGGATATGGAAAAATGTAATATTTGGTGCTTGTAGGCTAGAATTTCTTGAATGAATAGCCTTTTTACCAGTACTATCTCATCATCTAGTGAAAAAATATCAACTAAATCAATAACATCTTAGAGTTGTTAGAAATTATGGTACTTATCTTGAAACACTTCCATATCTAATATGGTGTCCTCAAACTATATGGAATCCTTGATTTAAAATGTAGGAGTATTTGTTCCTTGGAATGTATTGGATGAGGAATCAATATCTACATGTTCTAGACTACTACAATTCCCTTAGATATGCTTTATACTATGCAATAACTTTGGATCTTAGCTTAGTATCTATTGTACTCACTGAATTCTCAAGATATGGACTAGGGCTCTCAATCGTAGTTGGGAATGAAGATGTTTTGATTACAAGTTAGCTTGAATGCAAATGATGACTTCAATGGCTTTATATCATTTATATAGGATCTTGCATTAGATACCATTTTATTTGATATTAAATATGAAATGTTCACTTTTTAAATTTGTTAGCTTAGGTTGGTGGGGGATTTTCGCATTTATCAAATAGCAAGTATTTTATCTTTTTTTGGATAAGTATGGTATAATTTCAATCAATAGTTTTTTTCATAATAAAACACTTAGGAGCATAGTGTTGAAAAAATGTTGTAAGGTCAATATTCATGGATAATTCCCTCAAGGGAATTATTTTAGATGAAGTGTACATAATAATCATTCTTAAGGAATCATTTTTTGGGTAAAAGTCCTTAAAAAATTATTTTGAAGGGCTAATTCATGGCTAAAGGGTATTTTCAAACTCCCCAAAGGATAATTTTAATCTGAAGGGTTCACTTCATTGGGAAATTTGTCCATGACAAAAGTCCTAAAAGATCTACTTTGTAAATGTTGAAAGGTACTTCTAAAATTCATGAAGGGTAGTTTTGGAGGATTGACGGGCACCTTTGATCTCTAAAGGGAACTTTGGTACGGCTAAGGGTAACTTAAAAGGTCTTGAAGGGTAGGAGGTCACTTTGAAAAGGCCAAAAGGTGACTTTCAAAATATCTAAAGGGTTAGTTCAAGAAGTACAAAGGGTATAAAAACTTTAGAGGAATTATTTTAGGGATTTTGCATCATAATGAAATGTCTGAAACAATAAGTCCAAAGGAAATGGTTTGGGGCAAAGGATCATTTCAAAAAGTACCAAAGGAATTATTTTAGGGGATTTATTTAGGAAAAAATGTGTGAAGGAATTATCAAAGGAACATAAAAAAAATTCCAAATAAAAGGGTGAAGGGTAATCATAAAAATGCTAAAGGAATTTTTATGGGTAAAGAGGCCACACCAATTCTTCTAAAAGACACTTCCATAAAGCCTAGAGAGTAAGTTGGGATAGAAAGGGCACTTGGGAAAGCTCCAAAAGTCAATTCCAAAATGCTGAAGGGTAGGCCACACAAAATCAAAGGGCATGTTTCCTAAAATAAATGGTTCAGAAGGGGTAAATGGTTTAGTTTGAAAAGGCCAAAGGGCTAGTTGGAAGGGTTCTAAAGGGTAGGTAGAATGAAAATGAAGGGTCTACTTTAGGGCAAAATTTTTCCTAAAGGGTCTAGTTTGTGAAGGCCAAAGGGTAGGTCCAAACTTCTTGAAGGGTACTCTCATATGGCTAAAAGTCATTCCAAAAGTTCTAAAGGATAAGTTGGATAGGGTCAAATGGATAATCCATCAAGAAATTTGTTTTGGGGAAAGTGCATACAGTCTAGAATTCCTTAAGGTAAGGAGTCCATAGGCCAAATTCTTTTAGGAGAATTACTTTGAATGAAAATACCACAATAATTTCTTCAATAAAAATAAGGCTATCCAAATAATAAGCTCAAAATAAAATAGGATTGAATATTTATTGAAACATAACATCTAAAAAGATAAATTTTATATAATCCCAAAAGAATTAGCCCAAAGATTATGAACTCAAAGAGTTTACCTGTAATACACAAGTTAGTCTTATAAACACAATGCCAATATCATCCACCAAAAAATTGAAATGTCATATAAACTTCCCAAACTTTACATAGACATATGAATATGATTCCTCATTAAGATCATATTTTGAAAAAAAGGTTGGTCCCCATTTCCTCATGGAAGAAGGGGGGTGTTGGATATCATAATAATGATATGCCTAATGTATAAAATACAAATACATATCTCATACTCTCTTCTCTTAATAATCAACATGTGGCTATTTCAAATTTAGATAATGAAAATGAAAAGAACGTTCCTTTTAGAATGTGGTGGTAATCTAGTCATGGTAGAAAATATAATTTTTTTATTATCCTACTTCCCATTCACAACATGCAATTGATTCCATTTCAAATGCTAATATTATAAGTAATGATGTTATTCTTATTACATGTTTTGATGTTGTGATAAACCTGAAAATATAACTACATCTCTTATACCTTATCTTTATGTCAATGAAAATGTTGTTATTCTACATGTTCATGATGAAGTTAGTATTTATTTCAAATTTGATGACACTTTAAACAAGGTAGAAACTAACATTGTTTCTCCTCTTGATGAACATAAGAATGTTTCAACTTATGATATAAATAATGGAAGTTTGTTAAGATGTGAAGTCATTATTCAAAGCCAATATTCATGGGTCACTATTTATAGTCAATATTCATGGCCATTATTCATGTGAAGAGGTGGTAATTAGTATGCATAGTAGTGATTTTGTAGTTATTGTACTTGAGATATAGAATTTGGGTGATGTGACATGGCCCATGGTGGGTGGTATGACCCACAGAGCATCTTTCATGTTGAAAAGATGAGGAGAGAGAAATGGGGCACATTTCTCCACTTAGTCACATGGGTTGGATATTGTGGATGCATGTGAGGACATGATGATAATGGATCTCATGATTTCATTTAGGCATGTGCTTGTGGGGCATAGTTTATCTATGGGCTCCTGTTAGATGAGGTTAAAAGTCAAGAATATTTTGACTTATGTGTGTGCACATGGGAAAGTGGGGGACATAGATCACTATGATAGATTAAGGTCACATGTGAGTGGGGAATATAAATTTGGAGTGCACATGGAGTGGTCAAAATTAAATCATGACATGCCATTAAAGTCTTGACTTGGTAGATGGGGGAGACATGGTTCCCTATTCATGAATAGTTATCCCCACTATATGATGGCACATTTTATCCTCTCTCTTAGTTTTTTATCTTAATATTATCTCTTTTTGTAAATGTATAAATATGAATGAGATATCCCTTTTTAATTTATCTAGTTAGTGTATCCATGCAAGCTTGTGATTTCATGGTTAGAGGTTGGATCTTAATGGCTATGTTGTGTTTGGTTCACAACTTGAATACATCAAATGTAAGCACTGAGTGCTTAGTGTGATATCAATAAAGGAGTTTATAGAGATTATTTTTTAATAAATTTTATGTTGTGATTAATATGAAATATGGAAGCTACCACTTTGCATGTGGTTATTTCCCTTACTAGTTTTACAAGGGTTTTCTATGTAATCTCTTGTGTAATGTGTTCTTTATTTTCATTAATATTTTTAGCTAATTTTTTCATTGATTTATACTTTCACATGTCTATTTATGAAAAAAATTCTTAAAAATTGGTGTTAGATCTAGGCTCTTTGAAAAAATCTATTTATGAGTGTTTTCTATTGAGTTATGGATATTTGTGCAAGTTAAAGTTGTTACGATAGGATGAGAGACCAAGTTGAGGTGTGGAATAAAAAAATTATAGTTGGTAGGAATCTCTCTATGGACATATGGAAGATATATTGGTGAATATAATATTCTCTTCATGTTCTTAAGGAGAATAACACAAGAAAAATATGTGAGGAGCTTAACAATTTTTGCTAAAAAAGTCATCAGTCTACATGATGTTCCTATTAATGATGAAGAAAATGTACATCTTGAGGATCAATACGGTATTATTTAGAGGAGGTTGATGATAATTCATGACATTTTTGTGGTTATTTTGAACCCCAAAAAAATATAAAGGGGTGTATTATGTGGTATCATACTGACTACATATTGTTAGCTGAGATGTTAAAGATAAAATTCCATGTAAAGCAAGGAGGTACAAAGAAACCTAAAGTTTTACCTATTTTGAAGTATTTGAGGATTATTAAGATGAATAAATAGATAAATAAGTGAGACATAATGTTATTAAAAGGGGAAGGTCATGCATTTGGACATGTGGTAGAGAAGTGATACATTTTGGATACCATTTTAAGGATTTAAAACTCAGTAGATTCATTAGTTCATTGAGTAGTTTGATGACTTCCTTAGAGGTGATATGAGTCTAATTTTTTATATTTTTATAGTTATAAGGATATTTTGAGATATATCAATTTACTTATATGATATATTCTCTCCACACTACTATAAATAGTGCTACATGCACTTGTTGATGTTTAAGGATTTGGAGTATCCTTATTCCTACATGGTGATCTATCTTAAGAAGAAAAATATAGAGGGATGAGAAAAAATGTTTTTGGTTTTCATATTGAATAATTTTTATAGAAGTTGGTGTAGGTACCACACATGTAGTAAAATATATTAATCACCTTCACTCAGAGCCAAAGTGTTTAGCAAATGTTATTGTTATGTATTGATGACATGTTGTATGTAAGCCCCAACATGATCACTATTTTTATGGATTAGTGACAAGCATGTTATGAAGGTGATAGGAGGAGAACCCCAAAGATGGAGATGAATAAAAATGAAAAATCAAAGAAGAACCCCACTTCTTGAATTATGAGTTGTCTTCCTAGAAACATCTTATAATAGTGGAGAGGACATGTTGTGCCCCATGTATTAGATTTATTAGGAATACGAAACCTCATGATACCATGGTGATAAATAGAATATATACTTCCAAAGTAGTGGGATTTATGAAAATTTCATGGTAGAATCCTAATAGGAAGATTGTTTTACATTGTGGATAAGTGATTTGTTAGTTTAGTGCTATAATTTTTTATGGAGTAGATGTTGATAAAGCTAGTAATGGCAGAGATTTAGACTTATTGAAAGAAAACATCTATTGGGTTTGTGTTATGGAAATAGAGGGAATGGTTTGTATCTATATTATTGAATAGGTAGGTGTGGAAAATCTTATTAATATTGACTTTATGTGGGAGAATGTTATGATGTGAAGTCACTTTTCACAGCCACTTTTCATAGGTCAATATTCATAGTCACTATTCATATGATGAGGTGGTATTTATTATTCACAGTGGTGAGTTGGTAGTGACTATGCTTAATAGGTTGAATTTTGGTGATGTGTCATAACCCATAGTGGGTGGTATGGATCACAAAGCATCTTTCATGTTGAAAAGATGAAGATAGAGAAATGGAGTGTATTTCTCCACTTAGTCACATGGGTTATCTTTTTTGCATGCATGTGATTACATGATGATAATGGATCTCATGATTCCATTTAGACATGTGATTATGGGGCATAGTTTGTTTATAGGTTCCTATTATATGAGGTTAAAAGTTGGTAATATTTTAACTCATGTGAGTGCACATGGGAATGTGGGGGACATGGATAACTATGATAGATTTATTTCACATTTGAAGTGAGGCATAACACTTTATAATAAAAATGTATTGGTCAAGGGGGAATCATGAGATTCCATTCAAGTCTTGACTTGGCACATTAGGGAGACATAGTTCCCTATTCATGAGTAGTGTTCCCCACTATAGGATGACATGTTTTATCCTCTCCCTTAGTTATTTCTCTTATTATTCTGTCTTATTGTAAATATATATGACCTATCCCTTTTTAATTTATCTAATTCGTGTATCTATATATGCTTATGCATGGATGTTTTTAGGTTGGATCCTGATGATTATGTTATGTTTGGTTCACAACCTAAATGCTTCAAGTGTAAGCATTGAGTACTTAGTGTGTTAGCACTAAAGGAGTTTATAGAGAATATATTGTTAGAGAAGTTGATATTATGATTAATATGAAGTCTAAAAGTTTCAATTTTTCTTGTGGTTTTTCCCTTGCTGGGTTTGTAGGGGTTTTTCATGTAATCTCTTATGTAATATGTTCCATATTGTTCATTGTTATTTGTAGCTTGTTTTTATGCATTGAATTATACTTCCACATGCTTATCTAGGAATGTTTTTCCTAAAAAATTTATGATTAAAATTATATTTAATGTGATGATATTTTAGATAAAGTATAAATTAAAAATGTTGTCTCCTATACCCTCTTCTAGTGAAAATGAAACCATGGTTATTTCAAATCATGATTCTACATGTGAAAAATATTATGATAATGATGAAGATTTGAATAATGATGATTATTATGTGTATGGTAAAAAATAAAAATTATTTTTTACATGTATTATTATTTTACATTTACTCTTATCCCATGTTGATAATGATTATGTTTTAGATTAGAAAACAAATTTTATCTTGCTTAATGATACAATATATGCATCCCACAATGATGTTATTTATTTTCAAAAGATAAAATATGTGAGCATGTTGATTCTAATAATCAAGAAAATAGTATTTATTTTTTGATTCTATAGAATGTAATATATCTTTTCAAAGTAATTATATTATTAATATAAGAATGAATATCAAAAACTTACCATGAATCAATAAGATATTATTCCTCAATCTTCTCCTCTTATTATAAATAGTTTACCAATGGCCAAAGTTAATATTAAAATTCAGTTAGTAAATGAACCACTACAGGATCTTAACATACATTAGTAAGAGCTTATCTATATAATACATGTGGGTGATTTACAACATGGAGTATATCAACTTACATTAGAAATTAAGGCATACATTTTTGGGTAGATTCAAATGCTATCGATGGTAATCATATATTGTGTAGTATATTATACACACCATCACTATGTGATTTCAAGTTACAATTTTTTTATAAGTTCAATGGAAATGCAGATCATTATTTGAATATAAAATATTATAGATAATATATGAATTGTTGCAATGGTATTTTGATATTGTTAGAGTAATTTCAAAAGTGTTTAGAGGATGATGCACAAAATTTTCACCATTCACTACCTAGTGGGTCGTTAAAAACTTTTTATATGTTAGAATAAGTCTTACGTATGTGATTTATTAGGAATAACAGATCCACAAATATATATGAGTGATTACCATCATTACCTCATGGAAAGTGAGGGTAAATTTATGATTACATATTATGTTTTATGGCATGTATCCAATAGTTAATTTATCAACCAACAAATTCAAAGGCATATATTTTTTATTGGTATCATTTTCCCTCTTAAGGAACAAATGGTGTATTAAACATCAAAATCATTTTTACATATTTACTTAGGGACTATTGCATTGGATAAATTGGGACTCTTGAAACTACATATAAAGGCATGTTTTGGTAGTGTGTTACTACAACTTGAGTTATCCAATCTTGTTCAAGAATCCAAGGCAACTTGTCCTAAGTTTCCAAAAAATTCATATATTAAAGTGTTACATAAATGGAAATAATCATCTCTTGTGTTACTAAAACACCTCATGGTACACAACAAACTATATGGTTTGATTCATATATAAATAAGACTCATGAAATCATCAATAAATTATTGGATAAAAAGATTATTATTATTCCTCTCAATAATTATCATCCATGGCATCAATTGAAAAACATATAAACATGCATTATTTAAATTATCATCATTTAAATGGTCATTGGGATAATGGTTGTTGTGAACTTAGAGAAAATAGTGAGTTGTATGTTGACATATAAATTATTACATTTACTAAGGGAACATCTATATATCTTTATCATTTTTATACTAGATAACATTATACCATGACCAAGTACTCTTAGGATGATTCTATTAAGGAACCAATGATTAATAATAATATTGATATAAATGAATCTAAATAATAACTGTTAAGTAAATAGGTTACACCCTTCTTGAGGAAGACTATTCACATCCAGCTCAAACCTAGTCTAACATTAGAGTGACCTATAGTCTATGGGCTACCTAAGATGTAGGATAGACCTTTAGTTTTTATGGGGATATATCCTCTAATTTTTCACTTCAATACTCTCTCTAAAACCTAAAAATGTTGTGATGAAAATTGAAAAGACATCAAAATTGGTAATATAACCTACACTAAAGTGGTGATGTACCAATGATTGAAGATCCTTTATTAGTATATCCTTTAAACACACTAATGAACTTGATGAATATTAAAATTAATCATACATCTTGATAATTTTCTAAGAATGAATATTTCATATGAAGGTTGAGTGAATTTTTTATAACTTGAAGGACAAAGGCTTACATCTACACAAGACACTATTAGCTTATGACACTTCAAGAACACTTATACTTCCAACACTTCATATAACCTGAATAGACTAACAACCTAAAGTTAGATGAATGAAAGGAACTAAAGATGGAAATAAGACTCATAAATTTTGAAAATAAACTCTCATAAATCAAACTATCTTTCAACCAAGAAATCTACAAGTATTATTCTATTGATTCAAAAGAGTACAAGGTAATTTTGGTAGAGTTTGTTACACCCAAATGAGGGATGCCAAGATAATAGATAGATTTATACTTAAATAGAATGTTTTAGAGAAAATATAAAAGTATATATGAATGAGATATTCCATGAATTAGGCCAAGGTGGTGTATGGTAATTACAATAGGCATATTCACCCCTCTCATGCATTAGCACTTCTTCAATGAGTCCGCTTTGGAATTAAGAGAAGGTGTGGAGCTTGTAACTCCCTTATTAACTACATAAAATAACTGACCATGTTCAAAATAATATAATATTCACTCAAATGTAAGTTATATAATGTAAATAGGGTGTGGGTAGGCATCTAGGAGATGTTGAGCATCCTCTCTTTCAATGTGCATGTTGACTTGTCCTTGAAAATACCTATACCATATCATAATGATCTTAATTTGGGATATGCTCACCTATATTATAGTTACCAATTATTAAAAGTGAGTCATAAATTCCATAATGTTGTTTCACACCCACTAGAGCCTTCCTTATGCAAGTTAAGTATGCCTATTTGTATTTTTTTCATTTTTTGCATACCTACTATTTAAATGATTAAGGCAACTGAATCAAGTCTTAAAAACATTTAATAGGACTTTAAATCTCATTGATAAAATCCTTTTATCAACACTTAGGCCTTTTCTCAACTATATTCCACCTACAAATACATTGACCTTGGTAGATGTAGAGTAAAATCCTCTACATTTGTCATTTTCTAATTTTCAGTTGTGCACTCCAAGTTTTGTCCCTATGCATTTAAGTTTTGAGGTAGTAAATTTTTTGACATAGAGTAAAGGAACAAGTTTATTTTGCCTAAATTTTGTCTAAGTATCAAAGTTGCATGAAGGCTGCCAAGTGTCAGCAACTGAGACACATTTTATAATCTCTGTAAGTTGCTCAAAATGTGCCACGTGTCCCGTGGTAACTCAACAGAGCATGACAAATGTTGGCCACCGTGTTTAAAATTTATTTTGAGTTTCAAAAGCTTCTTTCAATAATCTTTTCTCAGGATCAAGCGGAAGGAACCAAGTGGCAATTGTGGAAGGTTTCAATATGTTTTTCTAAAATCAACAAAAGACGCCACGTATCCATCGCTGAAGAATGTAGAAGCTGCCACATGTCAACATTAGAAATATCTTCACTTTGTTTCATCAAGAAGTAAAGACTGTGGAGGGACCCAGGTTTCTAAAGTCAAAAGAAGTTACCAAGTGTCACCATATATATGAATCTAAAATGAGTCCTGAATGTTTCTATAGTCTAACTAAAGATCAACGAAATCCACCACATGTCCCTAATAAAAAAAAATGGAAACCACCATGTGTCATTTGGTAAAAATATGTGGAAAGTGACACATGTCCCTATTCTCCTTTTTAAAGTTGCTCAGGTGAGAAGTGTTATGGGTCCCATTTTCTATACGTTTTTAAAGTTTTGAAGCAGTGGAATATGATAGATGTCAAAGATGGAATGCCCCTGAGCAAAGACATATACAGAGTATAAGTTACGCGAAAAGTGCCATGTGTCTTCGGTAAGTACCTTGAAAGCTGCCAAGTGTCATTTTTTGTTGCGTTTTGAAGAATGAGAAAGTTTTCAAGTAGAATAAGTGAAACATGCCAAGTGTCTTCACCTGTTTCATAGTGGGAAGCATCCTATGTATCTATTTCATCCAATGAACTGCAGGGAGATGAAACATTTCAGATCCAAGAAATATATTTTGTTAGACACTTCCAGTTCAGTTAGAGTTCAGTTAGACCATTAGATTGGGAATGTGTGGGTAATCGAGAGCTAATTTGATGCTATAAATATGGGTGCAGAGGTCGCTAGAAAAGGATCAGAAGATAGAGAGAATTTTTTGCAAGAGATTATTGTCAAGAAGATTTAAACTTTTTAGTTGTGACCAAGAATATCATTTGCCTTTGTTATATTTTCTTGAGTTAGAAAGTTTGTATAACTGTGTATGTCTCTGTGCCTTTTATGTGAATAGAAAATTAATAAGAAGACTGAGTTATGTGCCTTTGTTGATATCTTCTATGTTATTGCAAAATGATCTAAGTTGTGAGCCTTTGATCCTATCTATTTTCATCTTTTACATTGATCATGCCTTGTTTGCTCTTTAATGTAATAGAATCTTAAAGGTAGTTTCGTTGTGCTTAGAATTAAGGGTTGAATTATATTTAGGTACATCACCCTAGTTAGATTTTATTTCATTACATTTGTGTTTCTATTTAATTCTTATTCCTTTCCTCATTATACACTCGAGATAAAGAAGAGCTAGCTTCTTTAAAATTTGGAGGTTGTTTTAGGTTACAAGTCCCACATTCCTAAAACTTCCCATTATTGGTGTTAGAAATAACACAATTTTAAGCATCAATAATTTTTGGCACGCGTAGTGGGACACCATCTTGAATTTTCTTTTAAGACTTTATGAACCAGAGATCTACAAGGAGTTAGAGCTGTGGACCAGTAACAAGATCTCAATCTACTATAAATCTATGTATTCTTTTTTCACCATTGGTAACTAGTCTAAGAAGAAGGGTAAATCAGTTTATAGTAATACCAAGAGTAAATATGGGAGATCCTATACCCCTAAGGAATTATGCAAGTTGGAACATTGGTAATCCTTTGATCCTCCCAATACCACTAGCCACTTGGGATCCTATTCTAGTAAATACCTTGAAAGGTCTACCCAAATTCAGTGGGCAAGATTTTAAAACACCTGAAGAACATTTGTAGGATGTGTCTGATGTCTGTGTTATACATGTGGTCACACAGTAGAATGTGGCTATAATATTGTTAGCAACTTCTTTTAAAGGAAAAGCTCTAGAATGGTATCGATCCTTGAATCCAAATACCATATCTGCATGAGATCAACTTGGAAATCATTTCTTTGAATAGTTTAAAGAAAAGGGTGATAAGTCTTCTTTGTTGCAACAATTGATTACTATTAAAAGGGAACCACAAGAAGTAATGACTGACTTAAATTCAAGATTTAAAAATACTTGGGAAAGGATTCCTACTAAATCAAGACCATTACTAGGTATGGCTATAGTATTTTATCTTAAAGCTTTAAATTCAAACATATCAGTAATGATTCAGTCACTTAGAGGTCAGACTTTGCTAGAAGCTTATGACTATGCAGTTAGAGCTGAAAATAATTTAATAGATGCTGGAAAGTTACCCCCAAGGCCTCCCATGCCCATGTTTATAAAAATTTCCTTACCTTTGCCTCAAGAATCCCCTAATTCTATAGCCCCACTTGTGTCTATGTACACAAATCCTGAACAACCTGTTAAAGAACTTGTCCCTGCCCAGTCATTTGAGATGGATGATATCAAGAACATCTTAAGGACATTTTAAAATGAGTTAATTAAAATAAAAAGATAGCAAAATCCTTATCCTAAACCCCAATATCAAGGCTACCAAGGAAATATATTTCCACCATAGCCAAACCAGTATCAGGGTCATCAAAGGCAAAATAACCCTTAGCCAGCAAACCAATTAGTTGTAGTCCCTACACCCTCACAGACTACTCCCCCCAATCCAAATAGAGAGATTATTCAAGGGTAGAATAATTATGCATATGGAACCAATTTTTGGTGTTTACCTTGTAATAATGTTCATATGCCCAGAGATTGTCCCATGGGTAATCTACAACAAAAGGTAGCAAAGTAAAGAAGAATGGATGGACAATTTGCAAGTACTTCTGAAACTCAAGTCTACCAGTCCCCTGGTATGAAAAACTCAATCCTGATGGCCTAGATGCAAGGGATGTCCTTAAAACAACAATAATAAATAGCCCCTAAACATTCTTTATTTTCATGGGTTGAAGATGAAGAGTCAGTATTCTTGAATGAAGCTTCTACTTCAAAGAAACTAGTGCAATTAGACTACTATACCAGATCAAAGAGAAGGATGATGGAACAACTTGAAGTCACAAATAATGAAGTTATGGGGCATCTTCCATTTCAAATTCATCAAAACATGGTTACTATACAAGAAGTGCATCATCCATTGTAGAATCAAGTAGTTCTTGGACAAGTTCAAGAAAAAGCAAGGTACCCTTATTTTTCAAGAACCCAAACATTAAGACTAGTGAATGTGGTGGATCAGCTGAAGGGAACCCCAACACATGTGTTAATGTGGGACATATTAGCTATTCCTTAGAAAAATACATTGTTACAAGAAGCTCTGCAAGGTCAAGCAGTGCCTAAACATACTAGCGCCAAAGAAAGATTTGTTGATAAATAAAAGCTCAGAGACATAGTTCATCTGCAGATAATAGCCCTTTTGAACAATGTAGTAGAGGTAAGTAAATCCAAAATAGAGCCCTTATATTTGAATTTCATAGTTGGAAATAAACTATTGCATAATGCAATGATAGCCTCAGGAGCTAGTACTACAGTAATGCCTAAGCAAATTACAGATGCTTTAAAAATAAAGTATGAACCACTTACTAAAGGAGTCATGCAGCTAGATGGAAAATTAGTGCAAACAATAGGGAGAATTAAACAAGTCCCATTGCAATTATATACTTGCCCTAATATAATTTTCAATCAAGATGTATTAGTCATAGATATACCCCTTGTATTTGGCTTATGTTTATCTAGGGATTTCATAGCCAAAATAGGAGGATATATGTCACTTGATTGGTCTCACCTCATACTAAAAACCAAATATGGTTCAAAGATGAAAATACTATCTGAGCCATTATCTAAGGATCACATCACCAATGAACCAACCTCAAAATTAGAGGTAGCTCATGCTATGCTAAATAAGGAAGAAAAGGTCTTTGTTGAAGACTTGGGTGACTGGACTGAACATGACCAAGAAGAGGAAAATAACCATTTATTAGATATGATGCATAGTGATCCATATGGAAATTATGACTCTATTGGTCTGGGCACTTATGTCATTTTTGATGAAGATCATGAAATCTCAAATGTTTTAAGGGAAGAAACACCAACTACTCAAGAATTTGAAAAAAGATTCAAAAATTTGGACCTTAAATTTTGATGGGGCTAGAAGTAAAAGTGGTGCTGGAGTATGAATTTGTCTTGTTGATCCAAATGGGGAGAAAATTTTGAGAGCTATTCATTTCCAATTTTCGTGTACTAATAATGCTGTTGAATATGAATCCTTAGTACATGGGCTCATATTAGCCAAGAAAAAGGGAGTAAAGAATTTGATAGTAAAAGGAGATTCAGAATTAGTGGTGAAGCAAATTAGGGAAAAGGAAATAGCCAAAAATGTAAGGATGAGATCCTATAAACACAGAATTTGGGACTTAATAGAAGATTTTGAAGCTTTAAATATTGAAGTAGTTCCTAGAACCCAAAATTTTGAAGCTGATTGGATGGCATAGATTGGCTCACAGTTTGATCCAACAACTAGCCTATTAGTTAACAATGAGTTAGTAAAAGTTATAGTAAGCCCAGACAATGATGAGAATTGGCAAGTATTTGAAAATTATTCTCAGGTTCTCTCATTCTTGCAATAATCATGGGAATTTTCTAATCAATTGCAACCAAAAATTAAAGAGGCATATGGAGACCAAGTTATACAATTAAAGAATAATAAGCTTCCCAAAGGCTTAATCACTTTAGAAAACCTATTTGATCTAGAAGATGTAGACCTAGAGAAGAAAAGGTTCTAAGTAAATAAAGTAGATTATTATAAAATAGAGGTGAGTGAAGGGAGAAAATAAAAAATTGGAAATTCTGCAACTTAAGAGGAAAGGGAAAGACTAATTGACTTGTGCAAAAGATATGATAGTGTCATAGCCTGGAGCTATGAAAACCTTTATGGATATAATAGAGACATCATTCAGCACACAATAGAACTGACTAAAGGATCTAAGCCAGTCTAACAGAAGTAGAGGCCATGGGAAACATTTTATGTTAAGCAAAAGGATTTTGATCCTAAAATTAGAATGACTTCTAGTTTAAGAGGAACATTAAAGAACAAAGACTGGAACATTGAAAAAATAGAAGCCTATTGGAGATATAGGCAAGAGATTTGTGAGACAACTCACTCTTTTATAAATGTGGATTTAGATGAGAAATGGGAGGAACTCTGGGAGGAATTTCATCTGTCTCCTATCTCTAGACTTGATACAAGCAATTTGCAGACACAAGGTGGAGAGCCAAAAGCTAGAGCATAATCAAGTCAAACATTGCAGACCCCATGGCAAAACTTAGCTATAGTAGCTATAACTGTTTGGCCTCAATCTCTTAGTGCCATTGAAAATAAAAGAGTGTTAGCCCTTGGGGTTCATTGTTTCACACAATCACCACTAGTAGTAGTGTTAAATGTTGAAGAAAAAGAAGCATAGCCAGAAGAAGAAACACTAAGGAAACATAAGAGGATGAGGTTTCAACTTGATTCAGAGGAGAGAGTAGAACCCTTAAAACACCAACCATAGAGTACTTTAGTTGCTCCTCAAGTGACTGTTGTTCCTCCTTCTTCCTCTCAACCTCTCTCTTCTCCTATAGGGGTGATGATTCCATCTAGCCAAATAATTTCCCCCGCCACCTTTGTTGTGCCCATTTCTCATTTTGCCCCATCTATCCATACTCAGGCCATATCATTGCCTCATTTTTCCCCCTCTATCCCAAAGAAAGTACCTATTCAGGTTTCCCCTAGCCAACATTTGGCTATTCCATATGGCTTGCCACAAGGTTATCCTTTTACGGGTGGGCACATTGTCTCTCCTTCTACCTTCCAAACTCAAGCAGATACTGCTAAGAAGGCTAGAGAAGCTAGGATGGAGAAAAATAGGATGAAAGATAATAAATCCTTGGCTACACCACATATGAGGTCACAATTTGACCCAATACAATAGTAACTAATGGTGACCCATTTGTCACCTAATATAGTCAAGCCAAATGAGCAGATGTAGCCTGAATATTACACAATGAATGTAGTGGCAATAAATATGTCACTTTTCAGACCCTAAGATAAGATTGAGCTATTAAATGAATCCACTTCTATAGTAGCTAAGGATTATTTGAAAATATCAAAGAAGCTATAGAAGATAGAGGCTGATCTAGCCCAAGAGAAGGCAAACTGTAGCAGTTTGACTATAGAAATTAATACCAAGAATAATGAAATAGAGAGTCTTAACAAATAGTTGCAAGATACTATTTCTCTTCAAACTCACTAGGTTATTTAGGCCCAAAATGATTCTTTAAAAGTAGGGTTAATGCAGGTGAAAGATGCAGTGACAACCTTAAGGTGAGAAAAGGTAGCATTTTAGGAAAAATGTGAGGATAGCCTGCTATAGGTCACTCAACTTCAATAGAAGCTGTTGAATGAGCAAAACAATACTACTATTATATAGGCTCAATTTCAAGCTGAGTGACAAATGATAGAATAGTTGAAACTTGAGTTGGCTAATAGGCCAAAGAATACATGGGTTTTGAATTTGGTTAAGGAGCTTTATATATCAATATGGAAAAGAATCTCTGAGGAGATTACTCAGCTCAAACCCTCTTTAACCTTTTACTAAATGCACAAAAATTGTGCAAAAAGGTGGAGACTTTAGTTGAAGCCACTCTATCCACTGTCTCTTTGAGAGTGTTTGACTCTCAAATGCTGATACAAAAACTATATGATGCAATTGATGGAACATTATTAGTAGCAAGAATTAGTGACAGAATGATCACTGCCAAAAGAGTGAATGAAGTTCTCAATTGCAATTTTGTAGTAGTTAAATGCAAAGAGTTTCTAGATGTGGTGAAAGAATGAATCAAAGACATGAAACAACACATTGAAGATCTGGTGCAATTGGGTCTTCCCTCTCCTTTTCTTGATAGCAATATGGTGTTGATGATTGATGAGATTAAACCTTTGTGTTAGCTAGGCAAAATGATCAAGCAGTCTTTTAGGGTTTAAGAGATGATTCATTAGTGCCTAAAGTAGAAGTTATTTTGATTCCCATTTCCCAGTTTGAATTTCAATTGAAGGCTATAGTTCATATTTTATAGAATTTTTCACACAAGGATATCATTAACCTTAATTTAGCCTTCAATGAATTGCAAAATAAGTAAGGATTATTTGATGATGAGTGGTCTATTTATTAGACAACCTTACTAAAGATCTGATTTTTGTCACATTTGATCATGCAGGAGTTTATGGATTATTCTTTTTGAGTAGGCTCAAAAGTCCTCGGGGTTGCCAAGAACTGTAGAGTAAAAAACTCTACATTTTTCATTTTCTAATTTTTAGTTGTGCACTCCAAGTTTTGTCCCTGTGCATTTCAGTTTTGAGGTAGTAAAGTTTTTGACACAAAGCATGGGCACGAGTTTATTTTGCCTAAATTTTGTCTAAGTATCAAAGTCACATGGAGGCTGCTAAGTGTCAATGGCTAAGACACATTTTATAATCTCTGTAAATTGCTCAAAATGTACCTCATGTCTCATGGTAACTCAATGGAGCATGACAAATGTTGGCCTCTGTGTTTGAAAATTATTTTGAGTTTCAAAAGCTTCTTTCAATAAGCTTTTCTCATGATCAATTAGAAGGCACCAAGTGGCAATTGTGGAAGGTTTCAATATGTTTTTCTTAAAGCAATGGAAGATGCCACATATACATAGCTGAAGAATGTGAAAGCTGCCATGTGTCAACATTTGAAATATCTTCACTTTGTTTCATCGAGAAGTAAAGACTGTGGTGGGACTTAGGTTTCTAAAGTCAGCGGAAGCTACCAAGTGTCACCATCCATATGAATCTAAAATGAGTCGTGAATGTTTCTACAGTCTAGCTAAAGATCAATGAAAGCCACCACGTGTCCATAGCCAAAGAAAATGGAAGCCGCCACTTGTCATTTGTTAAAAATATGCAGAAAGTGACACATGTCCCTATTCTCCTTTTTAAAGATACTCAGGTGAGAAGTATTGTGGGTCCCATTTTCTCTAAGTTGTTAAATTTTTGAAGTATCAAATTATGACAGATGTCAAAGATGGAATGCCCCTGAGCAAAAACATATAAAGAGTATAAGTTACGCAAAAAGTGCCATGTGTCTTCGATAAGTACCTCAGAAGCTACCACGTGTCATTTTCTAGTGCCATGTGTATTCGATAAGTATAATAAGTGAAACACGCCATGTGTCTTCACCTATTTCACAGTGGGAAGCGTCTTGTGTATCTATTTCATCCAATGAACTGTAGGGAGATGGAACATTTTAGATCCAAGAAATATCTTTTGTTAAACACTTCCAATTTAGTTGGAGTTCAGTTAGACCATTGGATTGGGAAAATGTGGGTAATTGAGAGCTAATTTGATGCTATAAATATGGGTGTAGAGGTCACTCAAAAAGGATCAGAAGATAGAGAGAATTTTCTGTAAGAGATTATTGTCAAGAATTTTTAGACGTTTTAGTTGTGACCAGGAATATCATTTGCCTTTGTTCTATTTTCTTGAGTTAGAAAGTTTGTATAACTGTGCATGTCTCTACGCCTTTTATGTGATTGGAAAATTAATAAGAAGATTGAGTTATGTGCCTTTGTTGATATCTTCTATGTTATTGCAAAATCATTTAAGTTGTGAGCCTTTGATCCTATCTATTTTCATCTTTTACGTTGATCATGCCTTATTTTCTCTTTAATGTAATAGAATCTTAAAGGTAGTTTCACTGTGCTTAGAATTAAGGGTCAAATTAAATTTAGGTGCATCACCATAGTTAGATTTTCTTTCATTGCATTTGTGTTTACGTTTAATTCCTATCCCTTTCCTCATTATACACTCAAGATAAAGAAGATCCAGCTTATTTAAAATCTGGAGGTCATTTCAGGTTGTAAGTCCCACATTCCTGAAAATTCCCATTGTTGGTGTTAAAAATAGTTCAATTTAAGCATCAACAGTAGATTAAGCCTTTCAAACTAGTTCCATAGATTGGTTATTTAGAATGATATAATAGAGATATCTTTAGGCATTTTCATACATAATTATGGTATTAGATAAGTATAATAAGACTTAAAATTACATTTCCCATAGTTTTTAACTCTTGGTTAGGATATACAACACATATTATACTCAAAATCCTATAAACTTTCACTTTTAGGAGGTGTTCATACAACCTCCATACAATCATGTGCCATAGACATGAGTCCTTTAGAGATGGAAAATTGTTCTAATTGTTAGTCAAGCATGTCCTTAGTGTTTTAATGCAATTTTAAATAAACCTTTATATCAATGTCACTATTATGGTTTAAGGTAGGTTTAAGAGTTCTTGGGGGTTATAGAGATGGTTCATAGAAACCAAGGGTTGATTCTCTAAACCAATTATACCAAAATCATGCCATTAGAACTCTTAACCTTCCTCAGAGTTTTGGATTCCCCGTGCATAACACCCTAACTATACTAAGTATTTGAATATGTTCTTTGTGTAAGAAACATGCCTTTTGAGCAAGTTTTGGATGTTTGTAGGCAAAAATATCAACCACAGTGGCTTCTACTAGGATCCAAATTAGCCATAGGGCTCCCAAAAAATGTGATGAATTTATCCAAGAAAATTAGAATCATTATTTATTCTAAAATTTCTCACTTCTCCCCTTTTTTGTGACACAATCATAGTGGAGATGATAGGCTAGTATATTTGTAGACTTAGATCATGAACTTGTTCAAGATTATCATTGATTAAGGGAGAGATTGTTGAGCATTATCATTGAGTGTTTAGATTTGGTATTTAAAGTTGTCATTGATGTCAAGGGTTATTTTTAAGGTGAATGGTTATTTCATTGATGTCAAAGGTTCTTGTGAAGATGCATGGTCAAGTAATCTTTGAGGTATGTATATGATGAGTTCTTATATCAATATAGTGAGTGTTATTATTGTAAGAATGTAGTGGTGAATATCGTTGAGAGTAACCATGAGTGATTACAAGTCAGTATGTCAAGTGTCTAGTACAATACAAATATTTTTATATACCTCGTGAGATGGTAGGTGTAGATAGCATGATGAAATGAGTTATCTCCTAAGAAGGTGTATGATTTGAATATTTTTGTAAGTAGCTCTAAATATGCTCTGAATGAGTTATGAAGATACTTATTAAAGATCCAAATAATTATTGATTGTGTTTAAGAATGAGATAGTTTGTAGGTGTTTAGGGCCTTAAAAATGATTGAAAGGTCAGCTCTACATATAATTGTGTGTACCTTTGAAGACGCTACAAAGATCCTTAGTCAAGCTCTAAAGATCTCTAAGAAGATATAAATATACTTTATTTATGATCTAAATAAGAGTGGATATATGAGGCTGATTGAGCATACATAAGAGGCATGATAACATAAGAGAGTTTCAAGATTTATCTTACAAGGTTGTAAGAAGGTTAGATTCAAAGACTAATGAGACTTATAGGTCAAATCCTAGAAAGCAAAAGAGAGGTGGTGGCTAGATGAGGTATTAGGATCAGTTTTCATGACATAGATGAGTAGGTAATCATTAAAAAGTTGATTCAAGTTGTTTTAAATATGTTCATGAAGTTTTAGGTAATTGTTTTCAATAAAAGGCTTGAAAAGTGCTTCAAGGTTTCTCAGGTGCACAAAATGAATCATTTTATACCCAAGAAGGTTTTTAAGTGATTGTTGGCATGTGCAGAATTTTCATGAGGACATAAAATATTCACGATAGATGAGGAAGGGTTATAAATTAATCTTCCAAGAATTAATTTTTATAAAGAGGAGTTAAGTTTTATGAATGATCATTAAGATTTCAAGATGGTCTAAACCCTCATAAAACTTTAATAATGACCCGATGTTGAAGATACTATTATAAAGAGATCAAAATGGTTTGGTATGGATATTTATGTGATTGGAGGTTTAATTCAACTTTCTTAGGCATCTCTATGTGTGATTGGTTTATTAGGCGAGTGAGCAGACCCTATAGAAAAGTGTTTATTTATTTAATATTTAATGTAACAGGTAAAGTTAATTGAGTCAAAGTTGATAAATGGATGAATGTTAAAGTATGAGACTTTTAATTTTTATACATCAAGTATTATAGATAGGTTCCAAATCATAGGTGTGTATAGTTGGTGATGCACTAGTTAGTCACTAATAGACCTAATGGTACAAATAGTAAAAAATTAGGGAGAAGTGAGAAGATGATTATTGATGTGTTTCATGTGAAAATGATGGATTGAAGTGCATTATGATGTTTTTTGGGAATTAAATAATCTACTCATGATTTTTATAATATTGGAAGTTAGAGTAAGAGGTTGGTTCATTAAATCCAAAATGGCTTATCTAGCTAAGTAGAGTGTATGAGAAAAGAAGTCAATAGATTGGTCTACAAGACTAATAGTTGCCATAAGTACTTAAGATTATTTTTATGGAGGTTTTTATGAGGATAATTTAAAATAATTTTCATTCATTTAAATCCATTGAGTATATTCAATCATGTGCTAGATGTTCATGTTTCCTTGACTATGTTTTGAAGTTAGTTTTTAGTTCTGAGTGAACATCTTGCACAAAATAGTTTGATACTATATGGCCTAAGTTGAAGAATCTAATGAATTTTGAGATGAACCTGAGGTCATGATGTTTTTTAATATGTAATTCTTTTCCATGTTTTTTTGGCAAAAAATGTGTTTATGCTTTACTTGTTCAAAGTAGATTTTTTGTGTATGTACAAGCCTTTTATGAATAGTGTTTTTTGAAAGGGTTCAAGTGGTGGTGTAGACACCGAAATCGAGTCTAACCCTTGGTCATCCTCCCCCTTGGTCCATTTTTCTAAACATTCCCAAACCCACTCAATTTATAATTTAAAATAAATTAATAGCCCCCCTTCACACCTCACCCATGACACCTCACCTCTCCTTGGATGCCTCCCTCACCCCATGACAAATCTTAATTACTTAAACCCAATTTCCTTCCTCCCATTAACCCCTCGCCCTCATTTAATTTGCCTCGAACCATTTTTCCAATGGAAATCAACCCTGGTAGTTGCAAGAATGGATGGAAGGCTAAAAATAGCCTCTTTTCCCATTCTTCTAGCTGCTGACGTTGGTTACCAGTCAGCCGATGCCAGCGGGATCACTGACGTCAGTTTCTTAAGATAGGCCCAAAGGTGAATTCTGGTCTCCTCCTTGAATCCTCTTCCCCTGAATGCAAAAATCCTCTTGTGCCCGGACTTGGACCTCTCTCTCTCGACTCTCCTGGACATCAACAGGGACTCTCTAAAATCAATCATCAGGCTTCAACCAACGTTCTTCTGGCTACATACACAATAGGGACAAGTGTCTCAAACACCTCTGGCTCTACACCAAGTAGGAGGTAAGTATTCTTCTACGCTTTTTATTATTTTAGTGATTTAAAATGTATTTAGAATGTATAAGCTATTAGCTTCTTTTCATTACTTCTAAGTATTATCAACTAGACCCGGCCATCAACCAGACCTGACCTTACTCTCTTCCCAAAAAGGCTGAGAGGCCTTTCCCATACCCTTACCCATTTTCTAACAACATATCCCCTGCATTTGTCCCTCCTAAAAGACCCTGTCTACTGTCTTACCTCCCTACACAGACTCCCAGACTACCACAGACCATTCTACAGACCATTCTATCGACCAAGAACCCATCCAGACCCTATCTAAGACCATTGCCCCGACCGACGCCAGCCACTAGGCCCATTTCCCATACCGACATTGGCAGACTAACCAACGTCAGTGACCTTAACCAACTAATGTCAGCAGACCAACCGACATTGGTGACTATGGCAGACTGACAGCAGATAGCAGGTACGCATTGTTTATATTTCTCTAGCTTAGTCTGTCACTATTATCTTTATTTGACATTATTTTTTATCAACAAGTAGACTAACATCCCTTAAGGAAGTCTTTTCACTTTTGGGACCAAGCATATCGCTTGGCAGTCCACCTTACATCCATCTAATAGTTTTCCTATTTAAGTCTCTTTCTTCTGCAGGTGTCATCCTCCACAACCAAAGAGGAGTTCTCTCAATGTCTGGATAATGGTGCGCAGACCTCATCTAGGTATCATCTAACCCTAGACCATTTCTTTAGTTTTTTACTTCCTTTGAATGTAGAAAAGTGAAAATAGTTTGAAACATTCTGGCACGCCCAGTGGGACCCTAGGAATTCTCCTTGGGTTCATACTTTTTTCTTCTAAACAAACTTTTCATATAGGTGCATTAGGTCTCTCCTTGCATCCTTTTCTTCTCTCTTTCCAAAAGACACCATCAGCAAAGTTAAAAAGAATCCTTCTTTTTCTTTCTTTTTTGCATCTAGAGTAGTCAGTCATACTCTTCAACCCTTTCTCACTTATCTGCATACGAACACACATTTCAATTTGGGGTTAAAATACATTACATTTCATTTCTTCTTGAATGCATACTTAGCTCTCACATCTAGTAATTAAAAATGCATCATGAATAAAGTGTAGTCCACTTATGTTACACATCCAAACCACTTGCACAAACTCAAACATATAAACACACTTGAGACAAGGTCCGAATAGGATTTCATCACCTAGCAGATACCTTACCTGTCCTGGCAATCCCACTTGGACTTCACTACTAAGGGCAAAGCCCACTCTGTTCTCTGGCAGAGGATGAACTCTAGGGGAAGTATATACTGGCTAAGTGACCCAGCTTATCTCTGGGCTCGTGAAGTGAGGGGAGCTTGCTCTTTAGCACCAGGCCACGTATAGAACCTAATACAGACATTGAGCACCAAAACTAACCTGAAACCAACCTTAGACTATTTCTTCTAGGACCCATTCTACAAGCCAACTTATCAAACACACCCTAAGGCATAAGCCAACAAGACTCTAAAACTTATTCTTAGGAATTAACGTTAGGGTCTACTTGTCTTCATCTTATTTTTTGACTTTATCTGAGTTTTTGAGCTGGGGAGGATGCATTTTTCTAAGCTTCAAACAAATTAGAACCTTTTTTTTCTTTCTTCTTTCCCAACCACATAGTAATCGACATCAGTTTTCCAACTGACACCGGCAACCTTTCTTCACCATCATTGGTTATCTGACTGACCTCAGCAACCTGTTCCACTGACATCAGTTATCTGACTAACGTCGGCCACTTGTTCTCACTGACATCAGTTTTTCAACTGACGTTGGTCACTGTCACAATCTTTCTTCAAAAATAGCAAGCTTAAAACATGACTTTCTTGCTATCCAACACCCATTCTATTTTTTTGAGACTAAAAAACATAGTTTCTGGAACCTAACCCTTCTTGCCTTGAATGGTTTTGACATGCAGTTAAACCAGAACTCTTCTTGACCACGCAAGGTAATGACCACTCTCGCCTTCGCCATCTATGCCTAGTCCTCTAATGGAGTATCATTCAGAGACCAAACAAACTCCTACCTAAAAAACTCCCAATCAACCTTCAATTGTCCCTTAAGGGGACCCAAACTTTGAGAGACTCCTTGACCACAACATCAAGGCTCTCCAACACTATCTCGTAAGAAACCAAATGTGAGACCTTTCGGGTGAAGCGGCGATGACATCAACACCATCCGCTACCCAGCCTTTTATGACTCAGACTATTGCCTCAACCATTAACCCGACCATGGCCAATATGCAAAGTTTGGCCTCCCCATCTATTTTTGGACTGACCTCCATCAGGGTTTCATTACCCCCTCAACCACACATAATTCAACCAAGTTCTACATCATAACAGAACTTGACTATCTCGACTCCACACACTCTTACACCTATAAATACAGGAGTGTCTACCTCCCCTTTTGCCAATGCTACCATACAACCACCTTTGGTGGTATCTAGTCAACTTATGCCTTTTACCTTCATGACACAACCACCCTTGGCTTCCACTTTTGTCCCTATGACTAGTCATCAATACATTACACCTATACAAGTGCAACTGACTACGTCATACGCCTCTTCTAGCATCTTCCAAGCACCTTACAACCTAGGGGTGCCCCATCTACCAATCCGTCAGCTGATCTCATCAAGATGCTGATGGACAAAATGTCTAGTCTTGAGGCTTCCATTTTCGGTTCAAGCAATGCTCTTTCATATGACCAAATTTGCAATGAACCCATCCATCCCTCCGTCCCAATTCGACCGTATCCCAGTCAATGGGAACTTCCTAAGTTTACTCACTTCCAGTGTAAGGAAGACCCGTAACAGCATCTATAAGCATTCAGACATGCTTGTTACTTGATAGCACATGATGATGTGTTATTACTACGCACATTTTCCATGTCGCTTTCTAGCCCTACCATCAATTGGTATAGCTCCCTTGCCAGTCACTCTATCTTTTCATTCACTTAGCTAGCCCAACGTTTCCTTGACCACTTTTTGATTAATATCACCAAAAAGGTCTCAATCATGGACTTATACTCTATCAAACAATTCGACAATGAATCCATAGCCGATTTTATTGCCTGTTGGAGAGGCTTAATCAACCAACTCTCCTTCCCTTTACCTCAACCTGAGCTCATTGAGCTCTTCTCTCGAGCATGTGTCACCCACATCTCATCTACCTTGTGGGTTCAAACATTGTACACTTTTGATGAAGCTTTCACGATGGCCCGAAAGCTTGAACTCCACGCTATTAAAGAAAATAGGGTCAAATTGTGTAATACCAATGCAAAAACTGATGACCCTTCTTCTTCCAGACCTTCTTCTTCTCACTCCAAATCCAAGGAGTTAGTAAACACTGTGGTTGTTATATCACCATCATCTTCAATGAAAACTAACCAATCTCAACCTTCCACATCACAGAGCATCACAAAACAATTCTAACAATGGTACATACAGCGTAAACACACTCCACTAGGAGAATCATATGCTTTCGTATTGGAAAAACTCATCAAGTAGGGGGTCCTCAATCTCCCTCAAATTTGACCACCTCAATTTGACCCTTCAAAAGCTATCCCTTCCTGGTATAGGGAAAATGACTTTTGTCATTATCACCGTGTCCAGGGCCATGACATAAACAACTGTCGAACCTTCAAGAACATTGTCCAAGACATGATAGATAAGGGAGATCTTGTTTTGGATAACCCAAATGCACCACCCAATCAAAACATCAACATCTTTAAACAACTTTTTCCTAACCATCCTCCTAGCCAAAACAATGTCCAGACCATGGTCGATAGCTCCCAAATACATGATATACACACGATCAGCACGGTCTCGCCTCTTGTCCCTAACCAACCTCCTCCACGGGTAGAAGATCTTTCTTCTTCTATTATTTATCTATTAACCTCTCTTATATTGGAGGATGCTTTGACCATACCAATGCCATTAGCCCCACCTTCATCCTTCCTCTTACCAATGGAGGACCATACCCTTCCTACTCCTTAACTACAAGTAGAAGGCACCATCATCCCTGCCCTCTATCCTCTTTAGGAGTCACATTCTTCAATTTCTTCTCCACCAAGAGAAGACCCTATCTCTTCACCAACTTCGACCAAGAAAGACCCAGTGACGGTTTTCTCTTGCCTTTTGCCTGAGATCACTACATCTCACTCACCTCCATCCACATCTGAACCCAAACCCACGCAGGCATCCACCATGCCAAAAGAGATTAAATCTCTTGGTGTTTTCCCCATATCTAATCTTGACTCACACAATAGTGGCCCTCAAACCAAACCAAAGAAGGCCACTAAACCATACCAGAGAATTCCTCCCCCACCTTCATCATTGCCCTCTATTTTGGGCCCACATCCATCCACCTTAATAGGAGTGCTTCCTACTCCAACACCTCATAGAGGCAAATTTCCTCCATTATCCCCTTTACCCATTAAACATATATTTCCTCCAAAATGAACAATGCCTCTTACACCTCCAAAACAAAAGTCATCAACCCCTACTACAACAAAACACACAGACCCATTGGCGGGTTCTTATGCCTTGTTGTTACGATAATTGTTGCAATCTTCTCACATCAGTCTTCCACCTCTTAAACTATACCAATCTCTCAGACCAAAACCACTGTAGTTTGATGACACTAAAGTTTGTGTGTATCATCGCATGCCAAGACATGAAACTGAGCATTGTTGTGCCCTCAAGGTTGTCATTCACCAATGCTTGGAGAAAGACACCCTTCTTCTTGACCATATTATCAACAAACCTTCAACATCATCCCATGCTTCCCATACCTCCTCACCTTCACACTCATCAACTCTCAGATGAAGACCATCTTGGTTCGACAACACTAAATTTTGTCACTATCATCGCACACTAGGACATGACACTGAGCATTGTTGTGCTCTTAAAGTTGTCATTCGTCAACAATGGAAAAAAGGATACCCTTCTCATCAATGATCCTCTTTACTACCCCTTTGCCAAATCTTTGAAACCATCACATGCCTCACAAACATCAGCACCTAAATCAAGATCTCAACACTAGACTATGGTCCCTCCACCGCCTTTAACCCCATTATTCGAAATCAATACAGTTAACTTGACCACCAGCCCACCAACCTAAAAGGATAAAGGGAAAAGACATGTTTCTATCCCTTGGACATCCCCATCTACCAAGCCTTCACCACAACCAAAACCCAAGATTACTGTCTTGGGCACATCTCGACCAGCATCCTCAAAGACAATCCCTACCCCCATGGTGAAACAACATCACCAAACCTCCATAAAGACATCTTTGTATGATCTCATACAAAGCTCTCCACAACATCAACAAGCCTTAATCAAAACCTTATAGGTGGTGGAGGTCCAACTTGAGGACCCCCAACCACTAGCTGCCTTAGTCCAACCATTTCTCAAGCATTCTCCTCCTCACCATAATGACTGGGGGAATTTGACTCTATATTGACTATCACAACCATCAACTAAGCCTCGACCAAACATCATCTTAACATCCAAGCCTCAACCAAGCATAGACCAGACATCAACCAATCAAGCATCGACCAAACATCAACCAACCAAGCATCGACCAAACATCAACCAACTTCTTACTCATATCCAACATGTGACCAATTTAGAACAAATCAAATGGGGCAAGTCTGCTCCTAATTGATTCAGACCTTACATCATAACACAAGCATGGGTCAGGGACTTATCAGTTACTAAGCCCCTTTATGCCTTGCATCTTCGATCAGTCTATTATTAGTCATGTACTCAATCACCTGATGTTAACTTGAGCTCGATCCCTTGAGCAACCTCCCATCATCGTCATTCTTATTCCTTTTCAACCCTCAACCCTATAAACATTAGTCAACCCTTTTGTCAAGCATGAATGCTTTGTCCTAATAAAAGGGAAACCTTCTAAACCTCTATAGTCAAGTCCATGACCAAAGTCCAATCAAAAACAAAAATATATATAAAAGTGGGATGCATATTCGAAGGTCATAAAACTATAAATGTAGACTGCTCCCTCAAAGGACAACTGCATAATTGTTGTAATTGATAGACTACTCCCTTGAAGGATAGCTATTCAAAGCCCTTTTAAATATATAAAGCAGAATATAGACCACTCCCTCAAAGGATGGCTATGCCTAAACTCTTGCTACAAATAGCACTTTTTCAAAAGCTTCTCGCATCGATCAGCTTCACAAATGACCAAAAAGCACAATGACATCTCTATGTAGACTTCCCGCATTGATCAGTCTGCCCAAAAAAAACTGACTGACAAAACTTTAAAGTCATGGACTTGTCTATAGTCATTCTCAGGGTCACCTATAAAAGGGGCAAAGTTGTTCCTGCCAAAAAGGGGATCCCCCATCCATCTCACACATCAAACCTATCACCCCAACATACTCAAGGGATTTTGAGCTCAGTTAACATCAAGTGATTCAAGTACTTCTCTAACACAATCTATGGTCAACAATGTAATGCATGAATGGGGCTTTTGTTTCTAAAACCCCTTATCTATGCCATCATTATAGTCCTTGTCAATGAAAGAGAAAAATGCCTTTCACTTCCTCTTTACCTTTGGTCACATTCAACCAAATCATTTGCCATCCAACCCAACCCAACCTTTTTCAGACCACTCACATTATCATAACCTATTCACACTAGTTTCTATGGACACCAATACACATGGAAACTATCGACCACACAATTTATGTCAAGCATAAACCATTACAACTGAAGCATAAATAGACCCATTTTATTTTTAGAATACATCCATTACTTAATATGGACAATTGCTAGGGATGAAAAACCTTGACTCATGTTACAAAATACACCATTGCACAAAATGGAACAGGCTATAACATCATCTTACCCTCATCATTTCACCCATGACCAAAACCAATCATCGACCACTTTGATCCTTCCTCCCTTTTAGGGAGAACTACATCAGCCTGAGGCCCTTCAAACAGGGGCTATGTAGGCAGCACTCAGTTGACACGAGGTCTTCTAAGGTTAGCTCAGCCATTCCTTTGTCCATCCATCTAATGGACTATCTATCTAAACATGCCTCAACCAATGACCTTGGAGATAGCGCCTATCTCCTCTGACTCTGACCACTTCTAAGACAACTTTGCCTTGGTTTTTTTTGCATGTATGCTACCTCAAGAATGGTTAGCAAAATTGTCTACACCACATTTTGACCCTCACAAGTATAAGATCGCGAGCAAGTTGATCCCCACTACTTTTGACTTCTTCATGTTTCCAAGAGCACTTCATGAGCCCGAGATACTTGGGACACGATAACCATTGGAGCTATAGCTTAGATCGAATAACCCAATCAGCTACGACTAAATGCTGGGGCCCAGTTATTTTGATTTTAACACTCCTTGACCTTTGACCATGACAATTTGACCTACCTATCGCATGGTGTGGCATACTCGCAATTCCACCCTTTACAGTGTTCACACCCTAACCTTCACCCTTTTCATCTAATCTCTATCAAATCAGCACCCGATTCCAAGTTCCCTTCCCTTGACTCCTACTTTGAGGGGGAATACCTCATCCCATAAATGGGGTAACCTACATTCTTTTTTGTCTTGCAGTTCATTAGAACAACCAATAGGACAAAAATAACCTTATCCCATACCTGGGGCAACCAACTCCTATTTTTGTCTTACAGTTCGTCAAGAACAACCAACAAGACAAAAAGGGGCAAATGTAGACATTGAAATCATGTCTAACCCTTGGTCATCCTCCCCCTTGGTCCCTTTTTCTAAAAATTCCCAAACCCACTCAATTATTAATTTAAAATAAATTAATAGCCCCCCTTGACACCTCACCCATGACACATCACCCATGACACCTCACCTCTCCTTGGATGCCTCCCTCTCCCCATGCCAAATCTTAATTACTTAAACCCCATTTCCTTCCTCCCATTAACCCCTCATGCTCATTTAATCCACCCCAAATCATTTTTCCAATGGCAATCAACCCTAGCAGTTGCAAGAATGGATGGAAGGCTAAAAATAGCCTCTTTTCCCATTCTTCTAGCTACCGACATCAGTTACCAGTCATCCGACACTGGTGGGATTGCTGACATCAGTTTCTTAAGACAGGCCCAAAGGTGAATTATGGTCTCCTCCTCGAATCCTCTTCCCCTGAATGAAAAAATCCTCTTGCACCTAGACTTGGACCTCTCTCTCTCGGCTCTCCTGGACATCAACAGGGACTCTCTAAAATCAATCATCAGACTTCAACCAACATTCTTTTGGATATAGACACAACAGGGAAAAGCATCTCAAACACCTCTGGCTCTGCACCAAGTAGGAGGTAAGTATTCTTCTATGCTTTTTATTATTTTAGTGATTTAAAATGTATTTAGAATGTATAAGCTATTAGCTTCTTTTCATTACTTCTAAGTATTATCAACCAGACTCGGCCATCAACCAAACCTGACCTGACTCTCTTCCCAAAAAGGCTGAGAGGCCTTTCCCATACCCTTACCCCTTTTTTGACAACATGTCCCCTACATTTGTCCCTCCTAAAAGACCCTGTCTACTATTTTACCTCCTTGCATAGACTCTCAGACTACCACAGACCATTATGTAGACCATTCTATCTACCAAGAACCCATCCAAACCCTATCCAAGATCATTGCCCTGACCGACACCGGCAACTAGGCCCATTTCCCATATCGATGTCAGTAGACTAACATTGGCAACCTTAACCAACCGACGTCGATAGACCAACTGACATCGGCGACTGTGGCAGACCGACAACAGACAACAAGTATGCATTATTTGTATTTCTCTAGCTTAGTCTATCACTATTATCTTTATCTGACATTATTTTTTATCAACAAGTGGACTGACATCCCTTAAGGAAGTCTTTGCACTTTTGGGACCAAGCATATCACTTGGTAGTCCACCTTACATCCATCTAAGAGTTTTCCTGTTTAAGTCTCTTTCTTCTACCGGTGTCATCCTCCACAACCAAAGAGGAGTTCTCTCAACATCTGGGTATCATCTAACCCTAGACCATTTCTTTAGGTTTTTACTTCCTTTGAATGTAGAAAAGCGAAAATAGTTTGAAACAGGTGGTTTGACCTAAAAGGTGTTAGAGACATAAAGTAGAGTTTTATATGGTTTATTGGAGTGTCATATGATATGTTCCTACTATTTCATTTGTTTTAATATTCTTCAATAAATATTAAAGGGTAACATGTTGTTAAGAAGGCCTATTAGGTCTCCATAAGCCTAAAAGAGGAGTAAGGGCTAATTGATGTATGTCTGACCTATTATACTTATTTATTAATTATTAAGGAATTTTATTTTTAATATGTTAAGAATTATTCATGTCCTACCTAGTAGATAATAGTGTGCATCCAACTAAGAAGGATATGATCAAGTGACTTGTATAAAAGTAAGGTAATTTAGGACTATTTGAGTGTGTTTAATGAGTGTAGATCATAAGAAAATGATATAGATATTTTTTTATCATAATAATGAAATTAAAACCATAATATATATGTCATGAATATATAAAATAGGTTCTACATATGAGGATCAAGGTCAAAATACCTAATCAAGTCATGAAGATGGCTAGTTGAGCGAAGAAGGTTGAAGGCTAGTTTGAGAGGGATAAAAGTGAGTTAAGAGCTAAAGAATAAGATAATCATCTATTTTATTATAAATAATGGTTTCTTAAGTTGATCAAGTGTATTATTTAGATGATTTCATTCCAAGTCATCTAGGGGGTTGGTGACTCCTAGCAAGTGGGTGATTGTTACAGCCTAGTTGAGTTGGTGTTGAGATAGTTGGGGTTGGTGCTCCATGTGGATTTGGTGATTCACTAAATATTGGTTTTTATCTTATATTAATATATTAAATTTTATTAAATATTTGGTTTTATTCTATTTAATGGTTTCTCATGTATATGTTGTGTTCATGTGTTTGATGATCTTATGATTTGATACTTATGTTTGCTAAGATGTGCATGCTTATTATAATGGTTCATGTATGATTAAGTTGAGTTAAATTAATTTTTTTGAAGAATTATTCACCCCTTGTCTTAGTAATTTTTCTTCTAATAATATGTATCAAAGTCTATTCCTTTAAATCAGGTCTAAAATCCTAAAAAAGGTCCTAAGAAGAGAGGATGACTAATCAACAATCTCAAGGTGGTTTATCTACTAGTAAGGAACCATTATTAAATAGATATGATTATGCCTTTTATAATTTTAGAATGAAGATATATCTAATGTCACAAGGACATGATATTTGGTATTTAGTTGTAGATGGTTATATTGCACCTTTTTTTACACCAATAGATGCAACGGGTAAAAAGGCTAGAATAAATAACTCCAAGGAAAGTAATGCCATTCTATGTGGCCTAAAATAGGTAGATATTGTAAAGGTGATTCATTATTTATTAACCAAAGATATATAAGACAAATTGAAGACAATATATGAAGGAGACACAAAGGTAATGTTGGCCAAGTTGTAGACTCACAAAAGATAATTTAAAAGCCTAAATATGAATGAATATGAAACCATTGCATCCTACCTACTAAGGGTTGATGAAGTTGTCAATATAATTATAGGATTGAGAGAATAAGTGAAAGAATATACTATTGTCTAATAGGTGTTAAGATCGTTATATCTTAAGTTTGACTCTAAGGTGCCTATAGTAAAAAACATGCAAGATTTAGATAACCTAGAGATGGATGGGTTTCATGGAGTCTTGACTACCTATGAGATGATAACTAATGAAGGAAGACCTCCCAAGAAGGAAGTATATTTAAAAGGTGTAAATAATTCAAAATATAAGAAGACACAAGGTAAGAAGGCCAAGCATGATGTTGATTTATATATTGATGATGATGAATTGATTTTGATGTTTTCTAAGAAGCTAATGACAAGTTCAGGCAAGTACAAAGGTAAGTTTCCATTAAATTGTTTCAACTATGGATAAATTGGAAATTTTTCAAAAAAGTGTCCTCATAAACATAAGGATGAGAATAATAAATAACATAATCAACACCATGGAGATGATAGAAAAGTATATAAGTCTAAAAATAACAAGAGAGATTTTAAGAATAATGAAGGAAGGAAAGGATCATTCAAAAATAATAAGAGTTTTTATACCAAATAATATAACTCATTTTATATAAGTGATTTAGACACATTTGACAGTGATGATAATAGTAATGAATCTGAACATGATAATAGTGACACTTTATCCATAGGCATAGAATCAGATAATAATGGTTGTTCAAATGGGAAAGGCCTTATGATTGATGTAAAATTAGATGAATAAGCATAATATTATAGTGAATAAGGAGAATATGAAGTGGATCTTGAAGATGAGCTCATAATTTCCCTAGAAGATTTGAAGCTTGTGAAGAATAAGAACAAGAAACTAAAGTCATTTATTTAGGATTATGAGGAGCAAATTGGATTGTTTGAGGAAAGGCTGAACAACACTTATAATGAGTATGATAGATCATCCATAAATTAAAAACCCATATAAAGATTATGACAAAAATCCTAAAGGATAAAGAAGAACAGTGTATTAGGTATGAAAATGAAATTTAATCTCTAAAAGCTAAGTTTGATCAAGCATCTAGAAAGGTGAAGAGATTTATGAAATTTGAAAAGAGTGGTGAGGTTCTAAATGATATCTTGAGTGTTCAAAAGTTTTCAAGTGAAAAAATAGGTCTTGGTTTCAAAGAAGACCAAAAAAAGGGAATCTTAATTCAAGGAGAATACTATTGAAGACAAGAAGGTCAACATGAAAATACCTATCAGATAGGCCAATGCTATGAGGTATGTTAGTTATTTCAATCGTTATTATTTTAAATGTAGTCAATTTGGTCATAAATCAAATTATTATATAAAGGTCTAAAGGGATGAGTATTCATGAAACTATGTAAGGAGAAGTCATTGGTCAAATGGAGATCATAGTTATCATCAAACAAGATTTATGAGTGATATTAATTGCTATTGTTGTCATAAAATTGGTCATATTGCTAAATTGTGTCCAAATAGAGTAAGAAAGTTCTCAAGAGATGAGAAGGTTCAAATAATGAAATGGAAACCAAATTCAGTAAGGGTATATCAAATTGAGCCCAAGGGTCAAGATAGATTACTTAATTTGGTAGATGAAGAATAAAAAAGGAATGTGTGTGAGAAATAATTACTCTTATAAGTTGTTGAAAATATAGTGAACTCTAGTCTTAAGTTGCCTATGGATAAAAGTAAACTAATTATTGTAGTTGAGCAAGATCCCTATCAATAATATCTATTATCAGTTTCTAGTGATAATGATTTGGAATGTAAGATGGCTAAAAGAGACAAGAAGATGATAAACATACCTAGTAGTAATATGTATATTGAGGATGGTAAGCTAAAGAAGATAAACAAGTCTAAAAGGACTCTAAAAGAAATCAACTAGTCTACTAAGTGCAAAATGGTCAAAAATGAAAAATAGGAGATGTAGGCATCTTCTAAGTTCATCATGTTTTAGAATCCTATAGAATAGGGTGTTCCTATTATGCCTCATGAAGATGCTCACATGTTTATGGAACTAGGTGAAGTTTCTCATAGGTTCTATCTTCATAAAAAGTCAATTTTATAGTGATGATCATGATTTGATTATGCTCAGTCATGAAGGTTTGGTCGCTTGAGAGTTTTTATGAGCATGGATGCAGAAGCATGAGGTTTTAGTCAAAGAAGGTTTATTTTTGAGAATATTTTAGCTTGTTTATGATTTAATCATGGAGTTGAATATGGATATTATTTATTACTATGTTGATATCTCTATGGTTTGAATTTTAGAAGGAAACATGATGAGAGATCTAAGGATGTTATCAGGTATCTAAAGTTAAAGTATAGAGAATTGGTATATGAGAGGTAAGATTTTTATATTTATTTATGTTAGTAGCCGAGATTGATTTATAAATACAAAGGGGAGTACCAATTTTTTTAGTTGGTGTCATGTATGGGATAGCCTTGTATGTGATAAAAAGTTTGGTGTTGTTCATTCATATCAAGTAAGGTAAGTGACATCAGTTTCTAGTTATTTGGAATAAGATATGCTTGGTCTAAGAGGAAGCTTGGTAGATCTAAGGTTTTTCTATCAAGAAATTGATTGATTTTTGATATGCATGGAGTTAAGCATAGATTGTGTTTGAGATGCTTCATAGATTCCATTTGTTGATATTTTGATAGATCGGCTTGGAGAGTGACTCATTTGAGAGAAGTTTATGAGAATGATTGTCATAGGTGGTTGCCATTGTTTTTGAAGATTGTGTCCCATTTAGTGTCTTCAAGAGATAGTATCAGCTTAAATAGACAAATTATGATTTCATTAGTTATAGGTGACCCTTGATGTCTATTGTAAATAAAATCATGGTGGATGCTTGGTTTGAGAGGGAAAATTTTAAATTGTTAACCAATATTGATCTATATTGAAGTGATCTTGTAATCTTCTTTAATACTAAAAGAGATGATAGTTGTGGAAGACCTTTTTCATTAATGTCAAAGGGGAGAGATCAAAAATATTAGAAAGAAAAAGATTATAAACTTAGAAAGGGAGAAACAAAAGGCAAGATTAAAAGGGATGAAAGAAAGCAAGAACTAGGTCTTATAGATGATTGCCATCAAGATTGATTGACACAACTTTTTTAGTGTGTTTGTCATCAATGATAAAGAGGGACATTTTTGGACATTATCATTGATTAAGGGAGAGATTATTGAGTATTTTCATTAAGTGTTGAGCTTTGGTATATAATTTTTTCATTGATGTCAATGGGTGTTTTGAAGGTTCATAGTTATTTCATTGATATCAATCTAATGTCATTGATGTCAAACATTCTTGTGAATATGCATGGTCAAGTAAGCTTTGAGGTATGTATATTAAGAGTTCTTATTCCAACATAGTGAGTATTTTTATTATAAGAAAGTAGTGATGAATATCATTAAGAATTGACATGAGTGAATACAATTTATTTGTCAAGTGTCTAGTATATTTCATAGCTTTGTCTAGACCTTGTGAGATGGTATGTGCAGATAGCATGATAAAATGAATTAACTCTAAAGAAGATGTTGTATGCTATGAATATTTATGTAAACAACTCCAAATATTCTTTAAATGAGCTACGAACATCCTTAATAAATATTCAAAGAATTATTAATAGTTTTTGAACATGAAAGAGGTTTTTTGAGTTTTTACTTGAGGTGTTGAGGGCCTTACAAATGATTAAAAGGTCAGATTTAAAGATCTATTTGTGTAACTCTAAAGATGATATGAAGATCCTTAGTCAAGCTTCAAAGATCTGTAAGAAGATTTGAAGATGGTATATTGAAGATCTGAGGAAGAGTGAGTGTATGAGGTTTCTTGAGCATACCCAAGAGGCATTAGAACATAGGAGAGCTTCAAGGTGAAGCCTACAGGGTGTCTACAAGGTGAGATTTAAGGACTAGTGATACTTGTAGGCCAAGTCCTATAAAGCATAAGAGAGATGGTGGTTAGATGACATATCAATATTAGTATCTATGATATGGGTGATCAGGTGATATTTGACAAAGGTGAGTCAAGTTGTTTTAAATATGTGCATGAAATTTCATGTCATGGTTTGCAATAAAAGTCTTGACAAGTGTTTCAAGGTTTATCAAGTGCACAGAATGAAGAGTTGTCTATTCAAGAAGGTTTTTAAGTACTTTTTGGCATGTGAAACATATACATGAGGATATATTTAATTAATTATATATGAGAAAGGATTACATATTAAGCTTTAATCATTTGTTTTTGGAAAGAAGAGCTAAGCTTTATGAATGATTATTAAGATTGGAAGATGTTCTAGACCCTCATAGAACCCTAATAATGACCTGATGTTGAATATCCTATATTAAAGATATCATAATTATTTGGGATGGATATTTAATTTATCATACGATTAATTCAACTCTCCTAAGAATCTATAGGTGTGATTGGTTTCTCAGGTGAGTGAGCAGACCCTACAAGAAAGTGCTTATTTCTTGGAGATTTGATGTAGAAGGTTTAGTTGAGAGACAAAGTTACTAGATGAATGAATTTAAAATTATGATACTTATAGTTTTTTTAAATAAAGGATTCTAAATAGGTTCCATATCTCAATTTTTCAAAGTTGGTGATCCAGGTTGGCCAGTCGCTAATAAACCTAATGGTGCAGATAGTAAGAAAATTAGGTAGAAGTGAAAAGATGATTCTTGATGTGTTTTCATGTAAGAATGATTGACTGAAGTAAATTATTATGTTTTTTGTGACTTTAATAATCTAATAATGATTTTTATAATCTTGGAATTCATTTTAAGAAGTTAGTTCATTAAATATAAAATGGCTTATTTGGCTGAGTGGAGTATGTGATAAAGGAAGTCAACAGATTGGTCTACAAGATTAATAACTACCATCAGTACTTGTGATCATTTTTTTGGGGTTTGTTATAAATATTATATAACTTATTTTTTATGAATTTGAATCCCTTGAGTATTTTTAATCATGAGTTATATGTTCATGTTTTCTTGACTATGTTTTGAAGTCAGTTGGCAGTTCTATTGAACAACTTGTAGAGGAGTTAGAGACTATATGCCCTTAGTTGAAGCATATAATTAAATTTGAGATAACCCTAAGGTCATTAGGTTTTTGAATATTTTATTTTTTTCCATGGTTTTTTTCAAATATGTGTTTATGCTTCATTTTTTCAAAACATATTTTCTATGTGTGCACAGGCCTTTTATGAACAGTGTTCTAAGAAAGGGTTCAATTGGCAGTTGAACATAAAAGGTGTTATGGACATAAATTTGAGTTGTATATGGTATATTAGAGTGTAATAATATGTTTTCCTACCATTTTAGGTCTTTTAATATGCTTCAAGTAATGTCAAAGGGTAACATGTTGTTAAGAAGGCCTATTAGGTCTCCATAAGCCTAAAAGAGGAGTAAGGGTTAATTGATGTATAGACAACCTATTGTATTGATTAATTAATTATTAAGGAATGTTATTTTAATATAATAATACATATTCATGTATTACCTAATAGATAATAATGTGTGGTCAACTAAGAAGGATATGATCAAGTGACTTGTATAAAAACAAGGCATTTTAGGCCTATTTGAGTGTGTTTAGAGATTATAGAGAATAAACAAATGATATAGACATTTTTTTAGAATAATTAGGTCATTTATAACAATATATATATATATATATATATATATATATATATATATATATATTTTAAATATATAATAAAGTTTACGCATGTGATAATCAAAGTCAGAAGACCTAATCAAGCCATGAAGAGAACTAGTTGAGCAAGGAAGGCTGAAGGCCAATTTGAGAGGAATAGAAGTGAGTGAAGAGTTGAAGAAGAATATCTTAATTTATTGTATGAGAAATAAGGGTTTATAAATGTGATCAAGAGTATCATGTTGATTATTTATTTATGATTGATATAGGGGGTTGGTGCCTCCTTGCAAGTGGGTGCTTACTAAAGCCTAGCTGAGTTGGTGCTGGGATAGTAGGGGTTGGTGCTCCATGTGGAGTTTATGATTCACTAAATATTTATGTTTATCTTATAGGAATATAGTATATTTGATTAATCAATGTGTTTTATACCATTTAATGGTTTCAAACATATATTATTTTTTCATGTGTTTCATATTCTTATGATTTGATATTTATGCTTGCTAAGATGCACATGCTTGTTAGAATGGTTCATGTATTATTAAGTGGAATTGAATGAAAATTATTAGATAATGATTCACCCCTCATCTTATTATTTATGATTTTGATATAACTTTGGTCTAAACTCTAGGGTTTTAAGGCACTCTTGCAATTGATTATAACCTAAATACTAACTTAGAAACCTCAAGAAGTAACAACAATGGCTTGATCAAGCCTCTTCAACACCTTTAGATGCACATAGCCATCAATTCCAAAACCTATGATTTATTATAATATATAACCAGTCATGGAGGTAAATTTTATGATTTATCAAAGACTTTTTTATATTATTAAAGACTCATTTTCCCTCCTTAACTTCATTACGTACACAAACACTCCCCATATCCTTGATATTAAGCTTAAACTAACACTTCTTGGCCTGCTATGATAGTTGAATCCTACATGTAACAAAAAATGACTAAATATGATGATAATAAGTATTACATAGATATTAAAGGTCATTTCATGCTTAAACCACTTCATTTGGATGGGTTTTGGGGCCAAAATCCATCATCAAATCACTTCTAGGGTTTATGCAGGGTTTGATACATCCATCAGCTTAACGATGGTTCATAGCATATGAAAATACAAACCAAGAAAAAATTACATGAATATATAGTGTATAAACATCTTCATCTTCCATGAATGGCCTGGGCTTACATGCAAAGGGTGTGTATAGATAGGAACATTGGAAGGTGACACTAGGGTTATTTGTACACCAATTTTGATTAGCTAATTTATTATGAATCATTCATCAAGGTTAGTCACCAAATTCAAAAAAATACTTCATGTATATTTATTCCATAAGTATAATTAAACTTATATAAGAGATTTGGCCCTGATCATCTATGTAATGAAGTGTGTGAACACTTGAAGTTATCTCTTAGGTTGACTGTGTTTAGGGTGAGTGGATCAAGCATGTTTTTGAATAAAATTTGACATTTTACTCAATTTTTTGAACTTGAAACCTCCTTATCATGGTCTTAAAAATATTAAATCACCTATCATTACCATCCAAATTTTTATAAGATCTTGGAGATGTCTTAAGATGACAACAAGGTATGAGATTGGTTTAGTGCTTGTCTGCTTAGTTTTATCCTTAAGGTATTTGAATATAAATATAAATTTTAAACCCTTTGTATGAGCTATGAGGACCATTACCATAATTTTTAACTTATCCAAAACCATTTTTAGATTCAAATCTATCTACGAACCTTCTAAGACATATTTTTATTCATCTAGCCCCCAGGATCGACTATCACAGATAGGGCTTGGTCTAAGATAAAAAAATGGATATGCCCACTATTTTTATAGGCAAAATGGATATATTATTTCCTTAAAATAGTCATGATGATAATTTTTACTAAATATTGAGGCTTTTTCATGTCTATAAGGGTCCTAAACAATTATTTTTATTAGACTAGTAGTAGGCTGCCTACTGAATATGTGGATATGCATGAGAACCTTGAGTAAGGTTTGTATCCCTTGTTTACTAAGGTGTTTGTGATAATGAGGTGTCCACCATATGAATCAATGATAATATAATTCTCATATTATTATTTTCTAATTTTTATTCCTTTTTATATCACTCCCTTTCTTAATTTTATGGATTGTGCTTATAAAGGCCTATGTGTTCTGAAGCTTGTGTTGATGTTCTTTTGCCTTATTAGATGTGACTACCATAAAAATTGAACTCAAAATCAGTATAAACCCTACTCATCCTTGTTTTAGTTCTGAATTTTTACCATAATTAATGTATGGTTTTTCATATGCATCGTCTCTATTATAGGTATACACTCATATATACTCATTGTGTACAGGGTCTAAGTATCATTTTTGTATGAAAGAAGAGTAGTCTACATTTGATCAAACTATAGTAAAACATTCATATCTTAACTCATATATTTTTAATTCATACCCTTTTATGATCACACTAGTGTTCATGCCTTTGAATGATCTACATAGTTCCCTTTGGAGACTTTGTTATAGTAGGCTTAAAAGGGCTAGCTATAGGTGGTCATTTTCCTTCTCAGTTAGCTATATGACCATGTAGGTCCAACATCCCATGATTTTTTTTATCTTAAAGGTTACAAGTGGATATTAAGGTTTTTTTTAATGGCTTAAATTTGGAATGGAGGGTGGATGGATGAAGGGCAGTGACTGTGGGGTGATATGGGATGTGGGACATACAAACATGGTTGACACAATATAAATGACAATGGAAACCATGTGAAATGATAGAGATATGAAAATGGCATGGGATAGAGTGTGGGAACACTTACAATACAAAAATAGTTAATATTAAAGACCCTCACACATATACCTAATCAAACATGGGACTTTGGAGGTAGAAATGAAGCATACACAACTAAAAGATGGAACCTAGGAATCTCTGAGGAACCTTAATCTTTGAAAAAAACCTTAAACTCTATTAAACCTAACATTGTGGTTATAAGAGAAAGGATGGGTGTTTTTTAGGTCTATGAGGACACAATGGAGGTTGTAAAATTTTCTCATAAGGCTCTGGTGATAATACACAATGACTTTAGCACTCTTTTTCTATGTTCTTGAGTTGCATCAAAAGGCTCTATAGATGCCATTAAGCCACATATAGTGTTAACCAAATAGTGGCCCTCAAGTATATATAATCACTTTATTATTGGAGATAATTTGAGATTACAATCTATTATTAGACCTCCAACCTTAATAATTAGGCATATGTAAACTTAAAACACTCCAACAACTCTTTAACATAGTCAACAACTTCTGATGAGTAGATTCAACCTCTATCCATTGTACATACCTACCTGTAAATTACACATTATGAAAATATTGAAGGTTTTATGGTTATATGAGCTCACACATGTGATTAAATTACTAAAAATATATTAAAGGCTCCTTCAAGACCTAAGGAAACAACATCAATCATAGGTTTGAGTAGGCAAGCCAAAAACACATGAAAACCTTCTATCTTACTTGGGATATGTAGACAAGGAAGGTATATAGATTCCTTAATTTTTGAAGGAATGTTCATACATATCATTATACCAATCCAAATATAAATTCCCATGGGTAGAAGCTATATGAGTGTGCTTCCCATGGTTAGGAGCTTGGACCTCTATTCTCTCTCCTCCATATAGTCTAAGTGTAAATGTGAGGATCTCTTTAATCTTACTAGTGATATTGAGGATGAGATAGGATGGTTTTGAGATTATTTTTCACTTAAATTTTTTTATTTCTCTCCCACTTTTCACAAATGATCTCACTTTGCAAATCCCTGACTCCACATGAACCAGCCCATACTATACAGATCCATACCACTTGAGAAACCTCTACAACTTATAATTTCTCTACATTTCTTCTTGTTTTAGACCAAACATATATCATTAACATGTGTTATAGAGGTAAAATATTGGTTATGTGACATTTTGAAGCTAATGATAAAAATTATGAGAGTTGAAAAGTCATAATCTAGCACATGTGGGGCCCATTAGGGGGAATTTAGGCATTCACTAAGATGGTAATGGACTCAATGAGGTATGAAATGGTATATTAATACATTGATTAGGCTTATGAATTATATTTAAGGTTTGAGAGGTGACGTAGTGTTCTATCAAGGCCAAATTAGGTCTCATTATGACCAAAAACATTGACTTTGGCATACACATATGACCTTAAAGAGGCATAACAACTGCATATCATTCCAATATCTTAGGAAAATACATTTATTACCTTATATATACCTTAAATTTACCCTAATACACTTTTCATATGACCTTAAAGAGGCATATAAACTAAATATCATTCCAAAATCTTAGGAAAATACCTTTATTACCTAATAGAGACCTCAAATGTACCCCAGTACACTTTTCATGATGTTATTGGAAGCTTTAAAGTGAACATATCTCATATGACTAAGAAAAACAAAGGTATTTATAGGTGTTCATTAAACTTCCTTCTCAGGTCACTTCCACCATGGAATTTCTCACCTATTAGAGCTTCATAAAATTTACCAAGGGCCTATAAACATGTTTGATCATCATGACAATAATTGATTCAATTTGAAAATGAGGTTTGAAGACTCAAAATCAAATTTATGAGATGACAAGACAATGGATTGTCTAAACAACCCAAAAAACTCATAAGATGAATGGAAACCATGATACTAGTGATGGATTAGAGTTTAAGGACATTAGGTTGACCCCTTTGTAGGTTTGGGACTAGAAAGTAGTCAACATTTATGGTGACTCATGTGATTAAGAACTCTTAGACTTACTCTTGATGAATTATCAAATGAAACCTTGACTTCATATGAACTCTTCCCTATGACTTGTATACTTTGAAAAAATGAGATACAAAAAAGAAATAAATAATAAATAAGGAAATACAACACATAGCAAAAAAAACGCAAAGCAACAAACACTAAGCATGTGTAGAAACACTTGGAGGGAAAAGACAAACACTAACTACTTATGTATAAGAGGAACATGATGAAGATTAGTATCATAATTTTAGGAACATCCTATTTATAGTTATGGGGAGTTATTATACATTTAAATGAGATAGTTGAAAGGCATTAATTTCCATGTAGTTGGTGATGATATAAGGCCCACTCCAAAGGCTATCAAACTTGGAGTGTTTCCCTGGCTTTGAATGGTTTTCATCCCATTTGAGAAATGTGTATCCTTGTTGGAATGTCTTGGATGAATCTTTTTGATCAAATTAATTCTTTACTTGGTGATAAATAAACCACATGTCATGCATATCACCATCCCTTATCTCCTCTAACTATCCTATCTCATTCATTCTGACTTTCATTGCATCATCTTCTAAGAGTTCAAGTGAAATAGGTATTCTTGCATCTCTACCATAGATTATAAGGTATGGATAATTTATAATAGACCTCTTAAGTGTGACTCTATCTCCTCATCAAGTAGAAATAAATCTTGTATGACATTCTCTTTGACTATCCTCTATGGTTCTCTTGATGATCCTTATCAAGTTCTTATTTGTGGAATTTGCTAGCCCATTGCCCTATGAGTAATAGTTAGAGGAAGCCTTAATTAATATGACATGTCTAAGGGCTGACTCACATAAATTATCACTAATAAATTCCAAGGTATTATTAGATATAATTATTGAAGGTACACTAAACTTGGTCACAATATTATCATAGAACTTTAAGACTGAGTTCTCATTTGCCTCTTTAAGTGCAGTTACCTCTACCCACCTTGTGAATTAGTCATTAGGTATTATTAAAAACTTATTCCCAACACTATAATTGGTATGGATCATACCTATGAAGTATAATCCCCACTACATGAAGGGTTGTTAAAATTGAATCAGTTATAAGGGAATGACAACTAACCTTTATTTGCCAGTGAACATGGAAAAATTTGAACACATATTGACCCATTAATGTGAGTCTATAAATAAGTTTTGTCAAAATTAACCTAATATAATGTTTTAAAATGATGTGGTCTTGGCATAGAAGTTACCATCATCAGGTCCATCATGAAGCTGTTTAAGTAGTTTGTGATTTTGGCTTCATTTAGCACATCTTAGAAGCATACCTCCTATATCTTTCATAAAGTGCACTGCATCCAAAAATATATATGGTATGTTATGCATCATAAAATGTCTCATTTTTTTACTATATAGTCCCATAGGACATTTTACCTTTTTTAGGAACTTGACCACATCATTGGTCTAGCTAAGAGGAATGATATTGGCAGCTGCTTGTTGAATATCATGGACTAACAACACTATGTCCTTATCTTCTCTAATTTATACTTCAAGATGTTCACATAGAAACATTACCTCTGATTATATTGGTAACTTCACCTCAATTTCAAATTTCATACACTTTTTTACCCACCCAACCCTCTTCTCATTTAAATCTTGATTGAGTATGGACTCTTTGATGTCTGGGTGTACTACCATCACTATAAATTTGTTTTTAGTCACCATGTGCCTAAAATTATTTAATCCTATGAAAAAATAAATCAAATTATTTTCCATAAAGGTATACCTTTATTCATATAATTATAAGGATTGAATAAATAACTTAACTGGTTGTTCTAGGTATTCATCATTCTATTGTGTAAGCATAGCATAAATTGCATTACTTGTGGAAAATGCATACAATAAAAATTATTTGATAAATTCAAGGTTAACGAGTGTGGGGTATTGAGATATGGCATATTTTATGGCCTCAAATATCCCCTTTAATTCATTTATTCATATGAACTCTTTTTGTTTATTGATAATGTGAGTAAGAGTCTTAAATAACTCTTCAAAACCTATAATAAACCTACTTATGAAGCTGATCTTCCCAAAGAAGTTATGCAAACCTTTCTTGTGCTTGGGAATGGATAATTATAAGATTGATTAAATCCTCTCAAGGTAAATTTAAATGACATATTTTGACACCACATTCCCTAATAATCTACCCTCATGGACCAAAAAGATGTGTTTATTAGGGTTCAAAGAAAATCCAAATTGCTTGCACGTATCAAAGACTAACTTAAAGTGTGTCATGTGACATGATGGGTCTTTAAAAACATATTGATCTCATAAATATATATGAGAAAAATTTCATTCATTTTCCCTTCAAATTCAACATCCATTTCCATTTATAAAGTTACCCCTACATTGGACAATCCAAAGTTCATCTTCATGTATGCATAGGTGCCCCAATTTGTACTGAAGTTATCCTTATGTATATCCTCATACATGACTAGGATAAGATTGTATATGGAGTAAACATCAAGTAAATAAAACCTCTAATAGCGTGAAACCTTCTAAAATATTTGATTTATGGATGGTAGTGGATAATGGTCTCTCAAATTAACCTTGTTAAGGTCTCTAAAATTAACACACATGCATAACTATCCATTCTTGTTCCTCACAAGAACAAGTTTTTACAACTATGATAAATTATTAATTGTAAATATAATATTATATTCAATCAAATTATACAATTTCCTTCTCATGAACTCTTCCACCTTAGGGTTGACTAGTTTTTTCTTCTACCTTACTAGTTTTGCATTGTCCTCCAACTCTATGGTGTATTGGGATAACTTGGGGTAAAAACACTTCATATAATTTTATTAACATTAAAATACATATACATACTCTTTGTAAAAGGATATGAATGAATACATCTCTTCCTTGGTGTTCATTTTTACCAACTTAAGAAACGTGTCCTTAAAAATGGCTATCTTCTCATAGTGTTCTTCTTTAGTAGAGATACTCACCTTGTCCTTCCCCAATTGATTATATTAATTGAATATTATATAACCAATACCTTAAAAAAAAAATTAGTTCTTATCTAGATAACTTGATCATCAAACGAATGCTATAACCTACCTTGATTCTTATGACAAACGTTTACCTCATGCTTGGGAAAACAAGTAATTTATTCATCACTATCAAAGACCTACCAACTCACCTAATTTTTAGATATAGATAGCATAAATAAAACCTTCATTTGTGACTATACTTAGGTTCCCTTAACTCCATCTTCATTTTCATATTGTGCACCAATAGTTGCAAGTCTATCTACATGATGATTGGACTCTTTTGGTATAGAATGGATGCCAAATGCTAGGAATTCCTCTAAGAGGTCACAAAATCAGTTCTTGTAGGCCTTAAAAATATGGTTTTTTACTTCACTAATACCTCTTTCTTGTTACACTACTACCTCACTATCACTCCTCGCTTGTAAAAGTTTGATACCTCTTCTCCTTGCCCATTGTAGTCCATGTATAAGGGCTTCATATTCTATAGTGTTTGAAGTATAACTAAATTAAAACCTTACTTCAGAGTAGTAACTTTGATTATAATGGGGAATAATAATTAATCTAGACCCACTCCCATTATTTGACCTTGTTCCATAAATAAAAAGTCTATATGACTTTATGTTCTTGAGTTACATTTGTAGGGTTAGTTACAAAAACTCCTTCCTCAGGCATGTAGTATGCACCTAGGCCTACCTCCTCAATGGTCTTTATAATGGTAAAAACCATGGTTTTAAATTTATAATTCATCAAGGAATCCATCTGAGATTTTTTGAACATGATATTTGGATTTTTTTTAACTAATATTCTTGTCCTCATATAGGATAGTGCAATTTACATTAGATAGGTTGGGCATAAATGGCTCTAAATGGAACCTAGAAATAGGTTCAATCCTAATAGTGACCCTTATACTATATCTAGTCATAAATACCATGTATGATAAATAAATGAAAGGTATCCCCAAATATTTTTAATGAAATCCCTAGATAGGCATAGGGGAAAATATGGAGAGAGATTAACTACCATGAGATCTTGTGAGATAATACAATTTGAGAGGGTTGATAATATAATCTTGAGATATCTTAGGACACATATTATATTTGTGGGAGGTCCATCTAATTTTAAAACTCTTTTGTCATGGGGTTCATACTTGAGCTCTATCCTATCTACTATGGCTTTTGGCATGACTAAAGTAGAAGCACCACTTTCTATCATGCAATTATGGATAAGATAATCTCCTCTTATGATTGATAAGTAGAATGGAGGTGACTTAACTACCTTGGGATCTTGTATTTCATTATGTTGGATGTTATTTACATAAATTTCACTCAACTTATCATCTTTCTTGTTCACGAGAAAAATATTTGAGATCTATTGTTGAAGAAGAAATTTCTTCCCTAGAATGAGTAAAGCATCCCACATAAGAATGCTAATATTAGAGTTCTTCATGTAGTCTACAATGTTGAAGGTAGAATTGGCACTCTTTGGATACAACTTAGAAGTAGAGGAATCACTTGTGACATTTGTAACTTGTGGAATTAAGGGACTCTTCTACTATTTTCCATGTGTCTATTGTGTTGGAGATGTTTGTTGACTTTACATTGAGTGGTAGGACATTTAGTTACTACTTGGGGATGTGTTGGAGTGGCCTTATACTACCCCAATTATTATAAATCATTTTCCTCTTATCCCTTATGTGGGATGAAATTGAATCATCTAAATTTAGCACATTTTTCCCCAACATTACTACCACTTGATCAAAAGTGTGTTAAACTTATTGAAATCTTACGAAGGTGGTATTAGTAGGTACTTTACTTATATTCCATCCTTGTTGGATTCACACTTTAGATGGTGTCATGATAGGCATATAATCATGAGGCACTAGAAGACCTTTTTTTGGAGGAGGCATGGTGTCATGTACTTGAAATTTAGGACCCTATTACATATAATAAATCTCAAAAACTTCCCCACTTATGGTCATCACCATATCACTTAATTTCCACCATGGAGTATATAATTGACCTTTTTGTGTAAGGTTATACTATGATGGTACCGATTCCCTTGATCTATTAGTAGCATTGGGGTTGTAACTATTGTAAGGTATGTCCTGTGTGATCTACCCTTGGCCTTGTTGATTAGGTGGATAAGAAGGCCTATTATATGGGTAAGATGGATATGGAGTCTCATTGGAGGATTGATAAGTTTTATATTAATTATATTATTTCCTCTATAAGGCTACCTATTTATTGTTTTGAGATTTAAGCAACCCCTCAATCTTATTAAGCCTATATACTTGGCTACCATCAAAATTATCTTGATTGTGTGTAGATGTAAATGGATCAATGGTGGTGGAAATGGGTTGGATTTGTGTAAATAGGGGAATGAGGGTCATAGGAGTAAACTTACCTACTTGAATCAATAAATCTTATACTTTTATATAGATTTCATATACCTTTGCTAATGTGGTCCCACCCATAGACTATATCATTATAATAACATCAAACTTTAAGGTTCTTAGGTAGTATAGGAAGGCATAATTAGGTGTAGGATTCATAATGATAGGTATCATATCCAATTTTATTTGAAATATGTAGTTAAATTCAACCATATATGCTAGGGGTGCCCTCCTAATTGAGGTGAGCTACTCAAAATGAAACATGATAACTTTTATCTTCAAAATGCTTACAAAGACACTCACCAGATTAATCCCATATGTTCATTGAGGCATGAGTGAAACCCCTATACCAATAAAGAGATTTTTATATCAAGGAGGTTTCCAAGAGTCTCATGGCTACATTTTCTTGGGTGATGTTGTGTACTAAGCACAAGTTGGCTATATCAACTATGTGTTTTAAAGGAGTGGTGGAGTTTTTGCCTATGAAGTATGGCAAAATTTTTGAGGTAGTAGTTGGGATATCATAAAATTGGTTAAGGTTTAAAGGCTTGCCACCATTAAATGGTACAAATTCTTGTATTTTAGGCCTTGTCATTCAGATTAGAGGACTTACAAAAGGTTATGTATGGATAAAATTGGTAGAATTAGGAAACTTGGGAGAATTCGGGGGTGTAGGATTATGGTTTAACCTAGTAACTCTATTTATCCTTAAAATATACTAAGATATCTCAACAAATTCAATTTAATTACCTTTTTAAGATGATCTAGTGGACACTTTTTGGATGAAACTATCTTCTAATCTACCACTAATTATCATTAACCTTTTAGATGTCTTCCAACATTATCAAATCTTGTCAAAGTATGTATTTAAGCCACTTGTTATATGGTCCCAATAGGCATGATATAACTTTTAGGTAATTAGGTTACACCCTTCTTAAGGAAGCTTATTCACATCTAACTCAAACCTAGGCTAACATTGGAATGACCTATAGGTTGTGGGATACGTAAAATGTAAGTAAAACATCTAATTTTTATGGGGAAATATACCATAATTTTTCACTTAAATACTCTTTATAAGACCTAAAAATGTTTTTATGAAAAGATAAAAGAGATAAAAACTAGTAATAGTACCTACACTAAAGTGGTGATGCACCAATGATTGAAGATCCTCTCTTAGTTTATCCTTTGAACACACTAATGAACCTAATGAATATTAAAAATAATTAAACCTATTGATAATTTTATAATCATGAATTTTTCATATGAATTTTGAGTTAGAGTTCTACAACTTGAAGGACAAAGGCCTAGATCTACACAAGACACTATTAGCTTATGACACTTCAAGAACACATCTACTTGTTAGAACTTCATATAACTTGAATAGAATAACAACCTATATTTAGATTCATGAAATGACCTATATATTGAAGTAAGACTCATAAATTATTTAAATCAACTCTCATAAATCACACTAGCATTCAGCCATGAAATTGGTAAGTATTTTTTTATTTATTCAAAGGAGTACAAGGTAATTTTGGTAGAGATTTGGTACACCCAGCCAAGTAATTCCATGATAAGAGATTAATACATGCTTAAATATAATTTTTAATAGATAAGATAGGAGAATAAATGCATGATATAAGCCATGAATGAGGCCAAGGTGGCATATGGTAGTTACAATAGGTATATTCAACCCTCTCATGCATTGACACTTGTTCAATGAGTCCAATTTGGCATTAAGATAAGGTGTGGAGGTTTTAAATACCTTATTAAATTGTTAAAGGATATGAACATGTTAAAAACAATCCAATTTTACATCTAAATGAAGTTACATAGTGCAAATAGGGTTTGGGTAGGCCTCCAACAGTCATTGAGCAGTTTTTCCTTCCATGTGTATGATGACTTGTCCTTGAAACTACCTCTACGCTATCATAATTTTATTAAATTTAGAATATTATCACCTAAATTATAGTTACCAATGATTCAATTTTATTCATAAATTACATAAATTTTTTTGACACCCACTGGATCCTTCCATATATAAGTTAAGTAGGCTTATTTGCAAGTTGTTCATTTTATGCATACCTACTATTTTAATGATTAAGGAAATTAAATAAAGTATTAAAAAAATATGAGAGGAATTGAAATATCCTTTAATAAACTCCCTCTATCAACACTTAGGGCTTTTCTAAACTATCTTCCACCTATAAATACATTGACTTTGCTAGACTAGGCCTTTCAAAGCAGCTCTACAGACTAGCTATTTGGAATGAGATAGAATATATACCTTCGGGTACTTTCATTAATAATTATAGTATTAGAGAAGTATAATAACATTTTAAATTATATTTCCCTTAGTTTTTAACTCTTTTTTAGACTCTACAACACATTTTATACTCAAAACCCTATAAAATTATACTTTTAAGATGTGTATGTAGAACCTCTATACAATCAGTAGCCATGGACATGAATCCCTTAGAGATTTAAACATGATATAGGTGTTATTAAATCAATTATTGAGTGTTTGAATTTAATTTTCACTAAACCTTTATAATTGGGTTACTATTAGGGTTTAACGGGCGTTTAAGAGTGATTATGGGTTTTAAGGATGGTTCATAGAGACCAAGGGGTGAATCTCTAAACAAATTATACCAAAAGATTTCCAATGGAAATATTAACCTTCCCTAAAGTGTTAGGTACCTCATGCATATCATCCAAACTATGGTGAACATTTGAATATGCTCTTTGTGTAAGAAACATGCCTTTTAAGTAGGTTTTGGATGTTTGTAAGTCGAATGATCAACTATAGTATCTTCTTCTAGGATAAAAATTAGCCAAAGGGATCTCAAAAAATATGATGGATTTCCCACAAGAAGGTCATAATCATTCTTAATTCCCAAATTTCACCCTTCTCCACCTTTTGGTGACATAGTCACAATGGAGATGATAGGCTAGTCTATTTGTAGACCTAGATCATGAACTTTGGTCTAAACCATGGGGTTGAAATATACTATTGCAGTAATTCTAACCTAAATAATACATCATATACCTCAATAAGTAGCAACAATAGCTTGATCAATAATCTCGACCCGTTTTGGATGCACATAGCCTTCAATTCCAACACATGTACTTTATTTCACTATAGAACCAGTCATGGAGGTCACTTTGACGACTAATATAGTAATTTTTATATACTTCAAGACTAATTTTACCTCCTTAACTTCATTATATACACAAACACTTCCCATATCCTTGATCTTAAGCTCAAACTAACACCTCTCATCTTGTTCCATATAGATTTATTCTTTCACATGCTAACCAATGAGTCACTGTGATGTTAAAAAGGATTGAAGAGCCCTTAAAGGTCATTTCATGGTCAAACCACTTCATCTAGATGGATTTTGGGGGCAAAATCCACCATCATGTCACTTCTAGGGTTTATGTAGGGTTTGAGACATATACCATATTATTGGTGGTTCATAGGATACATACTTCCAAAGTAGGAACAAATTCCATGAATATATATTTAATTAACCTCCTCATTTTTCATAAATGTCCTAGGTTTCCATGTAAAGGGTGTATAGAGATAAGAACATTGGAAAATGCCCCTAGGGTTGTCTACAAACCAATTCTAATTGGTCATTTTCATAAGGATAATTAATTAAGGTTATCCCATCAATTCTAACCAATCTATCATGGATCTCAATTCCATATAGATACTTAAACTTTCCTAGGAGCTTTGGACTTGATAATATATGTGATGAAGTGTGTGAACGCTTGAAGTTGGCTCTCAAGTTGACTATGTTTAGGGTGAGTGGCTCAAACATGATTTTGAAGACACTTTGACCTTTTACTCACTTATTTTCACTTGAAACATCCTTATAAAGGTTTTAAACATCTTCACACACCCCTAATTGACCATCTAACTTGTTATAATACCTTGGATATGTCTTAAGATAATAATAGGGTTTGAGATCAGGTTTAATGATTCTCTACTTGATGTTATCCTTAAGACACTTGATTGTAACTCTAAATGATAAACCATTTGGAGGAGGTATGAGGAACCTTACCATCATTTTTAACTGATACAAAACCATCTATATATTCAAATTTATCTACAAACCTTCCAAGTCAAAAATTTTCTCATCTAACCCCCAAGATTGATTGTCATAAATAGGGCTTGGTCTAAGACAAAATAATGGATATGCCCACTATTTTTATGGACCAAATGGAGATAATATTGACTCAAAATGGTCATTATGACCATTTATACTAAATTTTTAGGATTTTACATGTGTATAAGGGTCTCAAACACTCATTTTGATTACATTAGTAGTAGGATGCCTACTTATTGTGTGGATAAGCATGAGAACCCTAAGTGTGATCCTTATCCCTTGTTTCATAATGTTTTTGTAATGATGAGGTGTCCACCATGTGACTCAAGTATAATATCATGATTAGATGATTATTTCACAATGTTTTTTCCTTTGAGTACCACCCCATTTCTCAATTTTAGTGCTTGTGGTTATGATGGCCTATGTGTTTTTAAGCCTGTGTTGATGTTCCTTTGTCTTCTTATATGTTATGACCATAAAACATGAAATCTCATTAAATATTAAACCTATTAATAGTTTTATGAGTCCTTTATTTTTTCCATAATTAAGGTATGCTTCTTCATATGCATCAACTCTATTGTAGGTATACACTCACATATGCTCACTATGTACATGTTGTAAGAATCATGTTTGTATGATAAAAAGTGCTCTACAACTGCTCAAACTCTAGTAAAACATTCATATCTTTAGTCATTTATTTTTAATTCATACCATATTATGTTCACACTAGTCTTTATGGATTTGAATGGTCTACACAATGACCTTTGGAGACTCTACTATTGTAAGCTTACAAGGGTTGGCTATAGGTGGTCATTTGCCTTCTCAGTTAGGTATATGACAATGTAAGTCCAAAATCCCATGATTTTATTAATCTTTAGGATTTCAATGTGATTTTAAGGTCTATTGGAAAGTCTTAGACTAGGAATGAAGGGTGGATGGATGAAGAGGGGCTGATTATGGGGTGATATGATGTGTGGGACATGAAAATAGGGTTGGCATAGTGTGAATGGCAATGGAAACCATGTGAAATGACATAGATATGAAATTGGAATAATATTGGGTGTGATAATCCTTCCAAAATAAACCTCATGAATATTTTAAACTCTCACACATATACATAATAAAATATGGTACTTTGGAGGTAGAAATGAATCATACACATCCAAAATATGAAACCTCAGAATCTTTAAGGAACCTTAATATTTATGAAATACCTTAACATTTTATAAAACTAACTATGTGGTTATAAGAGCAAGGGTGGGTGGTTTTTATGTATATGAGGCCACCATGGAGATTATAGAATTTGCTCATAAGGTTATGATAACAACCCACCATGACTTGAACACTCTATTTCCACATTTTTGAGTTGCATTAAAAGGATCTGTAGATGTCATTAAGACACATATAGTGCTCACCACATAGTGGCCCTCAAGTATATGTAATCACTTTCTTATTTGAGATCCTTTGAGATGAAAAGATAATATTGAACCTACAACCTAAGAAAGGAGGCATGGGGAAACTTAAAACACTCCACCATCTCTTCAACTTAAATAACAACTTCTGATGAGGACATTCAACCTCTATCCATTGCACAAACCTACTTATAGATTACACACTATGCCAATATTACAATTTTACTAGTTTTATGAGATCACACATGTGATTCAGGTACTAAAAATTCTATGACAGGATCCTTTTAGACCTAAGGAAATAACATCAATCATTGTTTTGAGTAAGAAAGCTAAGAACCCATTAAAACCATTCTATCCAACTTAGCCTATGCAGATAAGGAAGATAAATATATTCCTTAAATTTTTAATCATTTTTCATATAGATCATGAGACCAATCCCAAAATAAATTCCAATGGGTGGAATATGCATGAGTGTGCTTCCCTTGGTTAGGAGTTTGGACCTCCATTCTCTCTCCTCTATATAGTCTAAGTGTAAACATAACGAGATCTCTAAGATTGAAAATAACCTTGAGGGGGAGATAGGATAGTTTTAATCTTCCTTTACATTAAAACACTTTGATTTCTCTCCCACTTTCCATTACTAACCTAACTTTGTAAATACTTGACTCCACATGAACTAGTCCATACTGTATGGACCCCTACCACTTGATAAACCTATACAACCTACAAGTTATTTACATTTATTCTTGTTTTAGACCAAAATACATCATTATCAAGTGTTATGGAGAAAAATATGGGTCATATGACATTTTGGAGCTAATGGTATGAATTAAAAGAGTTGAAAAGTCATAATATAGCATGTGTAGGACCCATTACAGGAAATTTAGGAGTTGATCATGATGGTAATGGATTGAATGGGGTATGAAATGGTCTATTAATGGATTTATGAGGCTTATGAGGTTTATTAAAGGTGTGAGAGGTGATTTAGTGTTCTATCAAGGCTAAATTAGGTCTTGTTATGACCAAAAACATTGACGTTGGCACACACATATGACCTTAAAGAAGCATATCAACTAAATATCATGGAAATATATTATGAAAATACCTTTATGACCTATTAGAGACCTCAAATTGACCCTAAAAATTTAATTATGTTATTGAAATCTTGAAAGTGAATATACCTCATGTGACTGAGCAAAACAAAGGTATTTATGAGTCTTCATTAAACTGCCTTCTCAGTTCACTTCTACCATGGCATTTCTCAACTATTGAAACTTCAAAAAACTAACCAAATACCTATAAACATGTTTGATCATCATGAAAACACTTGATTCAATTTTAAAAGGAGGTATGAAGGCTCAGAAGGTAGAGTTATGACATGACAAGACAATGGACTATTTGAATAACCCTAAAAACTCATAAGATAAATGAAAACCATGATACTAACGATGGATCAGAGTTCAAGGACATTATGTTGACCCCTTTATAGGTCTAGGACTAGAAAGTGGTCAAAAACAACATCATGAAATATCCATTATATTACCAATTCATAAATAATAGAAACTAATTCATATATCTAAGCCAATTTATAACAACATTTTATTACAATTAAAAAAGAATCAATCAATAATGATAATGTGATAACTAGCCAATATATATCTAATAGATAATACATATATTCATACTAAATTTATTCTTACAAATATAGCTTTATGGTCATAATATAATGATTCAGATATATCAAATACTTAATACAATTCAGTATATTGGTTACTTTAGGATGTTCAGATGATTACTCAGGGCTTGACTAGTTTTATACATTATTATTAGATAGACATTATAAATATACACTACTAACATTCTAACATGTGAAATTAAAATTAACACATATATCTTAAATTCAAACATTTTAAATCCATATGATTACAAAAAAATCACATATACCAAAATAATTGATTATATATATATATATATATATATATATATATATGAGAGAGAGAGAGAGAGAGAGAGAGAGAGAGAGAGAGAGAGAGAGAGAGAGAGAGAGAGAGAGAGAGAGAGAGAGAGAGAGAGAGAGCTATCAAGTGATATAATATGTACTAAATATTTTATATATTGAATTAAAAAATGCATCACTCTATAATTAGAGTGTGGTCCACAAGACACTCCTCATCCATGGAAACATCCTCTATATATACCAATACATGAGACAAAGAACTAAAATACCAAAAATAACATTATGTCATCAATAATTACCTATATACCCTTTCTCAATCTACATATACAATGAATCTTACCTTAATATTGTCATGTTCATGATAAAATTATAAGTAATCATCCAATGATATATGATTTAGAATAGTAGACATGTCTAATGGCATCATTTATAGTCTCATAACTTCATATCTCAACTCATATTTCTCTATCATAGATAAAACACATGAATAATTAGTGATAATAGTGCAATCAAATTAGGGCACATAATTACCAATGATTATTTTGGCCTACTTAATAATACTACCATCCATGTCATCATCAAGAACATGTCAAAATAGGCCATAATCAAGGATCAAATGGATAGAATCAATTTCATCAGACTAAATCCCTATGGAGTAGTGAAATCTAAATAAAACTCAATAGAGGAAGAAGCTTGTCTTCACAACAAAAATTTTCATTAACATTCATTCATTAGCAAAAATGTACATAGGATGGCCCACTATATAATGAGGAATTAGGTCACCCTAAAAGGTAATTAACTAAAATAATAATTAAAAATGACTTAAATTAAATTTACCTTAATGACCTATTATTAACCTAAGAAAGCTAATTATACCATGTAGGTAAAACCACATAGTGGAAAAAAGCCTACACTAACACCCTGCTTAAGTGTTGTTTAGGTGGGTAGAAGAGTTGGGTCTGAGCAAAAAATCCTATTGAGGTATGTTTTTGTGTGTTTTTTATGCATTCCCTAGTGTCTCACAAGGTAGCCTATAAAATTTTAAGATCGGTGGAACATTTCACTCCAAGGCATGAGTTTCAAGGTATTTAGTTTATAACATGTTGGTGGAATAATGGTAAGAGAAGTAGATTTTTAACCACATATGGGTCAAATATGGATGGACATAGATATATATAGAGTGGGTGAAAGGATGATTATTCTAGTTAAGTTGGGAAGGAATCTCAAAATAAACTCAAAAAAGGGAAAGGAAAGGTAGAAAATAAGTCTATGAACACATAAGATGATACCATTCAAGAATAGCACTTTAATTAGGTAGGACATGAAATCAAAATACAAGCATATTTTTTAAGCTATTTTAGTTCACTAAAAAATTAAATGTAGTTAGGATTCAAATGGGATAAAACACAATAAACATAAACATGAATAAGCAATGGTTGTTGTATTTTTTAGATTGTTATTGTGCATCTACAAAAGGGAATTACAATCATCATGTAAAAGGCATTCTAATCAATGATAGATTAAAGTGAAAAATTGTATCAAAAAGATGAATCATGTATAAATAAAATATATGAGATAATTGAATAATAACATGTCTTACATAATACAAAAAATTAGATAAGAATCAAGATTTGGACATCAAGACCAAGTTATCATAGCTTATTATAATTTTTCTATTAAATCTCAATATAAAAAAGTATCCTCCCTTTAGGAATGAGAGGTTACAAGTATAAATAGGATTTTTATTAGGAAGACCTAATCCCTTAATAAAATTATAATAATAGTGTAAAAAAAATAGGACTTGTATCCTAGTCTCATTTAACATATGTGTATACAATCGAAAGTGAAGTTGATCTATAAATCAATCCTAGCTCAAAGAAGACAAATCACACATACCCTTCTACTTGTTGGTACATTTAGACAATTAGGGTGATAACCAAGGGGTCATTTACCAAAATAATATCACCAGAGATCATTACAAATCCTCTAGTCAAGTAACACCATGAAATAACCCTAGATAAGTCCTATGTTTTCTTATTCATACATTAAATGACAAATAAAAAGTAAAATCTAACCTCATGTTCACCAAATATTGTGGCATAAATTGGGGTAATGAACATGAAAATAAACATTCTTAGAATATATCTACATAATAAAATGTATAAGAAATCCTAATGCATAGAGATAGAAGTATATACGCTAATAAATGCAAATCTATCTAATTTAACAAAGAGTAAGAGTTAGGAATACTTACCTTTGAAGATGAACCCACTAAGTCTCAATTTATCCCTTAGACATTCAAAAGATGTTATTATGTTTTATAATGATAACAAAGATAGGTTAGATCTAGGATACATGTCTTCTTCTATGCATCTAAAATACTTCTCCAAAATACAAGATTCATATCTCCATGTGTAGTATCAATACCCTAATAAATGATTATCAAGTATAATAGTGGATAAGAAAATATGAAAATAATGATGTATGCCTTGTCTCTCTCTCATGAAATTTTTTAAAATGATGTGTTTATATAGTTAGACCTGACCCTAAATATTTCTAAAGTTTTAGCTGACATAATCAACCTAGTGAACCCTATTAGAAAGAAAATTAGTTAGGTCAGGACTAGGTTAGCCTAGGATGACTTAGTCATGTAATGTGCTCAACTCTCAAAACAAATTCCAACCAATCAAATATCTATGGATCATAAAATAAGGTTTTGGTTAAGGCAAGGCATAAAAATAGGTAGTGTAAATATAAAACTAAAATTTAAGTTGACATTTAAACATGGACATATAATTTATTATACTTTATGTTATATTTTGTATTTATACTTTTAGGATGTTTGAGAGTGGTTTTGAACCTCTAGGAGATATAATTAAAATTCAATATTTTGGAAGCTCCTAATGGATTTAAAAATTAGCCCTTTTTTAGGGCTCTAAGATTTCAAACTTAGCCATATTTTAAGATTCTATGATTTCATGTAGACATCATAGGAGTTGAATCGATATAAAATTTAAATAAGTTAGGAAAATGGTTGGAATGATACAAAGACACAACAATATTGTGAAGGACCAGTAGTCTTCCCACCACTTTCTTCATACACCCTTTAAGGCATGCACCTAAATAGATTGAAAATCGAGAGGTTCATGTAAGAAATAAAGTGTTAGTAAGTGGTAAAGTTAATAAAAATATTATGTTTATATAGGATGCATGTACCATAGTCAACCTAGACTAGATGCTTACAAGTATAAATATAATACATGTATACAACATGTGTATGAAACCAAAGTTCTAACTTAGAAAAACCTAAAAGTATATTGTTATATTTACATAAGTATTGATGGGGCACCACTAACCTAAGAATATGGAGTGACAGCTAGTGGGATAAAATTAGTCAACAAAATTCCTTGTGGAATCAAAACTAAGCCCACTAAAGATTACATGAGTGTAAATCCTAAAAATCAAGAACTTTGAGATACTATGGTAGTATTAGAAGCTAGTTGTATGGTTGGCACTAAGCTTAAATCAAGATCCTTATCCCTAACTTATTCAAATAATGTGTGTGTTGCATCTAACTCCTTATTTATGATGTCAAATTTGAGCAAGGAAGGTTTCAAGAGTTTGATGGCCTTAGCAATAAACCTTGTTTGTTCCAATTTTGGCCTTTTGAATTATACTCCAAAGGATTTCTCTCTCATCACCCTATCTTTATAAAAATTAACCAATTTAATAACTTTGTCATTAGTTCTATATATAGTGTCTTCAACTTGCTCCTTAATTTTTTTTTGTAGCTTCTTAGAGGAGATTCTAAAAAATTAGCCTATTGACTACTTCACCTATATGGGTGCTCACAATAGTGACCCTCATGTTCTTCAAAATTTTAAAAGCCTCACTTTCATGATTATAAAAATCTCCTAGGAAAGTCTTCATTTGATTGTGCTAATTGAGGTAATCATCCCTAATATCAATTACGTAATTAATGCACCATGATTCATCTACACTAGACACCAATTTTATTTAGTTGAAGGAACTAGTTATAGGGAATTAATCCAATAAATTCAACCTCTTCTCTATTTATTTCATTTAATGATAAAACTTGGTTACATTCATTTTATTGGATTGGATTATTGATTTGGAAACTTGGATACAATACAAAATAATGTACGACTTAGTAGTTTCACTCTGCACATCATCAATTATCTCTTAAGCATCATGTATGTTTTGCCTCTATTATAGTATGATATTGTTACTCTTTTCTATACAATATATCTTTCATGTATTCACTAGATGAATTGATAAAAGTGAAAAAATATTTAGTATACTTAGGAGGATCCATTAGATCCTTTTTTAGTTTCTTTACCAACTGAAATAGATTCTCCCTTTGCTCGATTTCAATTTCTTCCCTTGTACTCTCATTCAAAGGATTCAACTCACCCTTTATATAGTTATACTATCCTTATGAAATTGGGTAGAGACTATGGGTAACTCTATATTAATTAGGTTCTATTTCTCATCCCTTTCACTTTCATCTTCTTTGATTATTTAGGAATAATAAGTTCTCTTGGTTCTTCATCTTTTAGGGTAGGGTTTTTATATGTGGAAGGTGGAAGAGTCATTGGAGGAGGTGTTATTTTCAGATGTTCCAATTATGTCATTATTTATATAGGGTATTATAGATTTGGATAGAAAATCTTATCCCATGGTGAAGGATATCTTAAAGGAATGACTTTATTCACATATCGGGTGAAGCCTAGAGTTGTCTCAATAGTCATAATGGTTGATTGTGTGGGTGAGGTTTATGGCATCTTATCATAGCTTAGAAGATCAAAATATAGGTGGATATCCTAATGGTTCCAAATTACTATTCTCATTTGAAACTTTTATTATTTGGTCATTGTAATTTGATTAAAAAAAGATAGTTATCTTTATCAAGGGCTCATAATTTACAAATTTCTATTGATAGCTTGATGTAAAAATGATAAAATTTCAATTATATTTGCATTTATTGTCCAAAAATATGTATATTGAATGCATTCATGTGTCATTAATGCAAATAATGACCATTTTATTTTAGTTTTATTTAAATTTAATTGTGGTAATTAACATTGGTGGGTTCAATTGATTACCAAATGGAAACTATTCAATATCTTTATGTGTCTAATATCATGCTCTAGATAGCTATAAAATCCTCATTTATTCACCTATTTAACTAGATATTAAACTTATTTATTTATAATTTGAGCTTATTTATTTCATATTATGATAATTCTCACATTATCATTCACTTTGGTCTTCATATTTCATATAATATTTATATACTCCATGGCCATGAATTAACATAACAGTGCCACGTGGATCCACCTCAGGTGTGTAGGGACTTGAGAGTGCATGGGAGATCTTTAATCTATGTATACCTGTGTATATTTTTAGTATAATGAAATTTTAACATGTGATTCAATATTGAGGATTTGTAGGGACAAAGACTTGAATCCACAAGGCCATTATTCCATTGACTGAATATATTTTTCTTTGAAAGTTCAGCCCAATAGAATTATGTCACTTTTCATTCTACTAGAGCTTAGAATTTTATAGGTATTAAATTATGGGGTCATGGGGCCATTATAAATATGAAATGTTTCCATATATCTCAATAAATTAAAATTTGGAAAATGTCAAATTATCAGAGCTTACAAGATCAAAAACTTTATAAAGTAGGAACTTGGAACCATTAGACTATGTCAATCCTTTTGTGGTTTCAAATTTATGAAAAGGCACCATAGTTTAGATGATATGACTAGAAAATTTCAAAACCTTTATATCATTAAATTTAATTTTAAATATTTTTGGGTTCCATGTAATGAAATAACCCTACATGGCTCCTGATCCAACCTCAAAAAAATTTAAAACTTGGAAATTTTGTTAAATATGAGGGCTATGTATTCCATATAGATGCCACCTATTCTAGTATTGTGCATGATAAAGTAAGATCCAACTTTTAATAAGTAATAATACCCTATTGATAGTCATGTGGCATTAAAATATATAAATAATGGGACTAAACATTAGTCTTTTTAGTCTATATAAATCAAGAAAATTATGTAAACCCATGGCTTAGGATAAATTGAGGTGATCATTTAAGATTTGCTTTTCAAATTTAAATTTTTTGTAACTTTAGTCTTCTAAGATAACCTTAGACTCTTTTATGATTAAATCCTTGTCATGGATTCCTAATATTTAAATGGGACTGAATAAATATTTTCAAAAAATGGTCTTCAATAAAGGAGATTCTCAAAATTTGGCTTACTGACTAGTTCACATGTATGAGTGCTCACATTAGTGACCCTCATGTCCTTAAAAATATACAAAGCCTCAATTACATGATTATAATAATGCCCTAGTAAATTATTCATCTTATTGTTTCAATTAAGGGACTCATCCCTTCTACAAATTATGTAATTAAGGTGCCATGATTCATTTATGCTAGACATCAAGTTTAGTTGGTTGAAGGCACTAGTTCTATAGCATTGATCCAAAAAATTCAACCTTTTATCTATTTATTTAATTTGGTACTAGTACTTAGTTACATTCACTCTATAATATTATCTTCTTACTTTGAAAATTTGGATACTATACAAAATGATGTACACCTTAGTAGTTTCACTATGTACATTATCAATTATCTCTCAAGAAGCATGTGTAGTTTATCTCTATTGTAGTCTTTGATATTATTCCTCTTTTATCTTATACTTATCTTTCATGGATTCACTAGTTGAACCCACATAAGTCAATAAATCTTCAATATATTGATGAATATCCCTTAGATCCTTTATTTCTTTCTTTCTTTCCTCAAATTTTATTTATTCCCTTATACCCAGATTTAATGGCTTCATATCACCCATTAGATAGTTATACTACTCTAGTAAAATTGTGTAGATACTATGGATAACATTATAAAAACTAGGTTCTATTTCTCATCCCTTGCATTCTACATATCCTTTGATCAATTAAGAATAACAAGTTCCCTTGGTTCTTCATCTTGTAGGATGGGGTTTTTATATGTGGAAGGTGGAGGAGTCATTGGAGGAAGTGTTATTAATGGATGTTCCAATGATACACTTATTTGTATGGGGATTATAGATGTGGATAGACAATCCTATCTCATGGTGAAGGTTATCTTAATGGAGTCACTTTAGTCACATATCAAGTCAAGCCTAGAGTTGTCTTAATAATCATAGTGGTTTATTTTCTCAATAGTCATAATGTCAAATTATCAGAGCTTAGAAGATCAAAACTTTTAAATATAATGAATTTAGAGTCAGTATACTACATCACTCCTTCCATTGTTTTATATTGATGAAAATGTAACATATTTTGGATGATCTAATTATGAAATTTTGGAACCTTTATACAATTAAATCTAATTTTAAAGCTTTTGGGGTTTCATGTAATGAAACAACCCTATGATCCCTCTTCTTAGAGCTAAAAAACTTTAAACATATGGAAATTTTATTAAATCCAAGGGCTCCATATACCATATAGATTAGACCAATTCTATTCTTGTGCATAATAAAGTAAGTCTAACTATGCATAAGTAATGAGTCCCTATCAATGGTCTTGTGGCATCAAAAATATAGAAACAATAAGACTAAACATTAGTCTTGTTAGTCCATATAAATCAAGATAATTATGTAAACCCAAGGATTAAGATAAGTCAAAGTGATCATTCAATATTTAAATTTCAAATTTCAAAATTTTGAAACTTGAGACTTATAAGATAACATTATACTCTTGTATTATTAAATCCATATCATGGATTTCTAACATTTAAAGGGACATAAATAAATATTTTCAAAAAAAGGGGCCCTATTTTAAATTTTTAAAATGGGTATGTGTGTTAAGACAACACAAATGGTGACTCATAGGGGAAAATACTCTTGAGTATTTTGAGAACATAAAATTTTAGTAATGCATCATGAAAAAACATTAGTTCAAAAAAAAAGTAAAGAATCTATAAAATAGACTCTTACTTCTTCATGCAACATTTTAATCCTTTCCATTCCTTGGATTTTTGTGTGCGTGATCTAGTGAAATCGATTCCTCTTGGTTATGAAAGTTTTGATAGAGACCTAAATAACCAATATAGGTTTCATTTAGAAATATGATTTAGTAACCAAATAATAAGTAAATTTTGGGTATTAATCCACTTCTAGCTAGGTGTTTATAGCCTTGACAGAGGTACCTCTGATTCCACTCAAAGTTTTGCTCTACTACCATTTAGGTGTCCATAGTGTAGGTAGATATTATTTTAATTGCCCATATTATATCAGTTTGTATGATTGTTTTTTATATATATTTATTAAAAATATAAAAGGGTTTGGAACCATAATATGTTGTGTGTATGAATAAGAAAAGTTATCTTATTAATACATCCATGTCAGTGTGTATCCATTCATATGTTTATGATATTTAATCCAAGTTTTATCATGAAATAGTGTAATCAATATTTTTAAATGGAAATCCTTTCTATAATATGCATGAGTATATCAGACTAAATATTAGAATTTCATTAAACCCATTAATCCCCAACATAGCCAAATATTAATCAAAATACATACCTTCACTCCAAAATGTCTAATACTATTAGAATAATTTATTTTGAATACCAATTATGTTTCCTTATATATTGTGCCCTTATTCTTGACATGTCCCCATTTTGTAGTTCTAACGTAGGAAATTGATGAGTCTATCTTACAATTTAGAAAACTAACCTAGAAAGAATAACAAATAATATATAACAATCAAAATGTATAAAATAGGAAAATTAATTCTACAAAGTAGGAAAACTAATCTAGAAAGCAAGAAATCTAACCTAAAAAGCAAGAAATATAACATAGAAAGTAAGAAATATAATATATTCATATTATAAATATCCACTTATATTTAAATTTTATGCAAATCTAACTAGATAAACCATGAAATAGTGATTAAAAAACTATCCATTGACCAAAAAGGTGAGTTCATTACCTTGGACATCTTTCAATCTGAAGGCATTATTACCAAGGATTTATTATCTCTGATATGGTCCAATCTATAAAGGAATGAAAGTATCATGTGTTTTATCCCATAAAATCATTAAGTCTAAAATCCTAGAGGCCTTGATCTTGGATCTTTTGTCAAACACCAATTGATAATATCTTAATGTTTACTAAAGATATGTAGTGCTTCAACTCATATGTCCTCCATCTAGACTATTTATAATAGTCTAGATTTTATCTTTTCATATTCTACCAATACTCATGCATGAATTGGTACATTGGTATATTGAGGACAATAGGGAATACTAGTTGTTGTCCATACACTGGAAGGAAAGGTGAAGCTTTGAGGGCTTTCTTATGCCTAGTTTTATCTTCCCATATTGCATATTTTAATAAGAGATGCCATTTTCTTGGTTGTCTTTGTGTAGAATAATTAATGGCATACATAATATTCTTATTAATATGTTCATCCACTTTATTTAATTATGGGTATTAGTTTGATGATAGCTTAATTGTGATTTGATTTTCATAGGCACACTCTAAAAATTTAGAATATTGAAAAGTTGGACCACTATCACAAACTAAGCAAATAGAAGTGCCAAACCTAGTTAATATATTTTCTTTCAAAAACTTGATGAGATAAATTTCTCTAGAATATTTTTTTATAGCTGTTATCCAGCTAGTTTAATAGTTAGTAGTTGTTAGGAAAAACTTGTGCCCTACCAAGGAGTTTTAGTTTATCATCTTATTAAAATCAAGGCCCCATTTGGCAAAGGGACATACCATAATGACTGGTTGTAAAAGCATAAAAACATTTATTTCTCTTTTCCAAAATACCCAATAGTCATGAAAGGTCCTAACATGATTATGGGCATCTTCAAATATTGTGGGCTAGTAATATCCCATCTTTAGAATATTATGAGATGTGTTTCCTGAGGGATTCCCATTACCTATCTTTTAATTCAAGTTGTTTAGAATATCTATATCCTATTCTTTTTAAATGCACCTTAGATATATTCCCCCATAATTATTTTGGTACAAGAGTCCATTTTTAATCATGCAGTGAGCTTATTTGATCATGAGGGGTTGTATTTACTCTTTATTTACTTCAATGGGGCATGTTTCTGAAATTAGGTAGTGGATAATCTAAGTTCCATTCTCCACCATATATTTGAGCCTCATTTATCTTCTCAATATGGATAAATGGATCATTTTCAATAATTTAATTGGATAATTATTTGGTCTCATACCATCTTATCAGGTTTGATCTCGAGGTCAAACTCTTGAATTTTGGCCATATACTTTACTCGTATTTATCTCAACTCATTTTGGCAAAGCATGGGCTTGAAATTTGGGTTATGTATGATGGTGTATGTTTTATTCCTCAAAATATAATGCCTAAATTTTTTTAATATCTTTGATCAAGGAATATATATATTTTTAAATCATGGAGTATTTCAAATCTTAATCCTTAAAATTAGCGCTCATGAAGGCAATGGTATGTTCAATATCTTCCACCTTTTGTATAAGTAATGTAATAATAGTATATTCTAAGGCAAATGAATAAGGACAAAAATATCTATTGAATTCCAGACTAATCAACAACAAAACTTAGGTGATTGTAATCTTGATGTCTAAGAAGGTTTTCTTGGATTATTCTATCCACTTGATCTTGGTATATTGTTTCAACATAGCAATCAATAGATTGACAATCTCTAAAAAACCATAAATGAATTTATTTACAAATTTAATCTTGCTAAAGAATCATTTTAGCTCTTTCTTGTTGGTAGGTAGGGTCAACTTATAAATGACCTAAACCTATTCTAGATTAATAAAAATCCCATCGATGGTGATGATATGGCCCAAGATATTTCCTTAATTAACTCTAAAGATACTCTTATTTATATTCAAAAAGAACCCATATCTTCTTCATCTATCAAATACATTTTGAGGATGTTCTATGTGATCAACTATATCTTTTGAAAACATAGAGAGGTCATCCATATAGATGATGATATGCTTCCCACCAATCCTTGAAAATAAAAATTCATTACTCTCTAGAAGGTGGCTCATGCAATAATTAGGTCAAACATCATTTTATATGTGAAATTTCCCTAATTAGTGGTGAATATAGTATTCATCATATCTTTTGCTTCTACTAGTATCAGATTGTATATTGAGAATCCATATAGGAAATACATCATCTTAGATCCACTTACGATATGAATTACCTCATCCAATGAGGGTGTAGGGTATTTTCCATTTTTTGATTCTTTTTTAAGGTTTATGAAATCAAAATAGAGTCTAATTTCTCTATTCTTATTTCAGACTGGTATGAGATTGGGTACCTAGGTCAAATGTCTAATTAAAAAAATAATTTTGGCATCTAATTACTTATGTACTTTTATCTATATGAAAGGTTATATGATTGGATTCATTGGCCTCTATATTTTCCTGTAAGTATTTTTCTTTGGCTTTAGGGGAATGGTATAAGTGATCATCTTAGGGTTAAATACCCTCATGCCACCATATGTTCAGGTAATGACATAATTATATTCTATGAGTAATCTCATAAACCTTTTATTTTCATTCTTTATGAGAAATTAGCCCACATTCATGAGCTAGGGCTATTGATCAATTTATAGATTCTCTTTGGTGAAATGTGACTATGTTGCTTTGATTCATTTTTGGTTTTGAGCTTAGTGGTCTACATATAATTATATTCAATGTAAATCATGCCCATAGGGATCTAATTTTTCTTTAGCTTAAAACTTCTTTCTTTTCCTAAGTCCTTAATCTACATTGGCTCAACGTCTTCTTAATTTATTATTTGGGCTTCAAAATCTCCATAAATATTCATGAATTACATACTCTATTGATCATCTTCTAAAACTTGTAAATTTTTCACATTGTCTAGGATAAAAGGAAAATGAATTAGTTCCACTAATAATTTCTAAATGTTAGACTCCTAGAGTAGTTCCAAATTAGTAGGTGAAGTTTCTAGAGAGTTTTTTATTTAGTTCTTTCCATTGGGATGGATTTTATGTTGAATGCTTTAAAGGACTCAACCAAGTCCCATGATCTATGCTTGTACTTATTTAAATAAGTGATTTTCTACTGATATTTATTTTTGATCTAGTTCACAAATAGTTTAGAGTCACCAAATATTTATAACTACTCAACATTATACTTTAGTATAAATTGTAGATCTAGAATTATAGATTCATATTGATAACTATTATTGGTATAGGGGAATTATAAATAATAGTTAGATAGATACTAGTTATCTTTTAGATTAGTTAGGGCCATACCAACACCATAACCTTGATTTTATCAAGCACCATCAAAATTAAGGTTCAATAACTAAGGGGACCTTCAAAATCCTATTCATGAAGCTCTTTTTTGGTGGTAAATGTATACACACCTGAATGTAAAGAGACAAAGTCAATTTTATGATTCTTTGAGTTGTAATATATAATCAAGTACCTCATATTTTTTTTGTAGGTATATCCTAATTTGGTTTGATACCCATTTTCAAGGAAGGCACATGTGTAATAAATTGATGGCCATGTACCCATTCAATGTATCTAAGTAGTCTCAACTCAATAATATACCACAAGATTTTGGAATGTCCATGACCAAGATATCAATGGTATTTTTCACATGTGGTTCAAATTCCAACTAAATGTGCATATTCATTAATTTAATGGCATGGGGGACTGAATACTTATCCATTTTTAGGACTACTCCCTTTGATTTATCTATATTCAAACATAACTTATGGAAGACATCTATCAATATCACATTGGATAAGGATATAGAGTTAACCAAATAGTTGTGTACATTCTTTCTAAACATTCAGATAGTTAAAAAAATGGTGGTACTTAAGGTTCATCTTTATATATGATCACATTATTGTTAGTAGCTTTGGTCTATCAGATCTATGAGAAATAAATATATTTATTTGATGATTAGGGAAAAATCATGTTGGTTAATGTCAGCTTTAATATTCTTCATGTATTTAAAAATGTTGTATCCTCATTTACCTTGATGTTTTGAGATTTGTAATTGGCCTTTATCCTTTTTAAGAGCTCTATTTTTATGGGATTTAGATAAAGAAAGTAGTAATGTTATTGTTAGGAGGTGTTGAAATAGTCATAAGCTGCTTGTTCTTGAGATTATAATTTTTCCTAGCCTAATGGTACTACTAAAATGCATGGATCTCATTAGTATTATCATTAGTTTCATTTTCATCTTCCACTGAGAAAGGGAAGTCATAAGTATCAAAAACCATTATTTTATTAGGATGCCCTAAGGCATTAGATGAAGATGAATCCAATTAATTAATATAATTGTTGTATCTATCCATCTCCTTCTAAAATATATCAAAAGTGCTATACAATTTGATGTAATCTAATTTACCATGCCGTGTTATGTTGTGGACCCTATACTAATTAGGAAGGATTGTTTAGATGATATTGATCTTTGGTATCCTATTAGATGGAACTTATTGTTTTTTTATTATTTAAAGACCCTTTGAAAGGTCGATTATATTTCTATAATCCAAAGCAATGGTTAGTATTTTGGCCACTAACATTACCCATATGTTTTTATGTGTTTAAGAATTCAATACTCAATTTATAGACCATTATCTAGATTTATTCCAATTCTATTTTTATAGAGTTAGAATTGGTACCTTGTATTGTATAAGTATTAACTAGTATCAATGAATAATTTAGTTTTTGTTAGTTAGGGTTATAATTTTTTAATAAACCTAGTTTTTGATTGGTTGGAACCTAGGTTAAAGGCAACTAGTTATACACATGGTTATATTTCAATGATACAATATTTTGGTTCACATTCAAAATTGGATTAAAAGCTAGGAAAATTGAACCAAGGTTGAGTGGGGCCAGTAAATACAATTGAGTATTCCATTGCTAATTTATGTTGATAGCTTTTGTATATTCCAAAATTAGTGTGTCAACACTATTATCTTTATGAAATAAAATAACAATCATGAGATCTAAGACATTTTGATACATCTCAATGGCCAATTCCCCATTAGGTGTGTAAGCAGTCTCTAATATATTGTATATCCTTTTAAATCTAGTATTGAAGGATCACATTGAATCATTGGGTTCTTACCTCATAATGGAAAAATATTGGTAAAAAACACTTGCAATGGTGACTAAGTCAAACTATTTTAAAAAGTGATTTTAACATTCTTCCAAATAAGTAAGGGAACCTTCAGGGATATTTAGAAAATAGTCATAGGTTACATCTTAAAATGTGAATGAAAAAAGTCTTCATTCCACATTTTCATGGGTCACATTCAATATCCCTAAAATAGTTTTAAAGGCCTTGATGTGTTCTTCTATAGTCCATCCTATGGAAGATAAATAAGGTGGATGTTTCTTTGTGTCTCTGAACAAGTCATGTATAACTTTAGCAACATTAATAGTATAACTAGTCAGCCAATTTGGATATTAAATTAAAATTTGGAGTTGAGGTTAAGGCCAAGACTAGGATAAGACGAGTATTGAAATACTAAGTTATCTATCTAGAGATAATTATAGATCCATAGGTTCTCTCTAAAATCCATTATAAAACATAAATTTTGTCTTAATTTCAAAAGGTGGGAATAGTAAGTTTTTGAGACTTGACCTTGTTATTATTCTGGGTTCTTATAGTGAAACTCAACTAAAATTTTCAAATAAAAAAGAGGGGGAGGTGAAATCCATCCTTATAGCACCAATTTAATTACCTTATCTTGATGTGGGTTTTATACACACTCCAGAGGCCTCACAAGTTAGCATATAAAATTTTAGGAATGGTTAAATATTTTAATTCAAGATGTAATTTTCAAGGTTTTTAGTTTTATAACATGTTGGTGGAATGACAGTGAATAAAGAAGATTTTTAACCATGTATTGGTCAACTATGGATGAACCTATATATAATTAGAGTGTTTGGAAGGATGATGGTTCTAACTAAGGTGGACAAGACTATCAAAATAAACTTAAAAAGAGGGAAAGGAAAGGCAAAGAAGAAGTATGTGAACCACACAAGATGAGACCTTTCAAGACCAGCACTTTAACTTAAGTAGGAAAAAAAATAAAACACAAACATCTATTTTAAGTTATTGTAGCATACCAACAAATTAAACTTAGTTAGGATTCAAATGGAATAAAACACAATAAACTTATTCATGCCCAACCAAAGGTTGCCACATTTGGTAGATTGATATTACACATCTACAAATGGGAATTATAATCAACATGTAAAATAAATTCATGTTAGTGATATCTTAAAGTGAAAATTTGCATCATAAATATAACTCATGGACAAAAAAGGAACTAAGATACTAGAATAACAAGATGTCTTACACAATCAACAAAATTGGAGAATAATTGAGATTTAAACATCAAGACCAAGTTAGCATAACTTCTCATAATTTACTATTTATGTTAATAGCCAAAATTCTCCACCTTTTGGGAATGTGAGGTTACAAGTATAAATAGGCTTAGGATGCATAAGGCCTCATATTTAAAGTGATGTATAATAATAATGTTTCAAAATTAAGGCTTCCATCTTAGTCTCGTGTAAAGAATGCATGTATCGTAGTCAACCCAAAATAGACTCTTATAGCTAAAAATACAATACATGCACATAATGTATATATGGAGCCAAATTTAGAGATTATCAAAAACATGCAAGTATATAGTTATATTTATATGGGTGATGATGTGGAACCACTAAACAAATAATGTGGAGTGATATTTTTAGGGACTAAGTAGTCACCAAAGTTCCCTATGGAATTAAAACTAGGTCTGTTGAATTTTACATGATATAAATTATAAAAATTGGGAGCTTTGAGATATTAACGTAGTAATATAAGTTGGATACATAGTTAGTACTAAAATTGAAGTTGTTTATTTTCCCCTGAGTTCTTCAAATAATGTGTGTGTTGAATTGAAATCATTATTTAAGATGTCAAAATTAATTAGGGAAGTTTTGATGAGTGATGACCCCATCCATCAACCATTTTTGTTCAATTTTTGATCTCTTAAATTCTACTCCCAAGGATTCAGCTCTTGTCATTACACCTTTATAAAAATTAAATAATTGTAAAAATTTGGCATTGGTTATATATATAATGCCTTCAAATTCCTCCTTGAAGTTTTTTGTAGCTTCTTATAGGAATTTCTAAAAACAATTCTTATTTACTAGTTCATCTATAGGAGTGATCACATTAGTGATCCTCATGTCCCTCAAAATTCCCAAGGCCTCACTTTCATGATTAGAATAATATCCTAGTAAAGTCCTTATCTAATTGTTCCAATTGAATAAATCATCCCTTCTTAGAAATTACAAAATTAAGAAGCCATGATGTATCCATGCTAGAAATCAAGTTTAATTTATTTAATTCACTAGTTCTATAGCATTGAACCAATAAATTCAAATTCTCTAGTTATTTCATTTGATGAAAAAAAATTATTAAATTCATTCTATTGTATTTGATTCATATTCTTTAAAACTAGATACCATAGAAAATGTTATATAGATAAGTAGCTACACTCTACACATCATAAATTATCTCTCAAGGATTATGCATTAGTTTTCTCTATTGTAGTCTATGATATGCTTCATCTTTGCTCTAGGACATCTCTTTCATGGATTCATTATTTCAATCCAAAAATTCAAATAAATATTAAGTATATTTATTAGGATCCTTTGGATCCTTTTTTGATTTATTTTCCAAGGGAAATATATTCTCTCTTTACTCGAATTTAATTTATTTGCTTGTACCCAAATTCAAAGCCTTCATCTTCCTCACCATTTGGATATTTCCACTCTTCTTATCTAATGGAGTAGATACTATGGGTAACTATTTAAAAACCAAGTTTTTTATCTCATCTCTTGCACTCTACATATTCTTTACCCGTTTAGTAATAACAAGTTCCCTTGGTTCTTCATCTTCTGGGTTGGGGTTTTCAAATGTGGAAGGTGGAGGAGTCATCAGAGGTGTTATTAATGTAGGTTACAATGAAGAACTTCTTTTTATGGGTAATTATATATGTGTATATACAATCCTAACCCATGGTGAAGGTTTTCTTAATGGAGTGACTTTAGCCACATATAAGGTTAAACCTAGAGTTATCTCACTAGTCATATTAACTAACTGTATGGGTGAAGATTATGTCATAGATAGCTCAAATTAAATTGAATGTTTATTAAGGGCTAGGTGAATTTTAGGTTTATAAGTGGAAACCCTAAACTTAATTTGAAAATGAAACCCTTTCTTTGGGGCCCTTATTTGTATTTAAAAATAAATAATGGATGTATCAATAGAATTAAATAAAATAATATTTGAGATAGATGGAGGTAAATCTATAGATAGAATATTTACAATGGAAATAGATGACACAAGATAAGAAACTACCTCATTTATGTTCTATCTTTGCTCTTATATGAGTACTTTTTGATCCAAAGAGTCACCTAGAATTTTTCTTTATTATAAGGTTTCCAAAAATATAGCCTTAGCCTTCTCTAAATTTTTCTCTTTATCATTTGGGGCTCCTTGTTCACTAAATTTAGGCCCAATCCCCATCATTATTTCCACTTATTATTTATAATAATTAGTTTAATACTTAACCAAATATATCAATGGTTTATGATCCTCTTCTTACATCTCACTAAGAGACTCATCTAAGGCAGGGAGACCAAAATAAGACCTTTATTCTATTTGTTTATCATTGGAGGAAGAGGAAGGACCCTTAGATTTCCTCTAGTAAGTGGCCAATAGGGAAGTGAAAGGAGAGGAAGATGGGGAAATAAATGAAGGAGCTATAGTGGGTAAAGTACCACTACATGTTATGGTAAATGTATGGTGAAGGGATAAAATAGTAGTGGGATAAAGGGTGAATGGAAAAGGGAGTAACATGGTAGGGAGTTATTAAGATGATGCCTCCTCACTAATGGTAGTGAGTGGAGGTGGAATTAATAAAGGTTACTGAGGAGAAGAAAGATCAGCTATAACTAACATGAAAAACACCTATAGAAACTCATGAAGAATTACCTAGGTGTAATTTGTAAGTGGTGGTAGAGGTGTCACTGATAATGTGTTATTTTATCCATCATGAGGAGGTTTTGTTTTCTCCCTAGTAGTATTTATTTAAAAATTTATAGAATTAGTTTCCAAAGATGAAGACATAAGTTGGAGATGTGGGAAGCCTCTTAAAATTTGTCTCCTTATTTGAGGTATTTACTCCCTATAGATAATGGACACCCCTCTTTAAAATCATATTATTCTTTTGTAGGATAAGGTGGTTAGTATTTCCCATCTAAATATTGTATATGAGTGGGATACCACTGATGTATCCCTATTTTTTATTCTTGTTCTTTCATATCTTTTTCTTTGTATTTGGTAATCTTAGGATTATACTAAAGATATTGAGAATAAATCATAGACATTTGTTTATCCTTCATTATTTTCCATACCTTAGTATCATCTAATTAATTGAAAAAAAAATCATCATTATCATACTCTTTATGTCCATATGAAATGTTCACCTTATTATTTTCCCTGGGATCTCTAAGGTATGTTATAGTTTTCTTCTTGGGTTTCAATTACTTAAATTAAGATGCCTTAAAAATATAGTAGGACTTGTATTTTATAAATTGAATAAAATGTGGCATAATCACAAATGGAAGTTGGCTAATAGTGAAAGGAGTTTTATAATAGTAGGCCTGACTTGTTTGACTTAGCTCCACATCAATACTATTATACAGTTGAAAATCAAACTCCTTTTCTATAATTGTCTATTACATGGTGTGGTAGGAATAAAGGAGATGCCCATGTTCCTTTAACTATAATTAATGTATAATGAGGGTAATACCAATAATACCCCATTTTTATAATACCGTGTATCATTCTTTTAGATAACCTAGGAATTTAGGTTCCATATATGGTCTGATATACTAGAAAGTAGGTTTCCATATATATATTTTAAATTTAATTATTTAATATTTAATTAAACATGCAATAATAATAATATTCATATATTTTATTTCCTAGATCATCTATTGAGAGATGCCATAGCTACACATGTGTCATGTGGATTGTTCCCAAGATGACATCCATTACATATAATATCATGTAAAAACTGCCATCAATTTTTTTTATTAGGATAAAACATCAGTGTTTTCAATATTTCACTTATAAATTCCCCTAGGTAAAATAATTGGATGGAAGTTAGAATAATGTCTAGTATAGGGACCCATTCTATTTTCACATAAGCCATGCTCACAAAAGCATACAATCTATTGAGGAGAACCATAAATATCCAAATTATAGTTTTAAGCTTAATAATGCCATTGGAGGAAATGCCTAATTTTGGATAAAACCTTTGGCCCTCACCCAAAAATTATTTTAACTCCCCATCATTTATGCTATGCTCAAGCCAAACATTGGTCGATACTTGGTTGTGCATGGTTTTGGGTCATGGAATCCTTAGATGCCTTTCAAAATCCCTACCAAAAATAACTATGGATATATTATTTTTATTCATAATATGAAATAAATCTCCATGATATGTTTCATTAAAAATAAAACCTTGAATTAGGTCTATGTAAGGCATTAGCTCTAGTTTTTCTACAATTAGATGGAAACATTATGTTTTAATTGGCAACAAGTCATCAATGTATTGCTTCTCATCTATAGATAGTTGGTCCTATGTGGAGTAGGGTGCCAGTAACTCTAAAACATTATAGATGTCTGAATAATGAATGAATTTAAATTCAAGGCAAATTTATCAAACATTATGTCCATAAATTCCTCACCTCTAGTAAAGTAATAAATTGAGGGGGCTTGAGCATTCACTTTCCTTGAAAATTAGGCCATTAAGTCAATCCGAGTTATGTAATTTAGTTCAAATATTATCTAGTTTTCTCTCTACAAGTTCTCTAAAAAACTTTAGGGCTATTTAAACTCTCAAGGGCTCAAAATTTACAAATCTTAATTGATAGTTTGATGGAAAAATGAGTAAATTTCACCTAGATTTTACATATACCATCCAAAATTATATCTCTTAAATGAGTTTATGTGTCATTAATGCAAATAAAAACCTTTTTATTGTACTCATATTTCAATTTGAATGCAAAAATTAGATTTAGATGGATTACTTATTTTCTAGATGGAAACTATTTAATAGTTTTATGTGTCTAGTCATCATGCTCTTGATAGCTCTCAAATTATCATTTACTCACTTTTTTGGCTCACTGTCAAACTTATGTATGTATATTTTTAGATTGTGTCTTATAGATTCTAAAAATTATCTAGTTATCATTCACTCTAGCCTTTAGATTTTATATAATATTTATATACTATGGGGCCACAAGTTATCATAATTGTGCCATGTAGAGCCACCTCAGGTCTTTGGGGACTATAAATCATGGGATCACGAGATCTCTTTGATCTATATATAACTGTGTAACTATTTCATTTAATATAATGTCAACACATGACATGGGATTGGGGCTTTTGAAGCATGAATAGTCAAAGCCACAAGGACATTAGTTCATTGATTGAATATATATTTCTTTGAAGTTTCAGGCCAATAAAAATTTTCCACTTTTCATTTTATAAGAGCTAAAAATTCATAGGTATTAAAATACGAGGACATGGGCCATTATAACTATGCCATATTTTTGAATTTTTGGGTAAATAAAAATGTGCCAAGTGTCAAATGTTCAGAGTTTAGAAGATTAGAGCCTTTAAACTATGATAATCAAAACCATTAGAATACATCAATCCTTTTTTCATTTTATATTTATGAAAAAGAACCATCATTTAGATTCTCAAAATTAGAAATCTTAAGGACCTTTAAAAAAATAACTTTAATTTTAAATATTATAGGGTTTGATGTAATGAAACAACATCATGTGGCCTTTTCACAAAGCTCAAAAACATTAAACACTTAAAAATTTTATAAAAGTTGAGGGTTTTATATATTGTATGTATGCCACCTATTCTAGTCTTATAGATAATAAATTAAGGCCCAACCGTGAAAAAGTAATGAGTCCATTTTATGGTCATATGACATCTAAAATATAGAAACACTAGGACTAAACATTAGTCTTGTTAGTCCATATAAATCATGATAATTATGTGTATTCATCTAAAAGGTAATTTTAGTGAAATGAGTATCTTTTGAGACTACCTTATCCTATCTTAGACATAGACCTATCTTAGAGCCTCCTATGATTATTTTATATCATTTGTGTGAGTCAAACCCATTCCTAGATATACTAAAAGTAAGACTAAGCCACCCACCAGGCACCTAAGTCTCTTTATTTCTTGTTCTTCTCACATTGATGTTAGTGTGTTATTTAGACTATAGCACATTGAATTATTAACCAAAGGGTAGTGATAATGTCCCCTTTCTCCTTAATCTCCAAACATATATTTTTATATTTCTCTAAGCACCCCTAGGGTTAGAATAGACCTATTTAAAATCTTGACAAGAATAAGAATGCTATATATAGATGGTTTTCATTCACATATCCACTAAATGGAAGCAAGATGTAAATAATCATAAAAAATTGTATAAAAAATTCTAAAAATTAAGGTCATTGATTACTATTTTACCATACTTCTACATACACCCATCTACATTAGCCTAGATCTTAGATTAATCAAATTTAAAGTCTCAAGTCACACTCAAAGTACTAAAATTAGCACTCATACTAGTATTCATTTTCACTTGCACCAACACTTAGTTTGGGAGAGCAACATCGTTCTTTATCCCCTTTCAAGATATTGGTATCTAGCCAATGCTCAATACATGGGGTGTTGAGGTCACACCCAATCTACACTGTTAATTCCACTCTTTTTATACTTTTGATTATCAAATAACCTTAAAAACATAGAGGCCTAGGGTTTTGACTTAGAACCAATCAAAATAGGTAATAAAAAATGAACTAACATATGTCCACATAGGCACAAACTCCTTATAAAAAAGTGAAGGCCCACCTAGAAGTTAATTATCCTTTCTTACAAAAGGACACTCCAATGACGCATTAGACATTAGAATAATGTGTTAATATATAGAGTACCATGTTATTATTAATGACACCTTGCATAGTTCCTACACTATATTTTAGCTTATCATTCATCCATCTCAGTCATTTTCCAACTAAGTACATTTCTTGTAATTCATTTTCTATTTCTAGAATAATTAGATAGATTAAATATTATATAAATTAGAGGCTATTACTATTGCATATTTATTCCTTGATTTATTATTTCATCAATTTATCAATCTAGGGTTTTACATTCCATAAATCCCTAAAAAGTTAAATCATTTGGTAACCTAACTTACTTCGAATAGTTCAAAAATCCTAACCCTAGACTACCTTTAGTGTTTATGATTATAGCCTTCTAGAACTCATACTCATATTTTAGATCCTTGTATCTTATGATTTTATGTTTGTCTAATCATGATAATAATGATGGAATATTTTTATCACTTTCTAATACAAAGTTTTCTAGTTTCATTAACATGTGTACTTCCTTTAATTTGGAATGAATTAAAATAAACTATAAACACACATGTACATGATGTATTGTATCAGGTAATATATATTTCATATATCATTATTTCTATTAACACATTATTTTTCTATGATGAGAAATTTATTTACAAAGAAAATCATCACCCACATAGGGGATATAATACATAAGACAAAAAACACATTACCTAATTTTAACAAATATCCTTTATATGACTTTTGCTCTTTAGTTCACTTTGATTACTTACCTATCACTAATAGACAACAGAGAACATCAGTGGGTTTGCTTATCCCTCTTAATTATCCAACCTACCCACCTAGCTACTATCCCACTCCTATTGTTATCTCTATGCTCATAGTAGACCTTATGGTCTATGCTATGATGCCTATAGTGGGTTAAAAATCATGGAACATTATCCCAACCCATGGTTATGGATTTATCAATTAGATGAGTGTTCTTCCAACTATAGTTTCCATTTTAGATTTTTTTTAACGTTCTTGACACATACACAAATGTTTTATATGCAAAACTCTATGATACTAAGGTACCAAGAACAACATATCTAGCTTATGTTGATTCCATAATCAATACTATGAAGTGGAATAAAGATAATATCTCCTTTAAAAGAGAATATCTCCCACCTCAACACATAATGGAGAAACATCTACCTCTTTACATCTAATTTTGAGTTAATGATATGGGTGTCAAATGGGTGATAGTAAACAAAGGATCATAGTTAAACATTTGTAATATCTATTTTTTTCTATCTTCTTAATATACATACTAAGTATTTATATCCTTCTGATATGAACATATGAGGATTTGATAATATTCCATGTAAATTTTTGGGGTAAATAAAACTAAACCTTACATTAGGACCCAAAACATTACCTATAACATGTCAAGGTATGCCCAATGATCTTAATTATAATATTTTTCTTGGGAGACCTTGGATTCATGATATGTACATAGTACCCTCAACATTACTATTAACACTTTAATTTGAACCATTTGAGGAGGTGTTTTAGGTTTCCTCACTCAATTGACACAATGGGAACTCTCTAAGGCTATGGGTGGCCTATGACTAGAGAGATCCTCTATAGCTAGTTGGATCCCTTGATCCTACACATAATACTAACACTAAACATACTCAACTATAAGGAAAATGGAGAGATAGGAACATGAAAGTAAAAAGGGGTGATGCACCAAATATATTGGCTAGTACCACTCATTTATATGTGCACTAATGGATAATAGGTTTGAATTCACACTAAAACATTCCTAATTTGATCCTCTTGCATCATTACTTTTTAAAGAGTCTAGAGACTCAATGCATAAGTAAGATAGAGGAAGATTTCTTAGTAATTAATACATGAATCAAATTAACAGTAACTAAAACCTACAAGAATGACCTCAAACTACATTGAGGTGAATAAATAGGACAACAAACCAAGGAAAACCAGTTCATCAATTGATGAGATCAACTGTTCATTAGTAAAATTTGAATAAAACCATATAAAAAGGAAAAAAATAGTCTCTTATTGTTTCAAAATTCTTAAATAAAGATAAGGATTTTCCCATACTCATGTGTAGGATCTATTTACAAGCCATTCTAGGCCAATTTATAGGAGAAATGAGAGAGAGAGAAGGTGGTCATGTAGGAAGCTCATGAAAGCTAACACATTCCTATTTTTAGTTATAAAATAGGATTATTTTTCCACTAAACATGAAAATAATATGTTTTCATCTTGTTTTCAAAACTCTAGGCTAAGTGTTGGTGGAATTATTGATGAGGAATGGTGTGGAATATCATCATGGTTGTCTTGATTATTCTTAAAACTAACTCTTTTTCCTTGGAGTTATACATCCACTTCTTGAATGGTAGTTACAAGATATTTCCTTGACATATGGCATTCATAACCTCCTTGACCACTTTTGACACCATTCTTTGCTCTTTAATGCATCTCTTACCTTGTGAGAGTGAGACTTGAGTCTATAGTTATTCACACTTTGGTATTTGTCACTGGAACCTAAAACAATAACTTCTCCACTCAATTTAAATTTGTATAAGTTTAAATAACCTATAATCAATATCATATCCATATTCAATGGATTATCCTTCACATCCTATTAGAAATGATTTTGAAGAAGGCTACTAGTAATTCTAGTAATAGAAGTAAAAATAGGATTATGGAATGAATTGAATCCTTATTCATGTTCCATGATTATAAAATTTAATTTAAAATTGATATAATCCCTCTTAGGAGTCATTAGTATTATGTTTAACTTGAAATAGGTTTGAAAATTTGGTGAATCCTTGTTATACTTCTTTAAAAACCCTCAACAATATGACACTAGTATGTTGCTTGTGTATTAGTCTTCCAAAACTAAATATTGCCACTAAAATGAGATTATATACAACATGTAGAGATTTTAAATTATGTCATGATATGTTTATAATGATTCATTTAAGGTTGTCATTCCTAAAATGATCTTAAAATGACCTATAACCTTACTTTGTCTTGTGCAAACAAGAAGAAAGTCCTTATTTAGGGTTTTTACTTGCATTGAAAACATGTAATATCATCTTGAAAACTCCTTGAAAGGATTATGTATAATTACTATTCCTTTATATAAATATTTTATACCATTTTTAATTGGTCAAGAGACTATCAAAAATTCAAACTCCTATAAACATGCCTGAATATGCAGTCTTTAGGTCATCTTCTTGTCCCTTTTGATCCACACGTGCCAACCTATTTATAAAATGGGTGCCTATAATGTGTAAAAAATTAATATAAGTTTTTTTAAAGGTTAATCCATCGTATTATAACCACTTAAATAATAAATATCATCCATCAATCTCCTTAAGGGCAAAATGATAGTTTTTTTGGTCTTAAACTTATTAATGATGAATAATAAAGTTAAACGTGTTAATTGATGAAAAATTACATAAATTTGGATTATATATATCTTATTAACATCTCCTAAGGAAATTATACCCCATGCATATTCTCCTTTAACTTTTGATGTGATGAAAGTTGACCTTCTTGACTGTGCAAGCCTATGTCTAAAGGTCAAACTAGGTGTTTTGGTCATAAAAGACTTCAAATTATTTGTACTTGATTAAAAATGATTATATGAGTTATAATACATATACCATGACGTTTTAATATTTTTTTTATTACATTTTAACCTAAAAACCTCCTAGTACCTACATTAGCCTATGCCAAAGGTTTATAGGTAGTTCGATTATTTTAACCCTAATAGACTCATTTTAATGCTTTATTCTTATTTACAAAGTGTCTAATGAATATATAACCTTTTTAAATGATCATAATACCCTATAATATCCTTCATACTTCAAATTAAATTGAAAACTTCTATTTTATCTCTCTATTTCTACATGTAGATGTATATATGTGTATTTTAGGCTCTAAATTCATTACAAGCTTGTCCTTTTGGATTGATTCCATTGACATTGATGATTTAAAATAATATTAGTGAGAAATATGTAATTTTATTTAATTTATTTAAGACTTCCCCCAAGGATAAAAACACAAAATTACCAAGAATTCTTCAATTCTACCTACATACTTGACACAATTTACTTGCATGCATGAATACATTATTTCTTCTATCACTTTGAAAATTATTGAAAGATTTTAAATAACTAATTTGAGGTATATTTATCAACATTAACATCTAAATTATTTATTTTAGACCTCACCCTTGGTTTCAAGTCTATAATTCCTGTCTTCATACTTGAAACCTTGCCTAATAGCCTCAACTCAATGTCCTCCAGCCTGCCACTTGTAATTTAATAGGCATGATGATTTTAGAGAATTTATAAACTAATTTTATGCTTAATTTATGTGTTTTATATTACTAACATCAATATAAAACCAATATATTTTATTAGTTTCTTAAAAATTGAGCTCAAAGTCAATATTACTCTCTTTAGGACTCTACAAGCATAAACGTATTTAACAAATATTTTCTCAATTAAATCACGAGACAATTGGAAATACCTATATAACTAGTTTAAAATGTTGACATAAAAATAATATATCTTCATATTCATCTCAGTCCCTAAAATTCTAAGAATAATAGTCAACATTCTTCTTTCTAGGCATATTTTGGTGGGTTCCTACAGGTAACATGCACACGATCAACTATAGGTGGAAACACAATATAAATTTAAGTGAAAAAAATAGTTTTAAATATTTAATTAATCCTTATATAAAATTACGTGAAATTACAAAATATTTTAAAATTTAGTCTTCCATTTAGAATCCTTAAAATAGCGCTTAGGGTTTATAGGTAGTTTGTCAATCCTTACCCTAATTGCCTTCTTCTAATGTTCTCTCTTCATCTTGAGGACTATAATCACCATAAAAACTTTATTAAATATTAATAACACATTTAATTAACCTTATAACCTGAAAATTAAGTTGAAACATGTGTCTTCTTGATCAATATATTGATGTATAGGTTTATGGGGTCTATTTCAAGCTCAATCTCTATTGAAACCCTATTCTTGGAGTGACTATCTTGACCACAGTTATGTAAAAATGGTTTTGTATACAATGAATACTCTAATTATATTTTTTATAGGAATATTATCACATGAAAATAATAAAAACTTTCCAAAACCTTTAATCTATACTTATGATTTGAGACAATTTAGTTGAGCATGTATGTTTGCATGGTTTCATGCAAAATCTTACCTTGTTGGTGCCATGGAAAAGTTTAAGAGTGTTTGAAATGGTTTATTTCCATGTGAATAACTAATTTAAATCACCATTCATACTAAAAAATACCTCGCACTCTCAATAAACCTAGTTATAGCTATAAACCTCATCAAAACATAATATTTATTGCCATTAGATGACTAATTATTGGATGGTGGAGCCTAGTCTTATTAGAATGCGAATTTATATATAGGGGGTGTGAGGTGAAATTAAACCACACTATGGTATCTATGGTGGTGAAAAAAACATTTTAAAATAGTTTAATTTCATATTAAATATAGACCATTCATTATTAGGTTGTAGATCTAATGGTAGAAATTATGTTTGTGTGTTTTTGTCCTAATATATAACCCTCGTTTGATATGAGGGCATTGTAATCATGATGGCACACTATGTGTGAGTGGAGAGGAGATCGTAGTGGATGTATTATAGGTTTTATCCCTTTATTTATTAAACTAAATAAGAGAATAATTGGTTATTTCTTTATGGACATAGCCCATATTGGGTGAACCATGTTAAATCTATGTCATTATTGTATTATGTTTTCTACATTTTATTTTTTTTTATTTCATTAATATTGCTCTAAATTATATATTACTAAAAATTTTCCATGAGCTTTATGGTTTTAATTTGGTGTTGGAGGGATTTTATAACCTTTCAAGATATCTTCCAGTCTTTCATCTATATTAATGAGCTCAAGAATGAAGCCAAATTTTATAAAACCATAATGTTAGTGTTTTGAAGGTGTTCTAGTGAAGTTATCTTCTTATTAATGATTCATAAATCATAGTCACTAAATTTAAAAACTTTTATGGTAATTTTTAAGGACATATGGGTGCCTTATATCCCCTAGGATCATTAGTCCTTAGACTCTCTCTCCTTCATGAACCATTCATTACAAATTGAACTTTATTTACTATTCAAGTGACTCAATGGAGAAGTTGATTCAGTTTTTGTTTTCTTTGGAGTACTAAAATTTTCCTAAGCATGATTTGGATATGATTAAGCTATAAAATTCCTTTTAAAATCCTCCATCACCCTAATTTAATGTTATCTTGGCTAAAGCTTCCTAAACCAACATGAAAAACTATATGATCTCCTTAAAACCTAACCTCTCTTTATGTGAAACTTGATCATTTTACTAGTATCATACTATTTCTACATACTATATATTCCATGGAATCCTTTTCAGGTCATACTATGACACTATAATGCACAAAATCTCTTTGCCTACCTTAAAACGTACCATTGTGCTATTTTTGGAGTTAAATATAAGGAATAAATAGGTTTAAAATGAATAAACATTAGAAAATTAGTTTTAACACCTCTTGCATGGTTGTACAGATATTATGGAGTATTACATGATCTTCAACGGGGTGCCACATGACCTAATAAACCTCCTTTACATGGTGTTAGTCCTCCATAGTTAATTCCCTTCAAGGGGTTAGATTATAATATTGTAACAATAAATATATTTAAAAAAAGAAACATTAATTTATCAAACATTACTTTAAACTCCCTAAAATCTTGAAAAGATAATGCTTCTTATCTCATTAACTTGAATCTTAGTTCCACTTATCCATCTTCTAGCATCCCTATTTTTAGAGAGATCACCACCTCATTGATTTCACCATGTATCAAGCATTTCTTAAATTTTGAAAAACAAACTTAAAATTTGCTAAGTTACCTTAATGTATGCTAAACTACATTACAAAAGACCTTATAGAAGATCATGGTATAAAACTGATTAAACAAGAGATAAGATCCTAATAAGACCCTGTGTTGACCATTTTGGTCACCATAAAGGAGTAACATCCATTTTTAGTTTAGAGTTCAATAGTCATGAAAGTTTTCAAGGTTTAGTGGAAGCTTGGTAGAAAAAGGGGATGAATACAAAATCTCCATACTTTGAATAATTTATGAATTCTTAGCTTCCTAAGTATTCATGGCCAATGCAATTATCTTCAAGAGCATGTAGGATTTAAACAATTAAAATACTTAACCATTTTAGGAATTTTTATTGGGGAAGGATTTAGGAGGAAATTATCTCAAATTTGATGGGCCCCTAGTGATATCATGATATCTTCCTAGTTTTTTTAGTTGTAGCAGGACTTTATTCCAATCTAATGATGCCACATGATAATCATTCACATCTTTCTAGTGATCCCAATCCATTTAAAAATACTTTGTGACACTTAGTTAGTTTACATGAAGTTTCTCATTAATCTACACATCATAAAGGTAGTGGGAAAGTGTGAAAGTAAGATTCTTCCACATCACAATCCTGATAAATTAGAGTCGATAAACCATCCATACATTTAAAACACCTCTAAGATAGTGGTTAGTGGATTGATTCCATGTGGTAAAATAACACTTGAATGATCTTTAGGATATTTATTTACATTCCAAATATTATGTTAGAGCCCTGAGCTATTAGGTGAGTAGGATGAAACCACATGAAAAAATCCCATTGTTTTGTAGCCTTGAGGTGATCCGTGTAAAACTAATAATGTGTAAGAGGATAAGGTGAGTAGGATGACACCACATGGTGAAATATTGATTCAATAAAAATATAATAGTCAACATTACATTTGAAACCTCAATATAGTATCAAAAATGTGAGAATAAACCATGTGGTAGGGAGCTATCTTTCAAAATTAGGGTTTATAACTAGAGTAAAATTGATCAGATTAACTAATTGTTGGACACCGTAAGAGATGTTTATTAATTCAATTTTTTTTTTCATTCCTATCCTTTCCAAAACCTTTCCAAGGTTATTATATTTTTCCCAAGCCTAATCTAATCAAACAATGACACCCAATAGCTTCTTAGAGAACCTTAATGTATAAAAATGGGTTTATACATACATTTTAGTGAGTTCCCAGTGTTGGTCTCCTAAAGTCAATATCTTGAGGTGTTAGAATTGTTAGAATTGTGAGAATCTATAAACCAATAAGTGAGCACCATTTTGACCTATCAGTCCCTAGACTTAGTTTCTCAAGGCATCAAAGTATTAGATCTTCTAAGAATAATAACTAACCAAAGAGTTCCACATGGTAAGTGTCAACCTAAAAACCCATCAAATTTTCCTCATCTATCAAGTGTCAAAACTTGTCATATTATTAGGGTGTCATTAGCCTCAACTCCTTGATATAATTTGAGCCTAACATATGAAATCTTATCCACCTATTCTACCTAGAGTTACATGCATAGACTAATACTATAATCACTATAGTAATGAAATTCCCCTAGGTTATGACTTATCGACATACCCAAGGGAACCCAAGTGCTAATGATAGGAACCAAATGGAGGTAGAAGTCCTTAAGTTCAAAATAATAGGATCACTTAGTGAATAGGAGAACACTAACTAACACTTGATAGAACCTAGATGAGAGACTATGGGGAAATGGTCTACAATTAAAAAGCTACCATATGGACTTGATATATCCTAAGGCTTAATAGCCCAATAGAAAGAAGATAGTTGGTGAACCTAGTGTAGGCCCAAGAGTATACAAAATTCCAAGTACATGGGTCCCAAGTAAAGAATATACTCATAAAAGTAAAAAAGTCCTAAAATGATACTAATGTCCACACGTATATAGAAACTACCATTGAGGATATTTTTGGTATCCACATTATCAATGATTGAGACAAATTTCATGTCCCATTTCACTCATTCAAATTTCAAACTCTTTTTCAAGATGTGTAATTACATTAACTCAAAATATCAATCTTAAAGTAGCTTGACATAAAAATCATGGAAAAACTCAACTCTAACTGGAAAAATGGTAAGAGGGTGATGGAATATATCCCAATTCATTATGTAAGTGATTTAAAATAGAGAACACATAAAAGACAAGATGTAGACTTAGGAGGATGTGGTAGGTGTGGCTCTAGAAATCTTGAGGAGATCCCCATAACCTCAACCCTCTTCCCTAATCATCATCAAAATTGTGAATGCCTCTATAGTGGGGAATACAAAAATAAGGACCCAAGATCTAAATATTTTTATTATAAAAACAAGTAGAATTATCATGGAAAAATAGAAACTTTTTTAACACAAAAATATTATAGAAATTAACCCATCCTTGATCTATCTACTTGTATTTTGTGATTTTTAATGAATAATAGAACTATTTTTATGATATTAATTGTTTGCATTCTTTGTGTATATTATGATATTTTTAAGATCTCTTTTTGGTGAAGTGATCTTTCCCTTTGATCATGTCCAATTCCATTTCATGTCTATGCAAGTGAACTCTCTTTTTTGGGTCATATTCTATGTATCTCATGGTTTATGCATTATTATTTGTGGTGATGAATTCTTCTCCTTATAATGCTACCATATATCCTAGTACTTATCTATGAAATAATGATGCTAATAAATTCATGATTGATTTGTGTTTGTTGTTAATTATTTGATATATATTATGTATGCTTAAGTGAGTATAGGATGCCATAATATTTTATTATATCACCCACCCTTTTTGCTTTCAATTTATTTTATTTTATGCACTTTGTTTCCATTTTCATTTCAATTTATATTACTTTAGTGTTAGCTTAGGTTATCCATTAGGGGAAGTTAGCCCTCTCCATATGTTCATTCTAACCATTAGTGGCCCATAGCCTTGGGGTGTTCCCATTACATTGATTGGGTGAGGAAATGTGAAACACCTCCTCACAGGGTGAAATTCAAATGTGAAAATAGTCTTTAGCATGCTTAGTGGGGCCCACTATAAATTACTTTGAGATATAAGGTTTTAATTGATAATTTGGTGTTACTCTTAACAATATTAAGTATTAAATACATTAAATAAGAACCTAATGAATCTAAACATGTCTAATATCCAATAGACTAGTACTTAAGTACTTCATGCCAAGAGTAACAAGAGCTTCTTAAAAGGTAATTTATAGTTTTTTGAATTATTTATACCTTCCAAAATAAGGGTAACTAAAGCATATTTATCTCATGTAATAATATCTAGAGAGATTAGACATCCTTCCTCAAGATCTCAATCTACACCTCTTTTTAGTAGATTTCCTTGCCCAGGAGCAATATTCCTTACAATCCCTTACATGGTTATCCCTAGTAATCAAGGTTTTATTCCTTTCAATATATAAATCCAAATAAAACTTGCACAATATTATGATATGCCTATTGCATCCCTCAAATGTATTCCCTATTTCATTAGAGGAGGTACTACCACACATGTGGAACACATTAAAGATATTACTAATATATGTTTAGTGCATCATGTTAATAAAGAGAGAAATGATATTAAGATTTTAGCATCCTCATTCAAAGGCAAAGGTATATAGTGGTATAGGAGCTTGATAAATAGTTCAATAAAATCATGGGATGAGCTAAGAGAAGCTCTATATAAGTAGTTTGAAGACAAGTCAGATCATTTATCCTTGGTTAAATAGATGACCACTATTAAGATGGCACCACATGAGTACATGGAATATTTTAATCTTAAAATTCATAGAAAATGGGATAGGATTCCACTATTGGTAAGGCCTATACTTGATTATACTTTTATCTATTTTTTAGATCCTTAAATAGTGATATCTCTATGACGATCTAGTTAATGGGTGATAAAACATTACCAGATGCTTATGAGGTAGCCATTAGGGATAATAATAGTCTTATACATTTTATAAATATTATATCAAGGCATATAATTACATATTTTTCATAAATAAAACCCACTATTCCACCTTAAACACCTACATTAGCATATATTATAGTGTCAACTAACCAACCACCAAGCCAAGATAAAGCTACCCCTAGCCCATCAAATGATCTACAAGAGTTTAAGAGCCTTATTCAAAAAATTTGGAATAAATTTGTTACTCATGAAAGGTATCAGCCTCATAATAATAGACCATTTCAAATGCCTCATCAGCCTTATCAAAATAATATGCCTTCATATCATGGACCTTATCATCCAAATAAGCTATAATATTAGATAAATATTAAAGGGTAAGGCAAAATTACTCCTATAAAGTGTTATCAAGATTTTAATCCCAGTACCAAAAGTACATCTAAAGCCTTAGTACCTTTCCAAAATAACTTAGTGCATGACTATGAATGGTGTTTCCCATAAAATCTTCCCCATAACCAAACCACTTATCGTAATGGTGTCCTCAACTATGCATTGATGGTGCAAAGCCTAGAAACACAATAAGCGACATAAGATGAGGTATCATCACAATAATAGGTTCATCAAGATATATTATAGAGTGATGATACACTTCTAAATTGGAAATGGGATGAATATTTTGGATTAAATTAGTTTCAAGGTCAGAATGAGGCTTCTTCTTTAGGTGTGATAGCCAATATTGGGTCCAAGAAAAGGGTTGTAGAAATTGAACCAGTTGCTAGTAAGGATATTGCATCATCTTATCTAGTGTTATAAGAGGTTACCAATCCAACTTTAGTACCAAAGTTACAATAAATATAGAAGGATTAGACTTCAAGAAGTCAAAAATAACCCAAAAGCCATTTTCAATCAATAAAAGTATAATAACGTATTGTTGCTGACAAGGTACACTAAAAGGTTGGTACTTTCCCATTAAATATTATTGAGCATACAAAGAAACCAAATGTGAATATACCCATATATGAATCCTTGTCCATCCATATATAAAAGGACCTATTATAATTATCTTTGTCTAACCTTAGTATTTCAAAAGGGTCATCATAGGAATGAATAAAAGTAGTACTCTCAAATACCCCTCAACTAAATGAAGGTAAGTAAAATAGAGGTGTAAAACTTCCACCATTATATGTCTCATTAATCAATGGTAGTGATTTATCCCATAATTAAATGATAAATTTAGGGTTTGTATGAAATCATAAATGCATCATGTTTATAAATCATTCCTAACTTAGAGAAGATAAATCATACTTACACTTCAGATTGGGGATACATTAAATAATTGAGAACATGACCAATATGGGGATCCACTAGACCCAATTAGGGAATCCATTAACATAATGAAAAATGATAGAGAGGGTTCTAAAGCCTCCATTTAAGCATAATAATGCAATAAACCTATCTAGGTCCTATGTTTTGTATTCATGAAACTAATAGCAAGTAAATCAAAGAAAATCTAATCTAGTGCCCATCAAAGCTTGTGGCACAAAGTGGGGGTAAGAAACAATAAAATTAAACATGCATAGAAGATTTATACTCATGTCAATGTATATGGAATCCTAATCCATGTAAGATAAGTAAAAATTCATATCTATATATTCTTACAAAGGAGAAACAAAGTTAGGAATGCTTACCTTTGAAGATGAACCCACCAAGCCTCACTCTTTCCCTTGGCCAAGGTAATTTATGAGAGGTTTTTTTGATAAATGAGGATGACAAGGATAAATTAGATCTAGGATACATAACCTATAAATGCATTCAAAATACTTCTCCATAAGACAAGATCTATATCTCCAAATAAAGTATGAAACCCTAAGTTTGAATCTCAAGTAAAATGGCGGATAAGCAAATGTGCAATAGCTCTTACTTCTTCTTCTCTTATATAGATAATGGTGAGATGAAATTGTATATATATGTAGATTTAACTATAAGCCCTTATAAAAATTTTAGCTGACATGGTCGACCTGATCAACCTAGTATAATTATAGACAAGAATTCACTAGGTTAAGGGCTAGGTCAGCCAAGAGCCAACGTAGACCCTAAATGGTCTAGGATCAACATAGGCAACCTAGTTTAGTGAATAGTTGAAAGGGGATTAAGGTTATAAAAATGGGGGAAAAAGGTGTAAAATGACTGAGGAGTGTAAAATAGATAATACTAAGATTAGGTATAAGTTTTTCAAGAGATAAGTGTGTAGATAACAAGTGGAAAAAGGGACAACAATCTTATGAAGCACCAATGGTCTACCCACTACTTTCTTGATGAACCTATTAAGGTTTGTACTTAGATATATTACTACTCAAATATTTCCTAAAAGATAAAGAGTGTCAATAAGTGATAAATTTTTGAAAATATTATGTGTATACATATGACCCACTCGAAGCTCATCACGTGTCATGTGAGTGTAACACAAGATGGTGCTTCAAGAATATAATGTTGATGCTAATTAAATTTTAGTATGGAAAAAATAAGATAAATTAAAGGGCATAATTGAAAAAATCATACCTTTACTTACCTTAGTGTTATAGATAAATAAGTAGATTGTAATAGAAGTGAAGGTGTCCAATTTGAAAAACATTAGGAAAACCTATATAAATTAGTGAAAAAATAGCCAAAAATTGAAATTTTTGGAATATAAGCATAAAATAGTGGAAAATATTCTCTAAAATGTCATAATTTTAGAATATTTTATGATATGAAAAATGGGTTAGTAAAAACAAAGATATGAGCAAAATAAGGAATCTAACAAAAAATATTTGAATGTTAAAGAATTGTGAAAAGTAAGTTTAAATAAGGTGAAAGCTAAGTCATTTTGTTATTTTTGACTTGTGTGTGCGAGAAAATGAGATCTAAGGGACTAAATGAGAGGAAATAGGGCTAGGATAGTGAGGAGATGATAACTGAGATGAAAGGGATTACCAATGGCCATAGTGGGTGCAACACAGGTAGGTAATTAAGAATTTAAAACTTTTTTTCATTATTTTATTGAAATTTAGTGTTGTATATAAATTTTTAATTTTAGAGTAAGAACTTAAATGAACTCGAGAATGATGATAAGGAAACTAGAAACCAAAAAGAGAAATGGGTTGAAAAGGGTCATAGTAATAACTGCCAGAAGGCATTTATTATAAGCAATGAAATGGGTCAACAGTTAAAATCAACTAGGTCTACCCAGTCAACCTAATAGGCTAAGAATTTATGAAATCCACACTTTTGACTTAGTAGGTTTGTACTTAGTTTGTTTTTCATGTTGTCGATTTAGTACATAACTCCCAAGCTAGTAAAGTAATCTACTCTACCAACTAAGTACTAAGGGAAGAAAAAGTAAAGGGTCGACTTAGTTTGTTAAGTCAACCTGGTCAAAATGAGGAAAATTCGGTCAACCAAGTGTTTGACTAAGTGACTAGACTAATATGAAAATGCATGAAATAGGCCGAAAGAGTGCTAAAAAGGCCCAAAAGGGTTGAATGAGTAATCAAATTGCTGAGTAGGCTAAAAATAGGTCAAACTAATTAAAAATAGATAGATTAAAGTAATTCAAGCTTGTTTTTGTTAAAAATTTAAAAGAATGTTTTTTATTATAAATGACATAGAGGATGTAATACATATTTTGTTATTTGATGGTTGGAGGGACATATAATATTTTGGAGAAGGGTGGGCATAACATGGCTCCCAGACCTCTTAGAGATATTAAAAATTAAAGATCAATTGAGATTGGTTATATTAGGTCTAAGAAGTATAATGGATATGTGTTGATTTTAGTTGTGTTCTAATCTTATAGTCATGTTCTTGGGAGTATATAAATGATTGACTAACACATTTATATGGGAGGTGGATGGGGATACCATTGAGGTAGGTATCACCCTAGAAGACATCCATGAAATTCTTGGACTCTTGATAGGAGGTATGCCTATGATTACAAGAGTACCAGATGGATAAGAGGAGAGGATAGCCTTAGTCATGTGGGTGATGGGATCAGATAGTATATATCATGCACTTAGATTTATCATGTTTGATATTTATGAATCTTAGATTCTATATATATATAATGTATTTATAGGACTTATGACATCATGGGTGTTATGTCACAATTTAGATGGTAAGATACCACTATATGTGATAGCCTTATGCTAGACTATTTTGGAGCATGGGATACTATATGACTTCAGTTTTTCATCTATGTTCAACATATGCATTACATTTATGAGATGTTTTCTAAAGGGCATAAGACCATGGGGTTAATTATTTTACTGAGTTCTTGGATATATGAGAGGTTTATGATGTATCAACCAGTTGGGTTACACCATATGGTTGATGATCGATTACCTAGGATATAAAGGTGATGGTAAAAATAGGTAGCATGATTCATGCCCCACATGTCAATGATATATACAATTAAGTAGATAGACATCATGTGGTATCCATATGGGCACATTGATATGGTGTATCCAAGTTAGGATATAGTGGTACTAACATTGGCATAAACATAGATTACATGCCACTATACCTAGTGGATAGATCCCTATCTAGTGGTTCATTTACCAAGATAGATGATACTCCTTGAGATAGTAACTTTTATAGTGGTTCTCACATTTTGGGATAGGTCTGTGAGATATTTGAGGTGGAGATGAGGATTGGGGCCACCAATTGTTAGGCCAATAATCAAACCATAGCATAAGAGACTGTGGACAGGTTGAGCATGATAGTCGGTAGATAGAGAGAAGATAGATTTAGATGTAGGAATGATAGAGGTACCATAGCTAGTACCACAATAGGAGGAACATACACTACCTTGATCACACTAGTCATGGAGATACCAATAGTTGGAGAGATCAAAGAAAGTGGTCATCCTAAATGACCCATCAGGTGGGCTAGGACAAAGTCAAGTCATAAAGGTACCACTCAATCATAGCTTGAGATGGGCATGAGTGGTGACTCCATTATTTTCATTTGGGTGGTGACCTATAGATGAGGTACTTAGAGGATGCACTAATCAATGGACCATGCTCAGTGTCTATATAAATGGGGAGATGGTAGTAGGTGATAATTAGGTAATAACAGATGGTTTGAAATTTTCTTAAGTTATTTGAGGTAGATTATAGATAGATATATTTTTGAGATATATCTATGATCTAATATCTATCTAGTTTGAATTTTGTATATATTATGGAGGAGGTGACTAGATGGGGATCCTAGGTGATGGAAACACTGCATGAGATCTTTGATGATGCATTCATGAAATATTACTAGCAACATTAGAGGATCCTATGATAGCGTCTACCCAAAGGAGTTGGTTCGAACTAGTAGGAGAGACCTCAAGGCAAGTATGGGTATGTAATAAGGATACATAACCACCAAAAGGAGTGGGATTTAGAGAGGCACAAGCATGTTAGGCCTTGTCTTAGGAGAGAACTACACATATAGATACCCATACCCAGCTAGAAAAGGTACATGCTTAGCTAACACAGGTATAGGACCAACTAGTTTAGTATAAGTCCAAGTAGCTAGCTTAAAAGGACATATGATAGGTTTGAGATCTTGGATAGACTCTTTGCATCATACTATTTGGAGGGGACTATCTGAGACATCTATGGGTGGCATGGCTAGGCCATGGGATAGATAGGATAGATCCTACTTGTAAAGTTGGGATAATTTATATTGTTGTATTTTATAGAAACACTATATATATATATATATATATATATATATATATATATCTTATTTTTGTATTTAGATGTGTGATCTTATGAGTTTGTATGATGGTTGTCGTTATGTATGCTTGGATATATTTATTTCTAGAACATGTGTGCATATAGGAAACATAGGAGTTGTGGTTTCTTTTCTATCATTATGTAGGATACATGCGTGGTTAAAAAGAAACAAGCAAAAAATATTTAGCTAAGTATAATTAATCAAAAAAATATGAACTACACACTGTTTCATGTTGGGAAATGTGTAATAACAAAAAAAATGACTAATTACAATAAAAAATAGAATGGTAAACAAGATGGAAAAAAGTTTATTTTTAAACCAAGATAAAAATTGGCACCAAATTAAAATAAGTAGAATCACACTAAGTCATGTTGGTAAATATGAAAATAATGTAATAAAGTCGAAAACATGCAAAAGGAAAAATGGTATAAAAATACATCAACTAAGTTATTCAATCATACTAAATCACATTGTTAAGTATAAGAGAAAAATAAAATTTGGCAAAAATTGTCTAAAATTTATCACACTAATTTAAGCTGGGAAGTATGAAAAATTGAAGAAATGGTTGGATTATTACATACAATTGGAAAATAAGAAGATAAAAAAAGTGCAAGAATAATGAAGTAAACATAAAACATACTAAATCAATATGGGAAGCATTTCAATTATTTTTAACTTCATAATTAATCACATCTTATCTCATATTTGACACATAATTTTGTTTTGACTTGGATTATTGGAAAATTTTGTACAGAAGGCTAGGTCTTATCCATGGTCTTACACTACAACTCATAAAGGGAGCACCAATGATGTGGAATAAAAGTGAAAATCTGATAACAAGTAATATTGGTAATAAGAATGTGAAATTTTGGTAATTTTTTAGGAAGGCTAGGTCCTATCCATAGTCTTATAATGCAACTCACAAATGGAATACCTAGTGGAGTGATCAGTGAACAAAGTAGTTTTTCTCAAAAGGAAATATGGAGAATGTAGGGAGTGAAAGAAGGAATGTAAAAATCATAACTTAGGAATCTTATGATAAGACCTTAGGAGATAAGAGGCAAAATAAGGACATGAGAAGACACTAAATGACTAGTGACCATCAATGTATAAAGGAAACATATTCACTATACACACAAAGCTGTGTAGGAAAATAAGTGTGATACTAAGATCAAATTATGAAGGTATATTGGTAAAAGAAAATTAAAATGGACCTAACTTCCCATGATGTGTTCCCCTTTCCTCAAGAACCCTTACAAAGCCATCGATCTACTAAAAATATTTTGTACTTGAATGAGAAATTAGGTAGCACTAAAAGATTTTTTTTATTCTACTTTTTTAATCTAATGGCATACCGCACGCTAATAGACCTTGAATATATCATGAGGCCAACTATGGAGTTTTATATTTGACTAGAAGAAGGAGATATGCTTTGAATCATGACTTTGAGTGTGATTTGACTTTTGGGAATTTTGATATGCTTTGCCTTTTGTATCATTAACTTTTGTTAAATGATTTGTATTTCGAATGTTTTAATGACTTTTTTGTAAGATTCCTCCTTCATAAAAACTTGGATTGCCTAGTCATGAGAGATATATTGATACACATGAATGATTTGTAGGCTTAGGCTAAAGGAATCTAAGTGACCAAAGACAAGACTAACTAGAACACTTAGGATTCATAATGAACTAGCATGTAATCTCAAGTTTTAACCCTGTATATGATTAGTTTGTGAAAGATAATATAGGGAAAGAAGGATATTCTAAGTGGATTGGTAATAGGAAAATATAATGAGATAAATTTTTTTCTAACTGATAACATGGAAAAGAAGGAATGACTAAGGGAAACAAGGTTTGTATAACCAAGTCACAATGACAATTATCAGTGTATATAGAGATAAGAAAGAAAACAATAATGAAAAGAGAACAATGAATATATTAAGAAGGAAAATCAAGAAAAAAATAAAACAATGATAAATATAACATCCTTAAGCAAACATGAATGACATTATAAGCAATATAAAGTATAAAATTAGAGGACACCATGTAAGATAGATAATAATTTGACATAATGGAAAATGATATAATAAAATAGATAAAGATCAAATTGGAGTACATGTACAATACAAATGAAAATATAAGAACACCATGCAGGTGCCCATAATTACTGATATATTAATCCACACACATTATCTAAAACATTTGATAAGTTTCTATGAAGCTGAATGCGAACTACATTTAATGTTTCATCTATCTTTAGTAAAAATTGATAAAATACTTTATGTCTAAACTCCTCAATAGAAAAGGCAAGAATGCTTGATAGTTCATGTTGAGGAGAACTATCATCCAAAGGATGCTCAAAATAATGCATGAGTATGGTCTTTATAGGTGATTAATGGGTCACTAATGGACAAGTATCTATAGGTAAGGGGAGGTCCATGGGTGAAAGATTCATAGGTGGAGGAATAAGAGGTGAAGAAAGGACCATAGGAGGGGATGGAACCATAGGAGGTGGAACCATGGGAGAAGGGGGAACCTTGTTGTGGGAATGACCTATGAAAGGAATAGTAGAAGGTGTAGGAATAGTTAAAATATGATCTTTAAGGTGTTATTAAAAGATGTGATAATGGTCAGTGTGATAGGTGTCACATTGGTGCCAAAGATAATACACCTCTCCATAATTAGGAATATACTTGGGTAGTACCTTCAATGGAGGTATGGCCTTGTCTAAGGATTGAGGGGTACAAGGATGTAAAGTGTCAATATATTTTCATATCTTGTGATAATGCATAGATAAATGGTTATATGTTCCATGGAAGAAATAGATATGCCTATGAGTTATCTTGGTATAGTTCCTTACAAAAGGAGGTGTAAAAAAATCATGATTTTTGGAAGGTTCATCATACCATTTAGTGTGAAATGGATCCATTTATGGTAGAGGAATAAAACCATCACCAATATAAGGTGGTGGTGAAGGAAGTAGACTAGGCTCGATGGGAGGAGTGATGACATAAGAAGCAAAGATAGAATTAGATAAAGTTGGTGTAAGAACAAGACTCAAACTAGGATCTAATAAAGGATGGAAGGGGTTTATAAAATGATAAAGGATAATTGCATGCATCTTAAGGATAATCAATTCATAAGAGTCATGGTACCTCATAAAGTGATAGGGCCCAGTCATAGAATGATCCATAAGCATACTCCTATGAGGTTCTTTAGAAAATAGGTGTCCACACCATCTCTACCATATGATAAAGATGAAAATTTCTAAAATTAGGAATTATATATGATGGAATATGGGAATATATACTAAAAGACTAAATAAAAGAGGAATAATAATGGATAATCTCAATGTCAAAGGCCTAAACAAGACACCCTAAAAATGGATCATCTAAGGTATAACCATCATCATAATCAAGTATATGAAGATCAATAATGTAGGTAAGTATGACATTGTAATCTTATGAGGTGTGATGAATGAAATCTTGAGTCTTAGTTAAGACAATAGGGATGTCATCATTAGAAGGTTCATGAGATTGAGGTTGAAAATAAGAAGGAAGCTGAGAGATGAGAAGAGGTGAGAGATCAAAATTTTTAATCTTGATATTGATCTCATCAAGATCATCATCACCAAAATCTAGGATGTTAGGGGTAATATTCCCAATGAGTTCAGGATGACCATTCTAACCTCTAGTGGAATTGATGAGAAAATTGAATTGTTGAGACTCATAAAATAGAACATTGGGTAATGGTTCAAGGGTAGGAATCTTGAATACACACTGGTCTTGGAATTTTTTAAAATTCCAAGGGTTAGTGTCACCTTGAATTTTATAGATAGATCCACTATAAGCGAATTTAATACATTGGTAAGGGGAAGAAGAAACTACTCTCATAAGCTGAGTCCATGCCCTACCAAGTATAATGTTGTAAGATAATGGAAATTTAAATATCATCACCTTCAAGTCAATAGTGATAGGTGGGATGGTAATAGGAATCCACACATAACCTAAAGGAGGTATTTTCTTTTGATCATAACATTGACATGTGCTACATGTGGATTTGAGATTTCATTTCAAATATTTAAGGGTTTTGATAAAATTGAGAGAGGAAACATTGGTGATGGTACCCTCATTAATTAAGGCATACTTGACTTTGATATCACCAATTTGGACACTAATGAATAGAGGAGGATCAGTTTCATGAAGTATAATCTCATCAGGAATCATGAAAGTGATGGTAAACTTGAGGGAAAGAGAAGTGTCTATTATTTCATCAACATATATGGACATCTCTTCACACTATTGTAATATTTTATCTTTAGATCTAGATAAGGTTACTTTCCATCTAGTTAAGGGAGGATAAGGGATGTTCATTTGAAAAAAATATGCATGAGATATTTTTGATGACATGGAGATGTCCTCATAAGCTCAAGAAATGGAATTTGGGATGGGAGATTAATGAGTTTCATGATGGGATCCCACTCATCATAACCCATAAGAATATGGTTATAAATATGTGCATAGTGTTGAATGAGGTCCTTGGAAGGAGGAAATGAATTAAATTGGAATTTTTGTTGATAATAGGTATAAGGTTTAGAACAAGGTGGTAAACTATGTTGAGAAGATGAAGTAGTTGGTATAGGGGTGGGTTGAGAATTGATAGAAGATCTGTGTATATAAGCTTGATTATAATTGGTGTTAGGTAAAGAATATGGAGGGAAAATATAAATAGTATGATAAATTTTATCCAAAGGATGAGTTGGAATTAATTCATAAAAATTATAAGGTAATATTTCCTCAATTCATTTAAGTGAGTTGGAAAATAATCTTGGATAACATGAAAATTTCAAGATAATCGAGGTGTGTATATGGGTTGAGGATCAATGAAATTAATCACCATTCATATATTATCCATATGAAGAACATTATCTTCTAGAGTTGGGTCAATAAGACTATATAAATTATTGGTGGAAGGGGTGGGATTATATTGGTTATCTTGGTGATTTAGGAGAGGATTTTTATAGATGGCCAAATGGGTATTAGCTTGAATCAAATCTTGAGATTTAGTATGTGTTTCATGGGCTTTAAAATCAATGTAATAGGCTTGTTGGAATTTATAAATGATATAATCATGGTCAAAATTGGGTATAAGAAGAAAATTCATGGCTAGATTATGAATCTTCCTCCATGTCTCATGAGAATTACCCTAACTAGCATGAAATTATTAGGATCATACCAAGATTTTATAAGACAGAATCAATATCTCATGGAAGAGGTCTAGGTAGAAATTTTAGTAATTAGGATGAGGATAAATTTTTGTGAAAATTGATGTTATTAAGTGAATATAAATAAGGATTTGTGAATTTTTTAGAATGGGGAGCTAGTTCCTAAGATTGGTTAAGAGCAACAACTTGAATAGTGTGAATGGTATCATAACAGTCCATGACACCATCATTGGTAGCATGATTATTCTTATTCTTGAGTAAGATATGAATACCCACAAAAGTTTGGGATGTCTTGAATTGATGCATAAGGAAATCTTGATGTTTATCTTGGTTAATAGCCTCCTCCAAAGTAAGTGGAGAGAGAGTGCATACATTATATCACAACTTGGGAAAAAGAGCATTGGTAAAGAGATGGAATAGGTTATAATCAACCATGTTATTTAAAATTTATTGGACAATGTTTTCCACCTTTTAATAAAATCTTGGGAAATTTAATTTTCAAGTTATATACAATTAATAAAATGGTCCAATGTATTCTCAAGAAGATCACTAGTTTGGAACTCTTAGACTAGAGAATTTACTAAATCTTCCAAACTAGTAATAAAATGAGTTTTAAGTTAGTTGTACCAATATAAAGCATCACCTATGAGGTTTTTGGTTAATATCTTGGTAACGGTAAAGGCATTTAATTTGACCCACTCTTTATATATATTTCCAAATGTTTTTAGATGAAGAGTAGGATAAGTTGATCCATTGTAAAAAATGGTAGAGGTGATACCTCCTATATTGATATTATAAATTTTAGATGTAATAGGATTATTTTGAAGATGATTAATTGTATTCTTGACAAGAGAAGGTTTATGGATAAGATCACCATGGGAATCCTGAAGAGGAGGTGTGGGAACATTTGATTTGTGTTATGAGCTTGAAATGTATTCATTTTATTCAAGGATTTTAATAAGATCTAATGGGTTTGTGTTGAATTGTTGGCATTAGTTGAAGCATTAGAATTAGAAGTAGTGGCTTGGGTACCAATATTGGTGTTGGTAGGATCTTGAGAAGAGTTATTTGAATGTGAGGAACTTATGGAAAAATTCACCTATGTATCAAAATATGTAATAGTGAAGGGATGAGAAGAGGGAGAAATAAAATCATGATTACCATGGGTAGCAAATGATGCACTAGTGGAAGAGTTAAAGAGAGTGGGTTTTGGAAGAGGCCCATTAGATGTAGAACCTACCATGTTAGTGGAGATACTAGGCATGGAGGTAGAAGAAGTCAAAGAAGGATAAGTCATGGTATGATAAGGGGTCAAAATAGAGGGAAGAGGTTGAGAATACAATAAAATAGTATCCCTAAATCCATGTGATAATATGGGAGAAGTTGAATAAGGATTTTAAATTTGACCACTAATCATGAGATGGCAAATGATAGAGGGATCATTTCCTTGATGTTGATAAATTTAGAGATAAAGAAGAGCATTTTAGGGGTATACTCTAATTCAGGTTGATATTCAATTTATGATAGAGGATTATGAATCAAAGATGAATGAGGAATGGTCCCATAATTTTTTTTGTGAGTGCTTATATGAACATTACTCTCATCTAGGAGTGGAGCCCTAATATGCTTATGGGAAACCCTATGAGGGTTGGTAAGACTCATCATATCCATTGAATTCAACTCAGTATTATCTTAAAATAGTAAGTTCATGATGAAGGAGAAGAACTAGAAAAGGAAAGAGGTGATGCAAAATCAAGGAAATAAGAATGAGTAGATAAGAGTATAGAGTCAACTCGATTGACCTAGTATAAACAATATGTCCTAAAATTTGAGAAAATAAGGATACAAGGTTGACAAGGTTGACCTAGTTGGGTTGACCTATCTTTGTATCCTGACGGGGAAAAAATAATATTGCATCTACTAGGTTGACTTAGTATTATAAGCAGGGAAAATAAATAGTCTGTAAGATACTATATTGAGTAAAATGACTGTGTGCTGAAATAAGAAAAAAAAAATCAAGTAATTTTGTAAGAAAGAAGTGAAAATAAAAACATAATCAATTGGGTTGATGAGGATGATCTAATTGAATAAAAAAACACAAAACCTTACACCAATGATGACTAATTCAAGTTTTTGTAATACAATATACAATTGAACAAAGATCAAGCAATCAACTTAGAAAGTAAATGCTAACTAAGTTCTCATCATGAATGTTTGTTAGATTATTAGAGTATGATTTTAGATGTGATCGGGAAGTTGGATATAAGTAAGGAACTATAAATAAATATATGGATAGTTTTAGGATGTTTGGGCTGAAAGGGATCTATGTTGGTAATGGTACTAGATTATTATAAGGACCTACCCCCTTAATTTACACACAATAGTGATAAGGGTGTCAGGTGATTTTTTGATATATATCATTAACTATGTGTTTGTACTTATCTAGAAAACCAAGTTGGTTTCCCCCTTGATGATGAAATCCAAGTAGGTATACATTGGGTAGATAATTATTTAAATGTGTTTTAAGATTATGTGATTTGGTAGTCTGTGCATGAAAGAGAAAAATAGTACAACTAAATGCTATATTAAAAAACCACCTACTTAGATTATGTGGTCTATTATAAGCATACAAGCAACTAAAAATGAAATTTTGAGATAACTAATAGCATATAAGTGTTAATTCTAACTTTAAAACGTAGTATAATGTTAGTTTATATGATAGTGTATGCAAATATTAGAGAATAGAGTCGACAGTATCACTACTGTACTATTGAATCAAGGACCTATGAAAAGGCTACATCAATAATGTCAACCTAATTCTTTAGATATAATATAGAATATACAACTAGGTTGATATAGTGGACCTATTTTGATGTATAGGGGATGTTTTAAAGATTAAAAACTATAAAAAAAATAAAACTATAATGATAATATAAATTATAGAGGAGAGAGAAGAACCTTAGTGGGTTGGAGGATGTAGAGGAAAATGAAATTGGTGTTTGAATTACCTTAATTTATACTTGATTATTATTCCAACTAGGTAGACTCAGTTGAACTAGTTATGTATTTCCCTATTTGCTAAAACATGTAAAGTATACTATGCCAATAATGTTGACCTAGTATGTTTTTTGCATGTTTAAAAGTATACTATGTCAACAGGGTCAACTTAGTAGGATGTTTGGAAGTATAAAAGTATACTATGTTAATAGAGTTGATCTAGTAGTACATATAGAAGTTTGAAAGTGTATTATGTTGAAATAATTGACCTAGTAGCCTGTACCCAATAAAAAACCTACATAGATAGAATATAATCATATTGATGCAACTATGTGTTAAATCTATACACATAAGTTAGAAATTATACTGACATTGTCAACCCAAAATCATGAATATATAAAAATAATAAATAAAATGATAAAATAATGAAAAACTTGAGATAAAACCTATAAGGGTTAGATTCACATTGGCTTCACCACAATTTATGCAATTAGAAATCCATCATGTCTATAGATCAATCCTAACTCAAAGAAGATAGATCATAATTACACTTCCAATTAGGGATACATTAGATAATAGAGAATGTGACCAATATGGGGATTCACTAGACCCAATTAGGGGATTTCTTACCACATTAAACAATTCTATGGAGGGTTTCAAAGCCTCCATTCAAGTACAATCATGCAATAACCATAGCTAGGTCCTATGTTTTATATTCACTAAACTAATACCAAGTAAAGCAAATAAAATATAATCTAGTGCTCACCAAATCTTTTGACACAAAGTGGGGGTAATAAAAAACAAAAGTAAACATGCATAGAATACATATACTCATGTCAATGTAAACAAAATCCTAATGCATGGAAGAGAAGTACAAATCAATATCTATCTATTCTTAAAAAAGAGAAACAAAGTTAGGAATATTTACCTTTGAAGACTAACCTATTGAGACTCAATCTCTCCCTTGGACAAGGTGCTTTGTAACAGCTTATTGTGGTTTATAAAAGGATAAATTAGATCTAGGTTACACAACCTATCAATGCATCTAAAACACTTCTCGAGAAGATAAGATTTGTATCTCCAAAGAAATTATATTACCCTAAGCTTGATTTTGAAAGAGAATGGTGGATAAAAAGATGTGCAATATATCTTAATTATTCTTCTCTTCTCTAAATAATGGAAAAAATAAGTTGTATATATAGGTGGATTTAACCCTAAGCCCTTCTAAAAGTTTTAACCATTAGGGTCGACACAGTCTAATTAGTATAGTTAAGGACAAGAATTCATTAGGTCATGATCTAGGTCAACCAAGAGCCGACCTAGACCCTAAATGAATTTTACCCAAAATAGTATAGGGTTAACCCAATTAACCTAGTATAATTAATAGTTTAAAGGTGATTAAGGTTAGGAAAAGGGGGACAAAATTTAAAAAATGACTGAGTGTGAAATTGAGGATAACAAGCTTAGGGATAAGGTTTTTAGGATAAAAGTGTGTAGTTAACAAGTGGTAAAAGGGACAACAATCCTACAAATCACCAATGCTCTGCCCACCCCTTTCCTAGTGTACCCTTTAAGGCATGCAATTAGATAGATTAAGCATTAGTTCTTGCAAGATAAATAACATCAATAGTGATAAAATTTTGAAAATATTATGTGTATAGAGGGGATAGTAACTCAATGATGCCAATACAAATAGTAGACAAATTTGGTTTAGAATATGAGCCATTCTCTAAAGGAGTATTTCAACTAGATGGAATGTCCATTGATACTCTTAGCATCATAAAGGGTTTTGACCTTGCTTTACATATTTTCCCCAAATTTTCCATTCTCTAATATGTTTTCATAATTGATCTCCCTCTATACTTTTCTTTATGCCTTTATATGGACTTTACTACCAAGATTGTTGGATACCTATCATCATATTAGTTTGATATGATATTTAGAACTGGATATGACTTTAAACTCACCATTAGGTTTGAGTAAATTTCTAAGAACCATATTTAAATATATGTAACAAATGTCATAAATGTTAATTATACCATCTTCAACTAATAAGACCATATTATTGAGTAAAATCCAAGTACATCCCTTCAAGGCACACCTAATTTGATTCTTGATGAATGCGGGGATAACCATCATGATTTTAATCCTTATAGAATCATTGAAGAGGTTGTTTTAGGTAATTATTTCTTGATTGATGAAGATTATTTCATTCCAAATCTTGTGAATACTAATGAACATGATGATGAAGTATGATAGATGCACTTTCATGAATATGTAAGTATACATGGAACAAGAGGGGGTGTCATGCTAGTGTCTCCCTTGAAGGAGAATTATTTTTCTGATCTAAGATTTTAGTTAAGTTACACCAACAACTCAAATAATTATTAATCTCTCATCCATGGTCTTCAATGGGCTATGAAAAAAATAATTAAACATATGCAAGTCTTTGGAGATAGTGATCTGGTGTTGAACCAAGTAAGAGGGTAGAGCATGACCAATTATTAGTTATTGAATTACTATAAACATAGTGTTTTTGATTTCATAAAATGAATTGAATCATTCAAAATCTAATCCATCCGAAGAGAAATAAATAAACAAGCTGGTAGACTAGTTGTTATTAGTGTTCAGTTTGACATTCCAGATGATATCAAAAGGGACAAAGCACATATGATATTAGAAGGGACAAAGCACAATAACATATCAAGGTGGTTGTAAGGCTTTCCATAGCTAATAATTCCACTAATTGGTAGGTGTTTTAAAGTGATTGGTAGATTGTTATTTTCATTGAAGAAGAAGCTGAGTCTTCTATAAAGAGTTAGAATAAATTGTAGCAACGGTATGATGACTAGATCATTTAGTTGAAGATAGACAAGCTTATAAAGGGGATTATCACACTTAAAAAAAAATTATTGATGATGATTAGGTTAGGGGAGAGAAATTTATTACGAAGATCAAATAAGATCATAATGAAATAGTTACCATATTCAAAGATAATTTTCTCCACCTAGATAAGGTATGTAATGAAGAGGAAAAGCATGCATATATTAAACTTTGCCAAGATTTTTAGGACATAATTGCATGGAATTATAATTATCTCAAAGGGTTTGACCCTATTGTGTCACAACAATCTATAGAGTTAGGTTCTGATGCCAAGTGAGTTAGGTATAAACATAAGCCCTAAACCCAAAGATAGATTTATTAATGAGGAAATTATTGACCAAGTTGATAGAGGGTAAGACCATCTTTTCAATTAATAATTTATCTTTTGTTATAAACTTGGTTCCTATTAAAAATAGGAATGTGGATATAAGGGTGTGTGTTGATTTCAAAGACATAAATTGAGCCTGATTGAAGGATCACACCCCATTGCCTTCTATCGATCAAATATTTTAAATGGTGATAGGTGTAGAACATTTTTGTCTCTTAGATGCTTATTCAAGATATAGTCATATTCTAGTGAAGAAGGAAGATAAGTTCAAGACAACAATCACCAAAAAATGGGGAATGTATTCCTACATAAAAATGCCTTTCAGTGTATCCAATGCGTGGGCAATATGTCAAAGAGCCATGGATATGACATTTCAAGGACTAATCAATGATACAATACCTATATATATTAATGATATTAAATTATTTTATAATCATGTAAAAGCTCATATACATCATATTTGACATATGTTTGAAATGTGTAGGTATTTTTGGGTCTCAATTAACCCTAAGAAGTGCAATTTTCAATCCATGAAGGCAAGATTTTGGGCTATGGTGTCTCCAAGAAAGGGCTTGTAATTGATCCTGAAAGGGTAAGTGACATTATAGCATTGTCCTTTACTAATAATAAGAAGGGGATGAAATTATTCTTAGAAAGGATTAATTTTTTTTGTAAGTTTGTGTATACAAAGGGAAATACAACTGATCTATTAATAAATCATATCTTAGAGAAGATAAATCCTACTTACACTTCAAATTGTTGATACATTAGATATTCAGGGTCATGACCAAGATAGTTATATTAGACCTAACCAAGGGATCTATTACCATAATAAAATAACTAGAGAGGGTTCCAAAGCCAATAGTCAAGTATCACCATGCAATAACCCTAGATATGTCCTATGTTTTCATATTCATAAATTATATGCAAAGCAAATTAAAACCTAATCTAGTTATAAACAAAGATTGTGGCACAAAGTGGGGGTAATAAACATAAAAATTAGACATGCATAGAATATATATACTCACATCAATATATAGAAAATCCTAATGCATGGGAGAGAAGTAAAAATTCAAATATTATACTCTTATTAAGGAGGAACAAAGTTATGATTACATGATTACTTACCTTTAAATATGAACCCACTGACCTTCAATCGCTCCCTTTTCCAAGGTGCTTTACAAAAGGTTGTTGTGTATGTTTTGGAAACTAAGGGTGGACAATGGACTATGGTTTATCCAAAGACCTCCTAGTGGATCCTAAGTTTTCATAATAAAAGATCTATATCTCAAAATAAACTATTGAAACCCTAAGATATGTTCCTCAAATAGAATGGTGGATCAGTAAATGCACAATATAATATTCTTATTTTTATTTTCCCTCTAAATGATGTAAATAGATGTGTATATATAGTTGAATCTAACCCTCTTTTTGATAGTTTATCCAAAAAGATCAGACCAATCAAATCTATATTGTTAATGGATATAAACCAATTAGATACCTATCTAGGTCCACTAGATCTAACCTAGACCTGTAACATGATTTTAAAAATTAGGATATAGGGTTGACCTAGGATGATAGTGTAACACAAACTATAAAAAAGTGTTTTAGGGTTAGTAAGGTTCTAATAAAGTTATTGAAAATCTTATAAGAGTGTGAAATAAAGGAGGTAAGGCTTAGTGAAGTACATAGGAAAAGGTCACATAGATAGAAAGTGGTGGTATAAAGAATAATAATCCTATGAAGCACCAATGTTTTTCCCACCCCTTTTTTAGTGCACCCTTTAAGACATGCACTTAAAGATATTGAGACTCAATGGTTTTCTAAAAGAGATAAAACATCAATAATTTATAAATTTTGAAAATATTGTGTATACATATTGCCCACTCAAAGCTCATCATGTGTCCTGAAGGTACAACATGGCATGGTGATTTGAGAAATGAACATAGTAATGCACAACACTAAAGATGAATAAAGTTCAATAAGAAGCAAGTAAAATAAATAAAATGATAGAATTGAAAACACATACCTTTACTTAACTTAGTGTTTTACATAAGAAATGAAGTGAAATAAATGTGAAGGTGTCCAATGTAGGTAAAATTAGGTGAAATTATATAAATTTAGTGAAAAAGAGTTAAAAATCAAAAAAATTATAAAAATTACATGTAATATGTGAAAATATTCTCTTTAGTGTTTGGATTCTAGAACATCTTATAGTTTAGAGAAAGAGCTAATAGAAATAAAGATATGGGAAAAATATGAAATCTAGTGGTAAATATGTGATAGGGAAATAATTTTTAATAGTAAATATAAATAGGGTGAAAATTAATTCATTTGTTATTTTACTAGTTGTAGACACCTAAAACTGGCCATCGATAACCGCCAACCAGGGTTTTGACCAATTTCCATCTAAAATGCATAATTTAGCCTTAAAACACTAAAATACATTAAATTAGTTGAAATTGACATATTTAAGTGCCAATTTTGGCTAGAGTATCATTAAATGGGGAAATGCAATTTGTGAGACAACTAACTTTGATCAAATCATTTCGAGTCAAAATGCCAATTTTGCACCTAGGTGCTCTAGATTGCTCTTTTCTATCAAAATCTCTTACACAAGACACATGCCTTTATTATTTGTTTTTGGTAACATCCTAAATGGGATATTGATCTAATTCATCTTGCATTGCCTTCCAATTTCAATTCAATCAAATTTTGGACCAATAACAAGGCATTCTGATTAATTTGAGTAATTTGTGCACAAAGTGCTAAAACTTGCTTAAGAGCTAATTAATCCAAATCAAGAGCCCAATCAAGAATTTTATGGAAAATTGTTGAATAATTATTTTTAGAAATTAATATTGAATATCTTCATCATCAGGTGACCTCATTTCTTGGGAAGACATCCATAGGCCATAAATTCCATAAATATCAGGATTCATGCCTCCCATGCCTCATCAAAGCCCTCAATGCCTCTTAATTGCTCCTCTATCCCAAATATTGATGAGACCATTTACAAATTTTAATTGCATAATTAGATTAATCCTTAGCCACACATCTCAATTTCAAGATGGATGGTTTAGGTTGATTCTGATCATTCTAAAAAATCTATAAATAGAGAGGCCATGAACAACATTTCTAAGCTATTTTGATGCAAAGTTATTATGCTCAAATATCTTCAAAGTCTTGATTATGAAAAGTTATAATGCACAAATGGTTCCAAAAGCTTCAAGAAACTAGTGTTACCATGCCAAATTGATTCCAAGCCAAGCCAATCAACAAGCCAAAGGTGCCAAGGAGAGATAGAGGTAGCCAAGCTTCCATTGATGAGGAATTCATGAGCACAAACCGAGCAAGCCACTAAAAAAATTATTTTGGAGCATACAAGAAAGGTAAAAGAGGATTTGTTTTTCATTATAGTTGTGTGTTTTATTTGCATTTGTTAACTAAGCTCCCCCTAGTGTCTAGGCCTAGAGATGTTATGATAGTTGGTGTGTTTCTTTTATTTTAAAACTAACACTATACTAACCATCCTCTCTTGAGTCAAATTCTTAGATCACATAATGGCACATCTGATGGGACTAGACATATCCCACACATGAAGAAGATCATTTTTTAGTTTTAAAATCTTCATTTGGGTCATTAAACTCTTGTAAATTGATTTTATAACTTTGATTTGCCATTTTTTTTGCAACAAGTTTACATAGAAATCGATGTCATTTAGTAAAATTGACATTAGTTGGATAGCTATCATCAATCACATTGGTATAACTGATATTAGTTAGATAACCATCATCAGTTAGCAAATGTAACCATTGTCAGTTGTATAACTGACGTTAGTCACTATATTTTTCTTAAAACATAGACCCAAGATCTCTTTTTTTAAAGTTTATTATTTCAAACCTAAAAGAGCTTCAAGGCTAAAGGACATGATAAGATTTTTGTTGCAAGATTAAGCTTGACATTTACTAAAAACATTTTTATATCACCTTTTACATGCTTAAAATGAATTAAGAACATTATTTTGGATTCTTAAAGTAATATTTAGGTGCTTAAATGACTTTTTAGCATTAGTTTTCAAAGTTACAACTAAGACCAATGGGTCAAATAAAAACCACCTCATTTTACATTTGGGCTTAAAAATTAACTCACCTTTCCAAGTTTTTGTATTTAATTAGTTTTTTAAGTTAAATCTTTGTTTGGAAAAAAGAGGGGTGCTCCATGTATACTCTTCCATTTGTCCCCTTTAGGGAACCCTTGTAATCAAATGTACCATTCATATTATAAATAACCTAGTCCAAGGCTTAGAAAGAAAGTCATCTAAAGAACTCCCCAAAAATTCATCAAAGTTTGGGTGACCTTGAAAATAACCCTAAAGTCTTTATACTTTCATGTTTTCTTTATTTTTATGAAAACTTAGCTTGTGAGGGGGACTTCATCACCTCCCATGAGTTCTTTGGGGAAGCTTTGACCTAGGGTTTCACCTCCCAACATTGACTTCATTTGGATCCTAATTGGTGTTGCACATGGGATGTATCTACATTTGGACATCACACTACGTTGAGTGAATTGTAGGATGTAATGGTTGTAAAAAAGACTAAACCTTTTTAAAACTAGCTAATGTTGTGGTCACTTAATGTTTGTGCTTATCTTTTGCATCATTTGAAGTGAAAGTCATTATGCAATTGATTCCCCTAAAAATATTCAAAACTTGATAGTTTAGTCAACCCCATTTTTCCATACCCTTGTTAGGATTTGGGTGATTATACTTAGTGTATTTTGGTTCATTTTCTCATTTGGTATGTTTTGAGACTAAACATTGTTTGTTTCTTCATAAATCCATGTCAAAACCAATTTGTTTATATCTCACTCTTTTTTATAAAGAGTTATTATGCTGGTCATTTTACACCACACTTGTGCCTTTAAATGTTTACTAAAATTGTTTGTGTGTGTGTCATTTGAGTTATGGAGGGTAGTGTTATGCTGCCCATAACATGTTAAAAACATTTTATATTTTGATTCTTTGAAACGTAACATAGATCACATCATTATAGCATGCTTACACTGTTAGGCTACTCAATTATTTTTAAGACTTGTTTCACCTTGTGTCAAAAACCATTTGTTTCACACCATGTCACATCAGCTATTCGGACCTCATTTATGTATCGTCATGATGTCTAATCTTGTCTATCTTGTTCGGTCAAATCCTAATTTTCAACATTGAATTTTTAATTAGCCTTGTCAAGTTTGGATTCAAACATGGATTGACTTATGTTTAGTCCTTAATTCATGGGACTGATACATAGATCTTTCTATTTTGGGTTGCATATCTTCGGTTAATCGATTACCCAAATTTGAAAACTATTGATAGTTTATTTGTTTATCACCTATCCTCATAATTATTCATGCCTTTATTTGAGAAAATATATTCTTTATCAAAGAGCCTTTTGTCTTATGTCTTAGGGCAATTGATCATGTTTATGTTTGATTCTGTGTGCCAATTCTATGTCAAAGTTGTTTCCAAACTCGTCAGATTAAATAAAATCACATCATGCCTATTTTTTTGATCCTAGCCTTTGACCCAACATTTGGACAAAATACCTAGTCACTCAATTTTTTCCTTTTCTAGTTTAAACCTTGGTTGGAACACTTTGACCTAAACCTTTGACATGCTAGTTTTTATTTAGATTCTTGGCCTTTTGTGCATATGAAATTTGACATTAGACATTTGATATTAGGTTGTTTTATTATATGTATTAACACAAATCATTTTGGAGATACAGCTCCCCTTTTAAACCATATTGCAGATACAACTCCACCTTTAACAAAGTTAGACCAAATTTGAACCATTTGTCCTTTGGAAAGTTTTTCAAAGTTTATAGAACTCTAAGCTTTTTTGTTTCAAAGATTTCATCATTTATGAAGATATGTCTAGCTACAATTATAGTGGAGTCATGTACAATCCAACTTATGATATAATTTTCACACAAAATCCCATTAGGAACCCCTATAGAAAAATATTTTCTCAAGAGTTTTATTTTTCTCCTTACAATACTCCATATGGGGAACATAGTCAAAATCCACAAAATCTAAATCAAAAACTTTACTGGTATGAAGATTCTTGTGAGGAGGAATTTGAAGACCCAAAATAGATAATGTTGTTTAGGATATAAATCCATACCCTGTTTACAATAATTAGTATGTGGAACACAGTTAAGAACCAACTTATAATCCAACTCATGACTAGGATGATATGGTTTATGAGGAAGACTTGGATGCTTTGGCTTGTACAAGTAATCAAGTTCCCCAATGTCCTTTTTTTATCCAATCATCAACTAACCCTAACCCTTCTTTGGATTATATGATCTATTTAGCTCTACAATATCCAAGTAATATCATTACCATTCGTAGACCTAGTCCTTTGGCTTGTGCAAGTAACCAGGATCCACAACACCCCTTCATCATTTTTAGACCTAGTCCTTTGGCTTGTGTGATCAATCAAGTTCCACATCACCTTATCATTACAATTTCAATACTTTGTCCTTTGGCTCATGCAAGCAATCATGTTCCCTAATGCACTACCATTACCCAACCATAAGTCATTCCTCATCTAGTACCAATCCCAACCAAACCTCAATTGATCCAATCATTCAAAGACCAAGGTATGTTCAAAACTGGTATTTTCCAACTCATTATAAACCAAAGCTAAGACAACCAACCAATCCAAGATTTTTTTGTTGAACCAACCACTTGTGATAAGTTAACCTATGATAAATCACCTATTGATCCTATACTAGTTATTGAGGAGTCTCACTTTGACAAGAAAGTCTTTGCTAAGTCTCTTCTTAATAATTATAACTACATTTTGGAAAATCATTACCTTGACAATGTGCCTATTTTTTAAGAGCCTCTTATTGACAAGCTAGTCTTTGAGGAGTTATCTCTTGACCTTTTACCCATCCTAGAGGAGTCTCACTCTAACAAACTAGTTTTTTTGGAGCTCATTATGCCATCACATGTTGTTACTTATCCAAAACCAAATATTCAACAAGACATCATTATAACAAAGTGCCCATCAGATGAATAATCAAAATTAGAGTTAGGTTCTATTATTGAACTGACATTAGATTTAACATCAAAATTTGAATCAACATCAGTCTCAACATTGGATTCAGAGTCCTTTGAGTTAGAATTAGATTCAGAAGAAGAATATGTTCATGGTTGTTATAACATTGGTTAAGCATGCCTTAAAAATTAATTTGAATACATTTTTTATCCTTCTATGGTTTTTGAGGATGAGTACTTCAGCTTAAACATGAGTCATCCTAGTATCTTCTATGAGGATTGTGTAGCCTTTCCCCATTCCATTACTAATTCATAGACCATTACCATAAGATAAAATATCCATATTATTGACATTCCGTCTCCCACAAGTTTTGATTTGGATGTATAGAATCACACATTATTTAACTACATCCTTGGTGACATAGAAGTTGAATAAGAGTAAGGAGGCCAAGACAACATTCATGTAGTAGAAGAACACTCTCCTAGTGAAACCTTATTAAAGGTGCTAGGGGACAATCCAAGTCAGAACTCAGCATCTTTTAGTGAAAATTTTTCAAAAGTGATAGAAGACAATCAAAGTGAAAAGTCCACATTCCTTAGTGAAACCTTCTTGAAGGCACTATGGGACAATTAGGACAACTTCATTAGTGAAAACCTCATTAAGGCACCAATAGTTGAGCACAAAAGTTCTTCACTGCTTGATGAAGACAAAACCAAAGATCAAATCAAATAGATTATTATCTATAGCCTAATTAAATGGTAGCTACTTTTAAGATCAAACAACAAAAAATTTGATGGTCTTATTGAGAGAACAAGCCTTCAGCCCTACCACAACTAAAATTATATCAAATCTAGCATCATCAACATTATATGTGATTAAACATCTTGATCTTCATTTGTTTCCCCACCATTCCACATTCCATTATCACATACCATTCCATTTCACAATCAAACCTAACATCCATTATTTATCCCTATTTACCATCCATGGTCATACTTTCCTTTTTAGAGGCTACAAATATACCTTGTCTTAATGTTTGAAGGAATCAAAATCAACAACTAATGAAGATCACAAAATAATTCTTGATAATGAAATATGTATGTAATTCTTGATGAATAAATTATTTAGACAAGGTGTGGGATATCAATTAACATGATTGAGTATTCTATTTGTATCATTTGTTGATTAGGATGTGCATCTTCCCATCAACAAGAATAATAGAATCAAAAACCACACGTAAGCCAACAATATGTATCATACCATTTCACATTTTCATGTCATTACCATTGTTACATATCCTTTTACCATTGTTGCATATCCTTCCATTCACCCCACCACTTGGGGGAAAACCCTCTTAACATTTTTATACATGTTATCATTACATTCTTATCTAGACCAAAGCCTATTTTTAGTTATCCTATCTAATCCTATTTTGATCTTGGTTACTTTGGTTCTTATTAAACTTTTTGTAAGGGGATTTTGATCAAGTTTCAACAATTAATCCAATATGTGTTTACAATGATAGTCTATGAAATTAGTGTGACAGTTGATCTAGAAAGATATCTTTCATCCTATCAAGTTTGTTTATGTGAGCTTGATTATAACTTCCTATGGGAAAATTAGTGTATCACCAGTCTTAATACTAATTATAAACACCTATGGAAAAATTAGTATCATTGACCTATGTAATTATATCCTAGTTATAACTACATATGGGTAAACTAGGGGCAATACTTATTTATCATGAATTACTACATCACCTTACCATTACTATTTTCATTTGATTAGTCATTTTCTAGATTTGAGAACTTGTTGGGACCTAGTTGGTTTTTTCTCACCTTTTGTGTGGATGGAATTACTATAACTTAAGATCATTTTAGGATGATGTGGGTTATTCTCAATTCATGTTGAGATCACCTCAATCCCCATTTTCATACGTTCTCACCATTTTGTGAGTAACCTAAGCCAAAAACTCTCACCATTTTGTTAGAAGGCATCCTTTCATTCTCTAACAAGTTAAGATACCTCAAAAATTTAAAAATCATTCATAACATTTCAAAAAATCCAAAAATATTTGTCCTATCTAAGCCTAGTCAGTTATCCTTGATCCACCTTATTGGGGCATTGTCATTGTTAGGATGCTTTCTTTTGATTTTATTTTTAGGCTTTCTATTTATTTGTTTATTTTAGGTTGTTTGTTTGTTTGATTTTTTGTTTGTTTGTTTGATTATTTGCTTCCCTATTTGTTTATTTTCAGCATTGTTGCCTTGATTTAGTCTATATGTGTTCATTGAATGATTCTTTAAACACATTATTTTTGAGTCTATCCATATTCATATGTCAACATTGCCATCATACTTTCTATCATTGGTTCATTATTTTCAAGTGTTTATTGGATATCAGGAGTTAGTCCTTATGCATTTTTTGGCCAAGTCTTCATGGTGTTCTATTATGAAGCCTACCATCACATGTTATAGTAAAAAATAGATTTAGGAAGGTCTACAATCAATAGAGCCACAAATGTTTTTCCATGGTACCTTGGTAGATCCTCCCACCCACCTTGATCAATATAACTCATTTGACTATTCTAGTCGTATCATTGCTAATCAGGATGAGCATCTCCTCATTACTAGGTACAATTGAATCATTTGTAACGATCAATCTTATTCTTATATTCATCTCTTTCATCACTTTTCACCCACTCATCTTTGATCTATATTATAGGTTATATCCTTCAATTATGCTTGTCAATCATCTCTAATTAGGGCACCATTAGCTTTAGCCAATCCAAGTCTGCTTAATAATAATAACTACTTATGGGAAAATCCTTATTTTGACTTTTATTCATGATTATAACCACCTTTGGGAAAATCAACATCCTTTTTACATCAATACATGCAAGCATTTACTCATTTGGATTAATCTCAACTATAGATTAATTCCACCTTTCTTCTTGTTTCTTTTCAAGGGACTATCCATAAACAAACCTGATGGCCACTCCCTCAAGGGTGTATCATCATAGGCTTCCCAAACATCATTTGGAGCTTTGATCTTCAACCATCATATTATTTTTGTCATATAGTCCATCTCTCATTATTTGAGAAGACATTATTTTACCTATAGTTTACAATACCTTCCCAAATAGGGGCAAAATATAGACACCTAAAACTAGCCATCGATAACCTCCAACTAGGCTTTTGACCAATTTCCACTTGAAATGCACAATTTGGCCTAAAAATACTAAAATGGATTAAATGAGTTGAAATTGAAATATTCAAGTGAAATTTTGGATAGAGTATCATTAAATGGGGTAACGTAATTTGTGGGCTAGCTGACTTTGATCAAATCATTTCAAGTCAAAATGCCAATTTTGCACCTAGGTGCTCTGGATTGCTCATATAAAAATCTCTTGCATGAGACACATGCATTTGTTATTTATTTTTTCTAACATCATAAATGGTATAATGGATCCAATGCATCTGACATTACCTTCTAATTTTAATTTAGTTAAATTTTGGACCAATAATAAGGCATTCTGATTAATTTAAGTAAGTTGTGCACAAAGTACTTAAACATGCTTAAGAGCTAATTAATCCAAATCAAGAGCCTAATCAAAAATTATATGGAAACTTGTTGAATACTTATGTTTGGAAATGAATATTGAATATATGCATCATCAGGAGACCTCATTTCTTAGGAAGACATCCCTAGGCCATAAATGCCACAAATATTAGGATTCATGCCTCCCATGCCTCATCAAAGCCCTCCATACCTCTTAATTTATCCTCTATCCAAAATATTGATGAGTCTATTTATAAATTTTATTTTAATAATTGGATTAATCCTTAGCCACACATCTCAATCTTGAGATGGATAGTTTAGGTTGATTTTGATCATTCTCAAAAATCTAATATAGAGAGGCCATGAACTTCATTTCTAACCTATTTTGGTGAAAATTTATTATGCTCAAATATCTTCAAAGTCTCAATTATGAAAATTTATAATGCACAAATGGTTCCAAAAGCTTCAATCAACTAGTGTAACCATGCCAAATTGATTCCAAGCCAAGCCAAGCCACAGGCCAAAGGTGCCAAGGAGAGATGGAGGTAGCCAAGCTTCTATTTATGAGGACTTCATGAGCACAAACTGAGAAATCCACTACAACAATAATTTTGTATCATCAAAGGAAGGTAAAAGATGATTTCTTTTTCATTTTAGTTGTGTTTTTTATTCATGTTTGTTAACTAAGCTCTCCCTAGTGTCTATGCCTAGAGATATTATGCTAGTTAGTGTGTTTCTTTCATTTTGTTTCCATTTTGGAACTAAAACTATACTAACCATCCTCTCTTGAGTCAAATACATAGATCCCACTAGTCTCAAAAAATATTTCTCTAAGAGACACATTTTGATACTAGAGAGAAACCATGGTGAATAGATGATAGCTGAGATAGGGAGGACACCTGGAAGTTGTAACAAGTGCATCATAGGTAAGAAAACATGAATTTAATTTTTTTAATTAATTTATTATATATATATATATATATATATATATATATATTTACTTAGGCTAGGGAGGAACTCAGCCCTACCATAGCCTTCAGCCTCCAGGTCAGAACCTACAAACCTCTGAGGCACTCACCGGGTAAACCTTTTAATGTGACCGGTGATGCGAGTGAGTCAACATACCCTTCGGTACCATGGGGTGGGGGGACTTAAACACCTAACTTGCAGAGCATGATGTAATTTCCCTCAATCCACAAAACCAACTGATCTAACACCCCCGCCCTTTATTAATTTATTATAAATTGAGTTAAATATATAAAATTAGATGGTAGGAAAATTATAGGCACCAAAAATGATCCTAGGAAAATTTTAGGTAGACTAGGGGGATAATGGGGTATTGTGTAGGTAAAATTTAGACCAATAAATGCCTAAGGAAGTTAGGGTAAATTGTCAAAAAATCACCATAGTGAAAGAACTGAGTTGACTTGGTTGACTAAGTTCATAAGGTGAGAGATAAATAGGGGCCAATTACATAACAATAGGATGATAAAGAATTGATAAAGTTGGCCAACTATGTACCCTATGGATGATGTATTTGGTAGTATGTGGCTAATATAATTTGTTAAATGGATCTGTGTACTATAAGGATGATATAGTATGTTATAGATCAAAAAGTGCTAATATATTATCAAATAAGATGATATATTTTGATAGAAAAATGGTCAATTTAGTCTCAAATGGACTGATTGTGTTTAACAGGATTTGAACATGGTTGATTTAGTATCATATGGATTGATTATGTATAAAAATAAGGAAACATAACAAAATAAATCAAACCAAATAATAAAGTAGTTATTTTTTAAATTTTTGAGAATGTATTTTAATTATTTATGACATGGAGATGTGATACATCCTTTATTACTTTATATTTTGTAGATATGTTGAAGATATTGACACCTAGTAGATGCAATGTAGCTACTAAATCTATTGGATTATTTAACTAACATGGATAACAATAAACTTGTTATCTTGGGTTTTGGAAGCATCATGTAGATGAGATAGATCCTTTTGAGTTTTGATCTATTTTTCATATTCCTAGGAGTATGGGAATGGTTGATTAACACTTTATGATGGGAGGTATATGGGGACACCATTGAGGTGGAAATCACTCTAGAGGATGTCAATGCATTGTTTGGACTTATGATAGGTATGACACCAATTATTACTAATACACCAAAGTTAGAGGATGAGAGATGAGCATTAGCCTAGTTGGATACATGATTAGATATGATTCACCCTAGGTTTAGGGTGAGCTTATTTGATGTTCAGATTTTGACCATTCAAGACATCTGGAAGGTAGTGATAGGACTTGTGACAACATGGGTGTTGTATCGTAAGTCATATGATAAGGTACCAATAGGATAGCCTTATGCAATTCCATATTGGATCAAGGAGCACTTTATGATTTTAGGGATATCATCTAGGTCCAAATCATGCAATAATATGTATAGGATGCTATCTATAGGGTAAAAGATGATGGGACCAATGATTTTGCTTAGTGTATGGATATATAAGAGGTTTCCCATGTATTAGTGAGTTGGGTTACCTCATGTGGTTAATGATGGGTTACCTTAGGTCTTGAAATGGAGACAAGACCATATATTGTAGGTTATGCCCCATGTGCTAGTGTTACATACTATCACATGAGGGGAGATCATGTGGCATCCTTACACTCACATAACTTTCATATGGCCTAGTTAGTCTACCATTATGATATAATTATCATGGGTGATGATCATATACCACTACATTTCAACAGTATAGATATATATAATGGCACACTTATCAAGATAACTGGAGCTCATCAATTTGGTGGCTCCTCTAGAAGTACTAGCTTATTGGGCATGCCATGCTAGAGAACTGAGAGGGAGAGTGGGTACAGGGGTACCTATGGAGATATTAGTGATTAGGCCTTAACATGTTGAACCATGGTTGGGTCATGAATGATAGTATGAGGTATCTGAGCTAATAGGAGGAGATGTGATATATGTGGATGTAGGAACACACCAAGCACCACAACAATGACAATAGTGACTATCATGTCATAATTTGAGACAAAGACACCATTGAAATGAAGATATGTAGGCATTATATATTTTAAAAATGGGCCCAATAGCCACTCCAAGACATAGTTAGTCTATAGATGCACCCATTAGGAGAGGATCATGGTGGGATTGAGTGGTGACTCCTAGGTTTACACTAGTATAGAGGTAGTAGATAGGAGAGGTGTGCTATGGGTGAGAAGATGGGGAGATCATGATCAATAATACCAAGACTATTAGGCACACAATGATGGGTTATAAGAACCAATATGGTTTGGAGAGAGATGCATACATGGAAAACACCATCCATATAGGATAGATGCAGGCCCAGGTGACCAATATATATGGACAAGTTGTTGGATTGATTTCTCAAACTACCTCTTTACAATTTACTATTTATAGGGGATGGTCACATGTTTTCATGGGTAGTGTGGTAAGGCCAAATGATAGACATGATGAATCCCATAATTAGAGCTAGAGATTTTGTATTTTTTAATTTATATTATATAAAACACATGATATGTGTGTGTGTGTGTGTATATCATGTGTTGATGTTGGAAGGTTTAGTGATCTCATGAGTTATATTTGGATTTGGATGTGGATGCATGGATATATTTATTTTCTACAACATGTATTTTTTTTTGTATATGCTATGTGAAATATGTGATGTATGTTTTCTTTTCTATCATTATGTGATACACGTGCATGATTAAAAATAAAGAGGCAAAATGAGTTTTAAAAAGTATAATTGATCAAAATAACTGTAATACCCACTATATCATGATGGTAAATGTGTATCAAAAGATGACTAAATATAATAAATCAAAAGTGGTAAAAAATAAGAAATGTGAAAAAAATAAAAAAATATATAAAAATCACACTATATAATGTTGGGAAGTATGAAAAAAATATAATAAAATGTAGGGGTCATGAAAGACTAATGGTATAAAAAAATTCAAGTCAATCAATCATAATAAATCATGTTGGTAAGTATAAAAGAAACATAAAAATATAAAATTAAATTAAATTGGTCACACTAATTCAAGATGGCAAGTATGAAAAATTTAACAAAATGGTTGTAGTCATACATGCAATTATAAAATAATAAGATAAAAGTTAATGATTAATGATGTAATCATAAAACATACTAAATCAATATGGGAATCATGTTAATGGTGTATAAATCATAATTGAACACTACTTATGTCAAATTTGACACATGTAATATCATTATGACATGGTTATAGTAGGAACTGGGTATTGGAATATTTTATGATAAGGGCATGGTCCTATCCATTGTATTACTTTTTAGCTCACAAAGGGAACAAAAAATGAGGTGGAAACATTGGTGGGAATTATTTTTAAGTATGTTTATAATGTGGTAATTTTTGAGGAGGACCTGGTCCTATCCATGGTCTTATATTGCAACTCACAAAGGGAAACCTAGAGAGAATGATCATCTAAAAATACAATATTTCTCAAGGGGAGATATTATTAATGTTATAATGAAAGATGTAATGTAAAAATAATGATATAGGCATCTATGATAAGAGCTTAGGAAACATGACGTAAACTAGGTACATAAGAGAGATACTAGGAGTCTAGTGACCATGAAAATACAAAGTATACTTGATCATAATAAGCACAAAGTTGTATAGGAAAATAGGTGATATACCAAGATCAAATCATTCAACTTATTTTAACAATAAAATTAAAGTAGACCTACCTTCACACAACATGTTCCCCATTCCTCTGGACCTCTTATACAGCCTTTGGACTAGTATGAAGATTGGGTACTTGTGTGACAAAGTAGGTATAACTAAAATATTTTTTTTTCTTCTTTCCAAATATAATGGTCTACCACACCCCAATGGTTGACTCTATCATGAGGCCAAATTAAAATTTTAAACTTCAACTAGAAAAAGAATATTTGTTATGAATCACATCTTTTAATGTGATTTGGTTTTTCAGATTTGTATGTTTCCTTTTATATCATTTCCTTTTGATTAAATGATTTGTATTTTATGATTCCTTTTCCATACATATTTATAATAACCTTCATGAGTGATAAAATTGATATACATGAATGAAATTTAGACTTTGGTTAAAAGAATCCAAGCATCAAAATATATGACTGATTAAATGCTTAGGCTTACCTAAGAACTAGTATGTAATCTCAAGTCTTAACCTTATGTATGATTGGTATGTGGAAGGAGAGAAAGGAATAAAGGGAGATCCAAAGTATATGAATAAAATAGGATTATAATGATATGTCTTGTTTTCTAACTGATCACATGGTAAATAAATATTACTAAATGGAACAAGGTTGGTATAACCAAGTCACAATAATAATTATCTAAGTTGTTGAGATAAGGTAACAAATAATCATTAGAAAAGACATATACATCCATGAAAGAAATGAACTAATAAATATAAGCATGAAATTATGGAAATAACTAAAATAAGACATAAGAAAAGATGAAATTAAATGATACCATATACAACACATAATTCACAATATAAAGATCTATGTGAAATAGATAAGTGAAACTAGATTTGACATAGAGTCAAATGATATAAGATATATATAATTAGATTAAAAGTCCAATAAAAAATTTTAATGAATAAAAAAGTGAAGGAAAACCATGTCATGCTCATAAATACTAATAAATTTATCCATAAATGGTATCCATGACATCTGAAATATTTGTATGAAGCATGATCCTAATGATATCCATAGTCTTATCTATTCTCATGAAAATCTTTGAAAATACCTCTCTCTAAATCTCCTCAACAAAAAATATAGGTGTAGCTGAAGGATCATGTTTATGATGGTTCTCAGGTATAGAATAATCAAGGAAGGGAGTGGATTCCAGAATAGGAATGGTATCTATTGGACAAGAAAGTAACACCACCATTATATAAGGATCCATAGGTGAGTAAGTAACAATAAGTGGGTAAGAAGCCACAAGTGAAGAAGGAGGAGCCTTCATACATGGGAAACATGTGAAAAGAGGAATAATAGGTGAAATAATTGTTAGAAGGTGATGATGAAGATTCTACTGGAGAATGTGATAATGATTGGTATGATGGGTACCACACTAGTACTAAAGACAATATACCTCCCCATTTTTAGGGATGTACTCAGGTAATAACTTGGGATAAGGTATTCTTTATCTCTAGGATAATAAAGGGAGGAATTTATTATGTTAATATATTTTCTAAGCATTCAAAAATGGGTGTAAGAATGATTATCCATTGCATGGAATCAATAGATATGGTTTTTACTAGAATTTGGGGGTCTATAAATAGAAGAGGTAGAAAGGGAAGCCAAGGAAGGATGATATAATTAGATATTTCTAGTCTAATTATTAGTAACTTTTGGAATATCACAATAAGTTTTATCATCCTATTGGGTAGAAATGGGATAAAGATATGGAAAAGGAAGAATTCCATCACCAAGGGAAGGTAGGTTTGGTGTAGATACTAGGCTAGGTTCATCTGAAGGTAAATTAGGATCAGACATAGGATGTAGATCAACTAAAGGTAGATCAGGAGTAGGAACCAAACTAGGCTCAACTAAGGGTGAGGTGGTACATGAATAATGCTTAAGATAAATAGATAAAATCTTTGGGGAAAGAAATCTAGAAGGATCCTATTATCTATGAAAATGGTAAGGACCTACCATGAAATGATACACAAGTATGTTTACAAGATGCTCTACTCAAATTGGATGTGTACTAGGTGATCATGCCATATCTACGCTATAAAAATAATTAATAAAACTATAATTAGGCACTATGAAATATTAATATAATAATACAAATGGAAATACTAAAAAAAATAAGTATGATATCAGAGAATGTTAGCATCTCTAGCTTGGACAAGTCCTCCTAAAAATGGATCATCTAAATCATAACCATCATCATAATTAGGTGAATTTAGGTCAATGGTACAAGTAGGTATGATCTTTGCATTAAAAATTTCATGATGAATAAAATGTCTAGTCTTGGTTAAGAACACATGTATATCATCGATAGGAGGTTGACAGAAGTGAGGCTTCAAATATGGTGTAAGTTGGGCAATAATATGAGGGTACAGATAAAAAAAATTGATCTTGAGGATAATCTCATTCACCTTATCATTATTATAATCTATGAGGTTAGTTGGTATATTATATATGAGTTTGTGGTGACCATTATAACCTTAGGTATAATTGATATGATAACTAAAACATTAAGATTACCTAAATGGAATAGTAGGCAAGGGTTCAAGGGTAGGAATTTTAAACACACTTTGTTCTTGTAATTTTTTAAAATTCAAATGGTGTGTGTCTCCTTGAATCTTTTAAATAGAACCATTATGGGGGAATTTGATGCATTAGAATGCAGATGAGGTGACAACCCTCATACAATGAGTCTGAGGTCTACCAAGAAAGATGTTATAAGAGAGGAGAAAGTTAAATATCATAAATTTCAAGTAGACAATAATAATAGGGATGGTAATAGGAAGTAACATGAAACTTAAAGGAGGAATTTTACTTATATCATAACCTTGAAATATACTATGTGTGGACTTGATATTGCACTTGAAATATTCAAGAGTTTTAATGAAATCAATGGAAGTGATGTAAGCACCTGAACCCTCATCAATCAAATCACTCTTAACTTAGATATTACCAAATTTGGATGTTGATAAATAGGGGAGGATCATCCATGAAAAGAATAATCTCATTTGGAATCATGTAAGAGATAAGAAAATTAAGGGAAAGAGAAGTGTTTATTATTTCATTAACATGTATAGACATCTCTTCACATTATTGTTGTATATTATCTTCAGACTCAAACAAAGTAGCTTCAAGTCCTTCTAGGGAGGATGAGGGATGTTAATTTTAAATAAAAATTACAATAGATGGTTGAGATGATGGGAAGAAATTTGAATTTTTTTTAGGAAATTTTTTTAATATGGGAGATGTGAAAGTTATGCAATTGGGTCCCATTCATCATAACCCATGGAGGTATTAGTAGATAACAGTGCATAATGTTGTAGGAGATCCTATGAAGGAGGGTTAGAAATGGAGTCAAAATTGTGTTGGTAAGATGTAGTTGGAGGATAAATAGGTTGATTATATTTAGATATTGGTATATTTTATTTAGTTATTTATTGTGATTAGTTTAAATAAATATTATTGGAAGGTTGGGTAATGTTGTCTATGTGTGTAGATGTTGGGGGAATAGTATAGATAGTGTGAGAGATATTATCAAATTGAGATGTCAGAGGTGATTATTTGAAATTTATAAGGTCCTCTTGTCCTAACTCCATGAAATTATATGGGGAAGAGTCTTGAATGATGCAAACATTTTGAGGGATTTGGTGCATGTGTGTGGGATTAAAGTTAATAAATGTAATTACCCTTTGCATATAAGTCATATTTACCAAATTTTATTAAATAGTGAGGTTCATAATAATTTTAACATTATTGGTGGAAGGATTAGGCTTGTAATTACTATCTTGATGATTATGAAGAGGGTATTTATATATGGTAAGATGAGTACTAGCTTGATTTAAAGCTTGATTTTTGTATGGTATTCCATTGGCTTGAAAGGACATTTCATATGTTTGTTGGCATTTATGAATGAGTGATTCATGATCAAATTTTGGGCCAAGAAGGTAATTCAAGTATATATTTTGTAATTAGATAAAATTATTGTGAGAGTGCCCCTAATTTGTATGAAACCAAAAAGAAATTGGATCATACCATGTTTTCATTAGACAAGTGGGGTCAAGATCTTGTGTTAGAGGCCTTGGAATATGCTTTTGAAGCTTAGATATGGATAATGGTTTGTGGAAATTAATGTTGTTATTTTTTATAAAATGTAGGATTAGGAGTGTTCTTTGGAGGGTGAGTATGCTCCATAGCATTATTGGGAGTGATGGCTTGAAGTTTCAGAATAGTTTCATAAGTATCAGTGACACCATCATTGTTAACATGATAGTTTTAGTTTTTAATGATCATGTGAGTGCCTATGGTTGGTTGGGATGGTTCAAATTGGTGCATGATAAAGTCATGTTGCTTAACTTTGTTTAATTCTTATTCCAAAGTTCTTAGAGATAAAGTCCTAAGTTGATATTTCAACTTAAGGTATAGATCATTAGTGAATAAATGAAAGACATTATTGTCTGTCATGTTATGTTCATATTTATTAGATAATTTCTTCCATATTTTGATGAAATATTGTGCCATTTTAGTTTCAAGTTTATTAAAATTTATGAAATGAGCTAAGGTATCCTTAGGGATATCACTAGTTTGAAACTCTTGTATTAAGGAGTTAACCAAATTTCCAAGATAGTGATAGAATGGGTTTTTAATTGATTGTACCAATATAAAGAATCTCCTGAGAGTTTTGTATATAATAGTTTGGTAGAAACAAAAGTATTAAGTCTTACCTAATCTTTATAGATATTAACAAATGTTTTTAAATGTAATATGGGATCATTGGACCCATTGTAACTAATGGAAGGTGTGATACCTCCTATGTCTATATTGGTAATTTTGGGTACTATTTGTTAATTTTTGTTATGTTTGATAATTTTATTAATGAGGTTTGATTGATAAATGAAGTTACCATAGGAATCCCTAAGGGGAGGTAGGGGTAGTTTGGATTTGTGCTCCCCATTAAACCTATTGGGGTTGATTTTGAAGATGAATGAGATGGTTTTACATCTACATCATTTGATTTGTATTATTAGTTTCAAATTATTAATTTGATTGAATTTTTGTAATAAAATTTTGAGTTTGGGTAGTATTTTGACTAGTGTGCGCATCATGTGAAACATTGGTATTGGTATTAGTGGCATCAATTGCACTATGAGTATTAGCATGAAATACACTAATGGAATGAGAAGCATTAGTATAAAATGAATAATTAGTATTATGAGTATCAGTTATATCAAAATATTCTCTAGTGGTATGATTAACATTGGAATAAAATGAAGCACTAGTATCATTATTATCATTGGTATCAAAAGATGCATTAGTAAAATGATTAAGGAGAAAAGTCCTTGGAAAATGCCCTCTATTATTTGAACCTACCATGTTAGTGGACATACTTTGAATATAGGTTGAAGAGGTCATAAAAATATATGTCATAGTATGTGAAGGAGACAAAATAGAAGGAAAAGGTTGAGAAGAAAAAGCAGTGTCTCCCCTAAATCTGTGAGAGAAAGTAGGGGAAGGTGAAAGATATTCTTCTACTTGAGGACCTATCATAAGATTATAAATGGTTGAAGGGTCCTTTTCTATATCTTGAGTAAATTCATTAATGAATAATTAAATTCTAGGTGTGTACTCTTAATCATGTTCATATTAAAAGGAAAGCAAAGATTTATGAACTAAGGATGAATGAGGAGTCCTATAATAGGTACTACGAGTGGCAACATGATCATTATTTTCATGTAAAGTGCAATCCTCAAGTTATTTATTTGGAAACCTAATAGGATTGGTAAGAATCATCATGCTTATTGGATTCAACTCTATATTATTATCAAATAAGAAATTCATTATGAGAAAAGAGGTTGAAGAGCTGATGGAAAGACAAATCAAAAAATATGATATAAAATTATACAAGTGTGCTCTGTAAAATAGGGAACAAAATAAATAATAAGAGGACATAGTCATGTAGACATACTATGTACTAATGAATAGGAAACATGACAATAAATAAGCTGGCACAACCATATAGGTTTACTATGTAGTACTTATATTGGGAATTGAATAGGAAGATAAAGAGACACATTTAGATAGGTTGATTGTGTACAATAGGTGGATATTCTAAATAGTTTGTAAGAGATTTTGTCAATAGGGATGATGGTGTTTTGAAGGTAGAGAAAAATTTACAAAATAATATCTAAGAAAATGAAATTAATCACATAAGTAATTAAATCAATGTGATTGATCCAATTGGAACACACATCACAAACCTTGCACCAACACTGGTTAATGAAAATTTTGAGATACAAAATACAATGATAAAAGATCAAGAAGAAAATTGAAATTAAATACTAACTAATTGGTCATTCCTAAGTGTTATTTAAGTTAAGATGAAGTTTAAATTTAATGTGATTTGAATTTGGTTATAATAAGTATGTGATCATATTTTGGATTATTCAAAAAATTACTATATTTAGAAATAAAACCTAAGAATACAAACAATATCAAAGGAGGGGATAAAGAAACAATCAGAAAATTAAAATGACATTATTAACATCCTTTTTTCCCTTTGAGATCCTCTCTAAGGTCTCCAAATTGATCTAAATACAAAATTATTGGATTATGTATTGCTTTATTTGAACATCCAAATGGCTTCAATGGCTTCTTTGACTTGTTTGATGGCTCAAAAAGAGTGTAGGGATGATTTAAAAATGGATGGATATGAGATTACAATGAAGTATTATGGCTTTATAAGTTTACTTGGCCATGGAGGAGTGACTTGTATAAATAAGCTAGGCTAGGGAAATCAATGGTTCACATTCAAACTTGAGCCATGAAGATCAAGGGAGGAGGATCTTCAAAGGAATTTAAAATTCTATGGAAGCCTCTAAAAAAGAGGTTTATAGAGAAAAGGGGCCAAGTTATAATACATTCTAGAGTTGGGAAATTATAGAAGCTCGTTAGGGATTAATTAAGATTAGTGAGGGAATAGGATATGGATTAGGTAGGTAATTAGGGACTAGGGGTGTAGGAAAGGCTAGGGTGGTAGGGTAGCTAGGGGGTAGGTGAATAAAAAGGAATTTTAAATTGTCAAGTGGGATAGAAGGCATATTAGTATCTAAGTAGGATAGTTAGTGGGTTAATGGGGTAATTAGTTCATTATAAGGGTATGGTAAATCTCATGGGATATAAGGGATTTTATGCAAGAAATAGGGTATTAGTTAATTGACTACGAATACAATTATGAGTTTAATTAGTGGGTTTAATAGGATTATTATGGAAACTAGATTTAAGTGCATACATTTTTATTCTCTTTGAAAGGGTATTGTGAGTGAAGAAAAGTGGAATGAATAATGGATTTTCAAATAAAAACCATTTTTTGGATGAGAATGTTGTTAGTAGGAATGTAGTTAGTAGGTATGATGCCCCGTCTAGGGAGTATGTGAGGAGAAATGATCAAGATGGTCACTCAAACAAATATATTTGTTGGTAGGATAGGACCAATATTTTGATTAAGGAGTGGGATGAACTAAGTGTAGATATAACTATGATTGAGATGTTTGAAGCATAAATGTTATGGGATAAAGTGGCTTAGCCTCAGAAGATGAGTTCTAGACATTTGAACTATGTCTATAAGGGAGTTATTTTGATTAATATGATAATATTGAAATTAACAAGACATAAATAATGTTTGGTGAGGAAAAAGATAATATAAGCCAAAATATAATGATAATTCCTATAGTAAAGACATGTTAGGGATGGCTTAAAATATATATATGACATTGGATGAGTGATTATGGATAATAAGCCACATTGTGTTATATATGTAGCTTAAAATGATGTAATAATGTCGATTGATTCATTTAGGATGAGACAAGATTGAGGGTTAATAGTGGTTGAGTTATCCTTAGACACAAGACTATGGCTAGGTGTTGCCTACATAGTCTTAGGAGACATCAAAATGATGTAGTTTTGACTCCACATTAGAATACATAATATGGAAATGGAAAGTCATGCCCTACTAGATGTAGGGTTGATAGTTGATGATTAGATTGGGTAATAGATTAGGAAATGGGATGTAGTGAGTAGAATTAGGTGATAGTGTAGGCTAATGGGTTTAGCAAAGGTCAATGGGTGATAGAGGGTAAAAGGGTCATTTTTACTTTTATCCTTATGGATTTTGGTGCTTTGATTCTCAAACCATGGACCACATCCCACACACATCGCATTGTAGAGAGAGGGTTACAGAGTACTAGAGGTTAGGTGATCTGGGACCACCAATATGTAGTCAATCCCTATCCTATAATTTTTTGTGTTTTTGAATTTATTTATGAATTTATAACTTGTAAGACCCATGGATAAAATACCAAGATTTAGGGTAATGACCTTAGTGGGGATATTGTACTCGCAAATCATGATATTATGGTTGTGAGCTATAATATTTCAATGTCATGACAAGTGACTCATAGTATTACAATATTGTAAAGAGTAATTAGTGATATCAGAATACCACAAGGAGTGAATCATAGTTTTTCAAAATTATGAGTTTATAGTTATGATTACGTAAAACTATTAAACTTGAGTCATGATAGTCATTTTCACAAGTAAGGGTTAATTCATGGTTAGTGGTATTATGTTATGTAGGGTTAAGGTTTAAGGTGTGATTGTATAGGATTACATCGGGTAGGCTAAGGATTAAAGGTAAGGAGGGAGTGGATAGGATGAATTTAGTTAGTCTGGGGACTTAGGATGAGTGGGTGTGAGGATTAAATTAGTGAGGCTAAGAACTAAGGGTGTGTGAGTGGATAGTTAGTGGGTGGATAGGAATAGGATTAGGTTAGGGACTTAGGGGGGATGATTAAATTTGGAAAGGATAGGATGTGACTAATCAAATTAGGTAAGTTAAGAGATATTAGGATAGAGGTTATAAGGATAGGGGGTTTATGTGGGTTATGGTAACTAGAGTGATAAGGACTTGGGATATGGGTTAGAATTTTTGTTAAATAGGTTAAGAAATAGAGGGTGAATGGGATGATAAGTTTAGTATAGATAGTGAATAGTCTTTAGGGTAGATTAGGGTAGGATGATTAAATTTGGAAAGGATAGGATAAGTGAGAGGGATGAAGATGGTAGGGATAAGGTATAGGGGGTAGATAGGATTAGGTGAAGGCAAGTTAGGGATTAGTGTAATGAGATAATAGGAGGGTGTAATTAATGGGGCATATGGGTAGGGGAATGAATAGATGGGTTGCATAATGTATGAATATGATTATACATGATAGGATAGTGATAAATTTGATGAGTTAATCCCATTGTGATAGGATGCATGATTGGTGTACGAGGAGTTAGGTGTGATGGAATCCTAACTATAGTGTCCCTTGGTTATACATGAGATGTATTTATTAACACCAAAGGAGTGAAGTGTGATGGAGCTAATTGGTTTATATTACATCATGACCATTCTAGTAGTACATATTGATAGAGATTTGATCAAAACCTTGGTGGAAAGATGGAACGTAAAGACAGGTACCTTTCACCTCATGATGGGAGAGATGGCCATCACCCTAGAGGATGTATTTCATATTTTTCAACATCCTCTGAGAGGGCACAAGATATATTGGTGTTCACAGACCCTTAGTTTGATAGTGTAGAGGTGATATTATCAGTTTCATATTTAAGTGTGAGATGGATGAGTAGACATTGATAGGTGTTTGAGGGAGGACACTTTCAATAGGTTGACATCGGTGGTGATGTCACTTGTGACCGACATACTCTTTCTGGATAAGAGTAGATAATGGTTCTATTTGGGATTAGTATACATGGTTTAGAATATGTTGAAGGATTAAAAAGTGTTTTCCTAGGGTCTAGTGGTATTTTCAAACTTATACTGGGAGTTCCATATGAGAGTGTATAAGGGAGATGTAAGCTTGGGTCCATTATTACTATTGTAGATATGGAGCTAGGAGCATAAAATAATAGAGTATCCCCTAGGTACATGTGTGGATAGATAAACCCATGATCCCATAATATTCAATTGGTATATTATCCTAGGTATGCAGAGATATCATGAAAGGGAGGTCCAATTCTATAGGCATGCATTAGATAGTTTGCATCCAGAGCACATCATATAGATGTTGTATAGATATGTGCAATTTGGATGGGATGAGGAGATAATTGTTACCTATTATAAATTGATAGAGTGTTACCTTAAAATACATAAGGATTATATTATTGATCATTATAGACCTGATTGGGTGCATAAGTAGTTTGGGATAGCATAGGATGTGTCTAGTGAGGATAACCTATTTTCTTGCAATGATAGGGATTGGCCTTAGGGGGGATACTACTAGATAGGGCACAAGCACATTCATAATATGATAGCATTACCCCAGTATCATGATATTACCAAAATATGATCCCATATCTTGGAGTTACATCCCTATATACAATTTGGTGGACATAGAGGTAACTGCTCAGGCTACTAAGATGACGAGCAAGATTAAAGATGGAGGCTATGCAAAGACTTATACAAGTAAAGGTTAGACTTGGGAGGAGGAAACTATAGAGTTTAATGTCTTGATACAATATCCACAAGATGAGAAAGGGGATCTTGATGCCATGGATGTGGATGGGGGATATCAAGGAGGCCTAGATAGGGGTTAGATAGTGACTGTAGGATGGATTATGGGGACCAAAGTACAATATGGAGGGAGTAAAGATGGAGATGAGGTAAGGCCATATCAGACACCCTTAACATAGGATGAGATATAATTATTACATCAACTCAGGAGAGAAGTGAAGGCCCATGTCTAAGAGATTGAAAGAATCATGATAGAGAGAGAGAACAAATTAATGCACACTTACAATGATAACTAGAATAGATGGATAACTAGTTGGACAATATAGAAGGATAAATTATAGGGATATAAGGGTAGGTGAATATATTGTAAAGAAACATCTAGAGTAGAGATACCCAAATCTAGAGTAGAGAGGTCTAAATAGAGGTATTATAGTGTCATATCTAGAGCCAAAATGCATATATCATGATTTTATAGGGTCATATTGGGTAGTTACAAACTTAGGTGTGGGATTTGATGGGAGAGGTATAGATAGATGAGAGGGACAAAGAGGAGGGGATACAACTATTATGGTGAGTGGAATGAAAAGTGTGATTATAAGTATATCATATAACTAACATGGGAGGCTTAGTACTATAGAGACTTATATGAGGCATCAATGCCACCTGAGTGACATGTAACTACATTCAAAGCTAGTTATTTGCAGTCCATGTACCAGTCTCTTAGGGGACCACCAATACCATAGTTAGGATTTGTTATGGATAAGACTTGTATTATATGCTAGATAGTTGTATATTGTATCACATTAATGCCCATGGGGTCCATATTTTTTATCCATGTATTTTGGCATGGACTAAATGTGGTCATTATAGACTATGATATATGATTATGATATTTTTTGTGATATATGTTGTGGTGTGTTGTGGTTTTGTTATAATTATATATATGATGTGATTATGTGATTTGATGATTATACTTAATTAATGTGAGTTGATTATTATTATGAGTGACCGATTACAGATTGATGTTAGATGTTTAGACATTTGATTATATGATGATTATGTGATGGACATATGATTATTTTACGATTATGTTATGATGAGTAATTATGGATTGATGTGATGTGATTGTATGCTTATAATGAGATCTTATAAATTATATGGTAAAATGAAATAGACATGATTTTATGGATTAGAGATAGTATTTGATTATAAAATGACATGTAATGTTTTATGATCAATGTGCTAATAAAATAATCCATTTGTTTTTAATTATGTGTCTCATAGATTATTTTTGGAAAAAAATACTTCTGCACCAAAGAGATGGGTGGGAATGGGACAGTAGGTTAGAGTGATTAGAGTGGATAGGTGGTTTGATTAGGGGGATGGGATGGGGGGGATTTTCAATCCATTAGTGATTTATGCAATCCAATTTAATATTTCATGTATGAATAGATGTGTTCCATTTACATGATAGTGGTAAAGGGCACATGAAAATCATAGTGCATGGTAACTTCATTTTGGGTTGCATGACCATTTTTTTGAGCTTGCGTATATAACTAGACCATCCTCATCCCCATTTTGATAAAAAATAAAAAAATATAAAAAGATAGGATATTAATACCATTTGACAAATATTTACAAGACTTAATGACTTCACAAACAATTACACACATTCACACACACACACACACACACACACACACACACACACACACACACACACACACACACACACACACACACACACACACACACACATAATACACATCATGGAAGACAAAATATAATAGGATAATGATGGTTGATTTATATACATGTTATTTTAATAGATAAAATAAGTAAATTATTATTTATAATGGTCTTAATAACAAAGTGAAATATGTACATGGGGTGAATTGTGCCCAAAAGGGGTTTTATCACAATTGAGACAAGGATCAAAATAGTGATAAACAACCATTAGTAGAATCTAGATTAAGTGATAAAGATTTAATTATAGAGTGTAAAATGGATACTAGAGAAATAATATTATATGACCCTTCAATATCAATGATACTAGTGTGGTTTTGTCGATCATTACTTAATAATAGATATCAATGATGTAAGAGGAGGCTAGTAGGAGACATAATCATCGAGTAGGATGAAATTGGGATATGTATGAGGGTGTAAATAGGATGGAGGATATATAAAAAGTGGATGGAGATATTCCAAAAAAATCCTCAACATATTTTCCCCTTGCATGACTACTGACTAACCCCAACTTGAAATACATGTCTCCTAATTTAGCTGAAGAATGTAATATACACCCACTCTTAAGACTAGGGTCAATTAGGAAATGATGATATGGAATGGAATGAAATATATAAGTGGAATAGGATTGGATATGCTCCCAAGATTGGGTACTCATATATGGAGTTGTTTAGATACTTTCACATATAAAAACATTTCAAATGCATGATATTCATAAGCTCACTGGCCTTATCACCTTTAAGTGTGTCTAATTTGTAGGCTCCCAATCTAAATTTTGTAATAATGATATAGGGCCCAATCTAATTTTCTTCAAATTTTCCCTTTTTATCTTTGTCTCCATTGGTATTCCTTTAATTATCCTTAAGGACTAGATCATCGAATTCGAATTCTTGATACTGGATCATTTTATAATATTGGCCTTTTATCTTATTTTGATATGCCTATAGGTGATTTAAAGCATTCTAACATTTTTCATCAAAAATTTATAGATATTGTAGCCTTTCCTATTTGATATTATGGTTGATAATGATACCCTATAAAGAGATGCATAAGAAGGGGAGTTCCACTTCCACAGGTAAGATTGATTTTATACCATAGACCAAAGAATATGGAGTAGCTCCAATAGGTGTTTGGATACTAGTTATGTAAGACTAAAGTTTAGGGTATAATTATAAATGCCATTTTTTGCCTGCATCATTGAATATTTTATTTAAAATATTGAGAAGTGTCTTATTAGTGTATTTCACTTCTCCATTCCCCTAGGGTTAGTAGGGTGTGGAGAAGTGTTTCTTAGTGTGATACCATTTGCATAGGTCTTTGACTTGTTGATTTTTAAATGAATTAACATTATCTAATAGAAATTTGGTTATAATCTCAAAATCAAAAATTATTTGATTAAATATGAACTTTTATATTTGGAGATATGTGGTATAGATAAACATCATAACTTTAACCCATTTTCAAAATTACTCCATAGTTGTGATTATAAACTTATGCCCATCAAATGATGTTAGATTTATCTTGATGATTAAATCTAATATCAATATAAAAATAGCCATGGGCTCATTATAGGTTGTGGATCTTGTGTTGGGGCATGAATAAGATTATAATGATTTTGACATACTACACACTTGCTTACATATTGGTAGGAATCTTGATCCATTATAGGCCAATAATATCCAGTCCTAAATAACTTGTTGGTTAGGGCCATTCCACTGACATGGCTATAAAATATACCATCATGGACCTTTTTATTGAAAAAAATTCCTCTTCTAATGTCAGACATCTCAATAGGGTCCTATAGTATCCTTTCTAATAGATAGTTCTACCAAGGATGGTGTAATGGTATGTGTGATAGATAAAGGCTTTATGTTGGTGATGATTTAGGTTCATTGGAAGGATATTATTTTGGAGATAGGTATATATATTTTTGATATCATGGTAAACTATGATTAAGTATGGCACAAATCTATAAATGTGACATGAATTGATGAGCCAGTAATATTAAATTCTCAATTAGAAAATTACCTTCAAGGACATCTTATAGGAGGTCTATTAAAGACCCAATAGTTACCATAGAGTTATCTTCCTTATTACTTCCCCTTTGTACTTGTTTGAATGTGATAGACTAAATTTTTTTATTTAATTAATCCACCAACTATTTATAAGAAAGTAATTTCTCATCCTTTATTTAGAACTCCTCGTTTACTTATCTAATAATAAACTATGAATCACAAAATACCTAAAGGTGCTAGATGTTTAACTAGATGGCTAGTTAGAGACCATCAAATATTCAAATAATATTATTGGTACATGGTAAATCAAGATGGAAACCTTTATGGATGAGGTCACCTTGTGAGGTTACCAAAAGGATACCCACTCCCAACCCATGTGTGGTAAACTATCCATCAAAATATAATTTATAGCTACTAGATTCTGTTGTGGTCAAGATGGACTCATCCAAAAAGGCTATGATAAGGGTCTTGGTATCTACAAGGGTTTCTTCTTCAATTTGATTCATGATTTCTTCTCATTTTATGGTCTTCTTCTTGATGTATTCTATAACAAATTTACTTAACAACATTATCCACTTGATAGTCCTATTAGTGAGGGTATATTTTGATAACATGTACTTAAGGAGATCAAATTTGGGTATGAGTTGAACATGGATATTGTGCATATAATGACAAAGATTTTGGGATGTAAAGATAATGGCTAATTAATCTCTTTTGATAAGGGTATAATTAAGCTCATAATAAATAAATGTTTAACTAAGATAATAGATTATATGATCTTTCCCTTCGTCATTATGTTTTGTTATAAGGGTACCTATTATACAAGGTGTTTTAGATATATATAGAATAAAAGGCCTTCCTATGACTAGTGGTGATAACATCAAAGGCTTGACCAAATATTTCTTAAGATTTTTAAAGTCATGTTAACACTTGGAGTTCTAACTAGAATTAGTCCCCTTCTTCAAGAGATGGGTGAAGGGATGGCATTTATCTTCCAATTGGTAAAAAAAATGATGGATGGAATATAATTTACCTTGAAGGTTCCTAAGATGCTTTAGATTTAATGAAAGAGGCATTTCCATAATGGATTTGACATTTTTTGGATCAATTTCAATACCTCTCCTAAACACTATGAACCCTAATAGTTTGCTTGAAGTAATTCCAAACACACATTTATTTAGGTTTAATCTAAATTAATATTTGTAGATTCACTCAAAGATTATTCTTAAAACCACATGATGCTCTAATTGAATTTTGAATTTCTTAAAATACCATCTACATAATCTTCAATGATGCCATGCATCATGTCATGGAAGATGACTATCATTTCTTGTTGATCAGTAACACCTGTGGTTTTAAGAACAAAGGGCATTACTTAATAACAAAAATTTCCACATGGACTGATAAACTATATCTTTTTTTGATCCTCAAGTGCAATTTTTATTTGATTATATGCCAAAAATCCATCCATGAGGGATAACATCTCATAACCTATAGTAAAATCCATGATCATGTCAATATTTGGTATGGGAAAGTCATATTTAGGACATGATTTGTTAATATCCCATAAGCTACTACAAATTATGATTCCACCTTGTGGATTAATCAATAGAACAATGTTAGATATTCAATCATAATAATCAATATGTTTGATTAATTCTGCTTCTAATAATTATTTTAATTCTTCTTTGATTAATAGAACCACCTTAGGGTGAATCTTGTATAGTTTTTACTTGATTAGTTTTTCATTAGGATCAACATCTAAATGAGGCATAATAAAGGATGCATCAATCCATAACATGTATCAATAACACCATGCAAAGACATATATAAATGCTTTGAGTATCTAAATAAGAATTTGTCACTCCTTGGGCATAAGAATTGCCCCCAATTTGACAATTTTAGGATTTTCTTTTATTCCAATATTGACTTCAACAACCTCCTTGATGATGGAAGGTGACTAATTCTAAAGATAGGTTGGTGGTGATGGTAGGTTATATATGTATGAATTAAAATCATCTATGATCTTTGAATCCAATTATGAATAGAATTTTGATTCATCAAGAGTGAGTTAAACATTCTCAAGGTTTTGAGAGGGATATTCATCTTTATACTGCTATTCTTAAATTTGAATAAGGAATTTTTTTTATTCCCAAAAATAGTATGACTTATTAAGATTAATAGATAATATTTTCTTATGATCTTTATAAGGCATAAAGTCTCTTGCTCCCAAATATTATATAATAGCCTCATCATTGTTGAAACATGTCAAAAGAAGGCTCATATTTTTTATCCATGTATATTAAGGTAGGGTAATAGATGGATATAATAATGGTGGTATCATGGTAGAGATTAGTGGAATAAATATCTTCATAAAGAATATAAACAAATCCTATTTAAACATCATCTTGAGAAGAAGACTCCTCAAGCACCAAATAAGTATCCAAAATGATATTTTTTAGGTTAGTGTCAATAGGTTTTTACCAATAACTAGGATGTTGTGGGTGTTATTCAACCCCTATAGGTTCAATCCTACCTTTTTCATATCTCCCTAGTCCTTTCCCTTGATAATTCATATCCTGTAACATTTTTTGAAGCTAGGGGTATTTCTATGTATTGAATGCAAGGGCCTCATTGTCTAGAATAAACCATGAATCATTGAGCTCTTCAAAGTAATCTTATGATAGTATACCCATACTATTAAAGTTTTTATATCCAAAATGATAAATGATAGGATTATCATTACTCATAGTTGGGGACCTATAGCTACATGGGGAGAGTGGTAAGTCTCTTATCCAAAAGGTTTTATATTCATATTCGCTACAACTTGTGGATGTGATATTGAGATAACTAACATCTACAAATGGATTTAAACTAGGTACTAGATCATTTGGGTGGACATATTTTGTAGTTTTTATATTAGGATTGAAACTATGTGTGATAGGTCAATAACATGCAAGGTGATATTGATATGTCTAATAGCTAAAAAAATGTTCTTTTTGACCAAAGATGGTAACCTCTATGCCATAATGAGAGGATTTCAAATATTAATGGAGGGTGGAATGGAATAATTTCATTTCATGAATCCAAGAATAGCCTAGAGGTAGGTTGTAATGAAGTTCAATATCCACAACATGAAATAAGGTATGATGGATGATGGGTCCCACAAAAATAGGAAGATAAATGGTGCCTAGAGATAGCCTTTCATTATCATTGTGTGCCTTTATAATTATGAAAGTGGGCCATAACGATGACTCAGACTACCCCAACATATTTAAGAAGTCCAAATTGCACAAATTTAATGTAGACCCTTAATTTATGAACACCTAATGGATTTTATGGTTGGAAATGGAAATTTTTATGAACAATGGATAATTGTGATATGATCTAATAGGAGGAATGTCCTAGGCACTAAAGGTTATTTGTTATGATGGATAAAAGTGACCCACCAATGCTTGAAATTGGCTAGTGTCAATATCTTTATGGATATTAAGATCATTTAAGACTCGATTAAGGATCTATTGATGCATTGATTATGTTTTGAGAAGGTCCATAAGAGATATTTGGATGGGGTATTCTCAATATATTAGATTATGTCATATGGCTTATCAATATATGTAGATACTTTTTAAAATACATTATCCCTTTTGAGGTGTTGATGCGGATGGGTATTTTGGTGGTGCTCTAGGAACTACAATTATTTTATATCTTATGGTGACTACATAGTTAGTTGTGGCCTAATTAACCTTAAGAATGGTGGATGGTGGTGATGTGGTATATTTGGGAGTGAAAATTTTGATGGTGTTAAAATAATGGTATGGGATGGCATGGTAATTAGTATGATTAGAATTAGATGTTTGACCCTAGTCTTTGGGTGGTTTTCTTTGCCTCTTATCATGTTTGGGAAATGGGTCCTAATAGATGCCAAGCTATTGATTATTAGACTAATTAGCAAGGGTCTCAACTTCAACTTCAATGTCCCCCTTTTCAATTAGATATTGCATTAAATGTTTCAATTGCATATATTTTTTAGTATCATGACCTTTAACTCTATGATATTTTTAAAACTCATCCTCATGATAGTAATTAGGTTGAGGTTTTATATCATCTAAAGGTTAAATTTTGGGGATATTAATCATGTTTGTAACTATTAATTGGTAGAGAACCACTTATGTAGGTATCTCCAAACTAATAAGAGGCATTTTCCCTATTTTGGGTTTTGGTTTTCCCCATGGTACTTTGATGGTAGAAATAATTTTTTGATTAGTAAGAGTCCTTTTCTATATTATTTGGACATGTTGTCTAGAATCCATAACTCCATCTCCCACAACATTTTTATGTTTTTTAAAAAAAAATTGGTTTGCCTAAAAAGGTGTTATCTTGATTATGAATTTGTTCATTTTGGGTATACAATTTGATTATTCCTTTCTCAATCTAGATCCCCTTTTTAATGATCTCATCAAAATATTTAGGAAATTGTAGTTTCAATTAATATTTTGATACTATTTTGAGGTTGTTGCTAAACATTTTGGGAAATTCCTTTTGTTGAAATATATAATAAAATCATCTTGCCAAACTTATCCATCATTGTAGGAATGAGGCTAGACTTTCCCCATTTCTTTGTTTGGTGTTGTAAAGATATATGGTGGATATATCATGCTCAATATTAAAATAGAATTTCCTCATGAATATTTTATTCAAAACTCAAAAGATGGATATGGACCTTTTTGGCAAATACACAAACCACTCTAATATGGATTTTTCAATGAATTTCATCTTATATTTTGAGAAAAGAAGAAGAAGAAACTAAATATGGGTATGGCTAAAAAAACCTATTTGATTGTGCATGCATTAAATTAGATGATTGTGAATAAATCATCTTTCACTCGGGAAGATGACATAAAAATAAGATAACACTAAATCAAATGGTTGGCTAGATAGATAGTTGTGTGGATTGCCTAGTGCTAGCTAGATCCCAAAAGCAATGGCTTCTTTAGGGGTTATCAATCCACACATTTTAAAAAATTAAGTTTTAAAAATAGAATATAAATTGCTTACATAAATAATAAAAATCTACTAAAATAAAATAAAATAAATACTTGATAAATAAATTGACTAATATGATTAATATAATAATAAGCAAGTCAACACTAATGATAAACAAGTCAAGTGTGCTTTAGAAAATAGGTTGGGGGTCTATGAACAAGCAAACAAAAATAAAGATGGATTTGGTTGAGGGTAAGTGGGTAAAAATATTTTGTGTTTATTTCCTACCATATTTACCATCGATAGGTGGTATGATCGTCAGTGGTTGAGACAACCATTTGTGGTTGGACATACCATTGGTGGTCAAGCTGATTGTTGAAAATTACTATGTGTTGGGTCTAAGTTGATGAAAGTCAAATTAATGGGATCATAAAAGGAAATTCTATGAGTTTATTTGGTGTTAGGCTAGTCATAAAACAAAAGTAAAGTAATTTAATAAAGTAAAATAAATACTTATCTTAAAAAAGGTTGGTCAGATGAATGGTTGAGATGGTTAGCTCATTATTAGATTTTGACATGATTTTGATAGAGTAACAATGCTTGGCTATTGTCTAAGGGGCGATTGAAAATCATCTCTCTATTATGATGGTTGAATCATTGGATTTCTAGAATAACACCTGCAAAAGAAGTTCTAGATGTAAAAACTCTTGATAATTATGGATGGATTTCATCTCCTACTTCTATCTTCTTATAAGCAAGGAAGGAGATGTGAAATAAGATGTTAAACAATATTTCTAATTATAACTCACACATGTAATGGATCACACATATTTTTTGATGAGATAATTACAAAAAAATAAAGGTGGAGTTAAGGGTCACTTAAGTTGGTTGAGATGGTAGAACCTGACCGTCACTGGTCAAGCTGACTGTCGCTGGTCAAGCTGACCATCGGTGATCACCATGATCATCAATGGATAGGGGTCAAAGATAGGGTTGGTAAAAACGTGGGTTTTAGCTACAAGGTCAACTAACTTAGGTTAGTTCTATTTATAGGTCAAAAGTCAAATGGTTGGGCCCAAGGGGTCTTCAAGTAGTCTAAGGGAATTGTAACATTCATAATCATCATGTGTAGATTTTTGGTGTCTACATTTTGCCCCTTTTTGTTATATGGATTTTATCAACAAGCTCTAAAATAAAAAAATGGATTAAGAGTTGAAGGTCAAGTTGCCTCAAGTATGGGATGGGGTAATCCCCCTCAAATTAAGAGTTGATGAGGTAAAATAGAATTGGGTGAAGGTTTGATAAGTGGGTAGTGGATAATAAAAGTTGGGTAAATGAAAGTTGGGAAATGAAGCACAAACAAGAACACAAATTGTGATAAAAAGTGTGATAGCCAATATTATGCATAGACTAGGTTGCCATAGTTGGTAAAAATTAAGGTCAATACTTAGAAGGATAAGTGACAAGTGGACTACATGACTATATTAAGGTGTGGTGTCTAGGAACACTCATAAACACAAATCTTCTATGCAAGGTATGTGATTCTATTGGTATCCAAGGTAGGAAGTGCTCCCAAGGAAAACACAAACTGGTTAAGTAAAGTCACAAGTAACCAAGGTAGGAAGTGATCCCAAGAAGACACCAATTGGGTTTAGTATGCATGAGGTGGCACAAGCTCAAAAAGTGGTCAAAATGGTAATTATTTTCATTACAGTCAAAGAAATAGGCAAAATTCATCACAAAATGTGCACTAGTTAGGTTGAAGTGGACCAAGGTGAGGTGACGAGCTGGTTGAGGTGGGCAGAGAAGGTAGTCTCTATGGATGGGTGTCTGATTTGGTTCTAGTTTAAAGGGTTTTTTCAAGGAAAAAGGAAAACATTAAACAAGATAACCATTAATGGTCAAGGGGGATAAAAGATACCATTAATAGTCACATTAACCATCAATGGTCAGGGGGTAAACCCTAATTGTCCAATGGTCAAAAAAAAAGTTTTTCTCATTTGTTCATTGAAACTTTTTTGACTATTGAGATTTGAAATTTGACATTTTGGGTGAATTTGATTGGTGGTTACTACTAAGAAGTTGATTTATTATTGAGGTAAATGAGTGGATCAAGGGGATTAGTGAGGATGTAAGGTGTGTATAGACATGAATGAAGATAGGAATGGGGTCCCCAAATTCCTCCTCATTGATGGTCAAGGAATGAGGTAGGTGGTGTCCTTAAATTGATAGGTTAGCTTATGGTTTAGCATATGTAGTGGATAGAATTAGATTGTATGGGCATCAATTTAGTGGGTGTGTATTTTGACCTAGGCTCTGTGGGTTTATTGTTTTTCTTTAAATGGTGGATAATAATGGTAATTAGTCATGGGTAAATGAGGTAGGGGTGAGTAGGGTTTTAAAATGATAAAAAATTGTATGGATGGAGGTGTTTTTCTTGTGTTTAGGGTAGGGTAGGGTTTTGGAAGTCTAATAGTGGTCACTATGACTGTCAATGGCTAATGAATGTTGGTAAGTCATTACCTAACTATTTACGTTCACTATGGACATTAGTGGTTGAGCTGATAGGTGAATGAGTTAAGGTTAATTTAAAGTAATTTGATAGGTTTTGATATATGAATATTTTTTTTGAGTTGTAATTGGTGTTGGCAATGGTTGGGTGGGTAATATTAATGTGGTAAGATGTTAAGTTCGAAATTTGATCAGTATTAAATGTTATGTTTAGTTGGTAGGAATCAAATAAATGGTCAAATGGGTAATGTTAGGTAGGTTGAAGGCACCTAGTTCATAGGAAACAATAGTATAGGTGACTAAGATTATTAATATTGATTATTTAAAAGAATTAAATTAAATTCAAATGCATGATCAAGTGTCAAATATATTTGTAGAGGTCCACCAGGGGATAACCCTAGCAGATTGACCCTACATAGAGGAGGTTAGTCTAGGAGCAATCCAACACGACCAGCATGTGTTAAATGATGCATCTATGATTATGGACCTCATCATGATATGGGATCTATCCATGAACACCTTCCTTATATAGATTGGTGAGATGACTATCTTACTAGAGGATATGCACAAGATCACTCAATTTCCCCTATATGGTTATATTATATGTCACATTGAGAGGGAGGAATGAGATTATTTATTGGGGCTAATGTATGAAGATGATAGTGATCATTTTAGATGGCATGCTAGGGGTTTTAGCTACTCCACATAGTATTAAAGGGTAATAGGTGAGAAGAGACTGATGATGATGATGGTAGTGTCATGTTTTCCCTTCTTGACTCAAGCAGTGGGAGGTTCCCATACTTGATGTTGGGGGTGTTGGTTGAGATGTTACTAGGGTGAACAATGTTTGGATGGGTACCTATGATTTTAGTGTAGATATATAGGGAGATGTGGGGATTTAAATCTCACAAGAGGTACTCCAATAACATTAGGCTTGTTCTACACTACTAGTCCTATGAACACATTCGAGTGTCGAGGTTGATGGGGCTATCATAGGTTGGGTATACTCAAATTAACTTCTTAGTTGGTTTTATGTGGTGGAGAGATGATTTTGATGATTTAGGTGTAGGAATAGGAGTGCACAATATGGATTGGTTTAGAGGTGCACTAGCTACCTTGGTCATTAGTGATATTATTTAGAGGCCATATGTTTAGTTTTCTTTATGGGTCAACTACATGAGGTAGACTATATCTTTGTAAAGTTACAGGTGGATAATCAGCATGTAAGATGGGGAGGTAGAACTCATCCCATTTGATAGGGTACAGAGGTATTTTGGTCAAGTTTAAGGTATCCCAAGCCTATTCCTTAGGTACGTGTGTGAGTATGTAGAGATTTTATTACCTGATCCACATCTATTACTAACTTTACTTGATCATGAGGAGCTACCATTGAGGCCAACAATTTATGATGTAAGTTTTATTTATGGTTACCATACATGGTACTAAGATCTATACATGGTAATGGATTTTGATGGATATAATGGTGGTAAGAGGCAAATAAATGTTGACCTAACTAGGAGAGGATACCAAAGGGCATAGGTATAGGGAGGTACCTTGAATGCATAGACAAGATCAACATTAACCACTACACAGGCACATGTTGTGAGATTATAAGATCAAGTGTTAACATTACAAGGTTAGGTGAGAGTTTCACTATCCTTAGTATCCCAAGAAAGAGACTCCTTGAGACTAAGAAGAGGAGAAGCCATAACATCTATAGGACCATTGGACACCATCCTCATATCATGATACCAAGCCATAGTGGAGAAGTTATGGTATTATAAGGATATAGTCCTGAGGTAGTGTCTTGATGAGTCTTGATGGGGTGAGTAAAGAGCTACCTTAATAGGTGGTACCAGTGTGGCGATACTAAGTTAGTGGACTAATTTTTTAGGTGGACTAATAGGTACTATAGGGGATAGGCACAGGACCTAGTGGTACTCAAGGAGATAGTGGTGTCTTAGGGGCATAGACATGACATAGTTTAGATATATTATATGGTGGTATTTATCATTTTGATATCAGACAATGATCCCATGAAATGAGATGTATATATTTAGAGAGAGACATGTACATTGTTGTATACATTATGATGTTAGGCTCATGATTTATGTATATGATCCATGTTTATTGTTGATATCCATTGGCTTGTTTTGATGCTTAATGTTTATGATGTGATGTTTATATTGATCATTTATGATTCTACATTGATTATGCTTATGTTATTGATATTGGACATTGATATAGACTCACCTAACTAAGCATGTAATGAAGTTTATTTTACTTTGTGTTGATGATGATGTTTATGCTATTTATGGTTATGATGATGATGATGTTTAAGTCAAATTTTAATAAGTATATGCTTCCTTATTTATATTTAGACATGTGGTAAAAATGGATGATTTATTTATTGTTCATGGATGTTTGAATTTGACATGACGATGAATATGATAATGATGTATTTTTTATTATGATATATGTGGATGCATAGTGTTTATTATTATGGCTATTATTACTATGCTTAAGGTAGAAAAAATAAATTAATTCAATTTGATAATAAAGAATATAATCAAGACAAAAATGTTTTAGTGAATATATTAAATTGGCATGATAGGATAGGAATAGGACATGATTCTTCTTCTTTAACAAGGACTAAACAAAAACAAATTTAGATTAGTTTAAGGAACTTAAGCCTTTCAAATGCTTTGCATTAGAGTTCATTAGTTGGTTAAAAAGGTGTCTTAATCACATAATGTCAAGTGAACTCAAAATACATTACTTATAGTGTAAAAATAAGAGATGGATGAGACATGGAACCTTTTTGTGAGACTAGTATGCCTCTTCTACAAGTTTCTAAATAGTCAGTATAAATAAATATATGTTATACAAAGTGAAGACTAATCAGTGTGTGATCCAAAAATTATAATTTTTGGTTGATAAATATTTCAATAACATAGAAACAACATAGTAATAATTAATTATTTGAGAAGAGATGTTTTATTACTCAAGATCGTAATACATATGTTTATCTCTAGGAAGAGATGTATGATTTCCATTTCAGGTTACATATTCATTTATACACATTTTTAAAGTAGGGGGCAGATGTGTAAGGTCACCAATATTGAGGGATATTAATTGGTTTGACTTCTATGATTTAAAATAATATAAAATTTTAGGAATTACTATTTTTAGAAACTTAGTATTTTTAGACTGCATTACTAAAATTTAAAGTTGGGACACTTCCATTAGGTTTTTAGGGGTCAAAATACACCAATAAAAGTTCCATTTAATCTCACCACATTATCATCATTCTTAACTTTCCAATGGTTTAAACGGTGAGTCAATTGGAGCTACAGTGCAAAAGTTATGGCTCCAAGAAGTTCTGTCATCAATTGGGGTGGAACCATCACCCGAATTGTCACCTAAATTATTGTTTGGATTAGTGTGGGAAGTCTACTCTTGAGATCTGATTATAGGTTTAAAAATTATATTTATTATGATATCCTATTATGGCTTTCAAAAATTCTTTTATTTTTTCTTTTTCTTGATAATGAGTATTTTTATTATTGCTTAGGAGGGTTGGGAAGGTTGATCGATGCGGGAAGCTTCCAATAAATTTGTTGTTTTGACAAAAGCTTTACTCAGCCATAGTTTGTGAGATTGGTATAAATTTGTGTTTTTTTTTTAATTATTTTGATAGGTATCCTTCAATTGAGTAGTCCACCTTACTTTGAGTAATTACAAATATGTTTTCAATAGCTATCCTTCAAGGGAGCACTTTGTGAATGCTAGGAATGACCCATGATTACTATTGGTTCAGATTTTTATTTTTTGCTTTGTTTGATTTTTCTTGACATATACATGCTTATATAGGCTTAAAATTTTCACCTTTATGAATGAAAAAATAAAATCACAAGAAGGTTGATTAGGTATAAAGGGGTTTAGGTGATAATAATCATGGGAATCCATCTTGTATAAGGGGTGGAAAGTACCATGAGAATCATTCCATGTGTATAGCCATGGTACCCATTGTTCAATGTTAGGCTATGATTGTGATGGATAATCACACGATTAAGTTTCAATAGATTTCCCCAAAAATAGGGAGATAAATATGGTGTGAAAGCATGGGATGAGCTTAAGTTAGACAAAAGGTGATATTAATCCTTGTTAAAAAAAGGATGCAAATGTGAAGTATTGATGGGCTTAGGTTCTAGGTTACCTTAAATATAGGACAAATGTTAATATCTTAATCCATACTTTTGGTTTATGATATAAGGTCAAGTATAATTAAAAGTAAACTTTCCCTACATGCTTTTATCCATGTTGGTGACACGTTGATTTTCCTTTAGGATGAGGACTTTGATGTTAAATTCTCACAATCTAATGTGTTTATTATAGGCACACTTAACACTTTATTGATATACATGAATATGTGTAAGTTAAGATAAGCAACGTTGATCAAGTAGCTCAATTTGGGATAAACAATGTTGATGATAAGCATCCTTGGTGATGAGGTATTATGGATATATGTGAAGAGATGGGATTTGGACTTTGAGAGGTAAGACAACCTTGACTCTAAAAATAAGAGAGAATGGGGTATCACTTTTATGAGTTTGAATTCTAGTACTATATGCCCATAAGGCAAAGGATATGTGCAAATGCTAATCTCAACCAGATGCATTGGCCATTTTTGTGAGCATATTGTTAAGAGTTTTTTAGAGGCCTCTACTTGTCCATTCACTTGAGGGTGAAGGGTGAGGAGAAAATTAACTTAATATATAATACATGAAAAATACCCTATACTTTCTTTTTTTTAAAGGATTTACCATTGTTACTAATAAATTTTCAAAGAACACCAAAATGATAGATGATGTGATGGTTGTTAAAGTTGACAATCCTTTCTATTTTGGTTAAGACTAGAGGAATAACATCTACCCATTTGGTAAAATAATCAGTTTTTGTGATGATAGAATGGTGTCACAATGAATAATGGGGGTTAATTTCACCAATAACATCTATACCCCATTGCGAAAAGGGCCAAAAATTAGTAGATACGTAAAGGTTGTGGCTAGATGCATGATGTAAATTGGTGTGTTGTTGATGTTTAACACACTTTTTCACAAAATCACAATAGTCTTAGTTTATGATATGCCAATAATTTCCAAGGAGAAGGATTAATTTAAATAAAATAAGGATACTAAAGTGTCCCCCATAGATTCCATCATTTCTTTCCTTGATAGCATGAGAGGCTTCATGATTGCATAGGTAATGGAAGAGGAGACCATCAAAGCTAAATTTTAAAATAATTCCTCCCATAATGGTGTAACATGAGGTACTCTAGATAAATTATCTTCAAGAGTTCCTATAAAGACTAGAAGGAATGATGGAAAGGTTGATGTAGTCAAAGGTCTGCTAATACCAAAGGTCAGGTTGGGTCTATTCCACATTGAAAATGGTGGGAGAATATGGTTTGATATAGGAAGGCTGGGTAAGTCTTTGGATAATTATAGATATCTTAGAGTTATAGGGTGAAAATAAGATCTTAGAGGCAAGGGAAGCCATGGTGTTTGTAAACTTTTTGGTAGATCATGAGGTGGATTAGATATGGTAGTGTCCCAATGATGTTAAGATTTTGTCAACTAGTTCCTTATACTATTAAAAAACATCATTATTACACTAATAAGAGTCATTTATTTTATTGACTACAAGTTAAGAGTCACCAAATATATTCATCATTTTTACTCTCAAGGCTAAAGAGATCTGAAGGCCTACCATTAGGGCTTCATACTTAGCCATTTTATTGGTACATTTGAAATATAGAGTGAAGGACAAAGGAAGATGTTCTCCATTAAGGGTAATAAGGATGATAATTGCACCCTTACCATGTTGACACTTTGATCTATCAAAGAACATGGTCACTTGAGAGAGGGTCACGGTGGATTCATCAAGGAACTCAAGAGGAGGAGATTGGTTATCTACAAATGGTGCTTCAACTAGTTGGTTGGAAATGACTTTCCCCTTAATTGACTTTTATTGAAGGAAATCAAAGTCAAACTCTGCTAAAACCATGAGCCACTTGGACATACATTGGTTTTGATATAACTTGGAGTGCATATACTTTAATAGATTGTTATTGGTTATGACATAAGTTTTGTGGTTAAGATGGTAGTGGTGAATTTTGGTGTCCATGAAGACTAAGGCTAAGTAAAGCTTCTCAGTCTAGGTGTATTAAGTTTCATAGTCCACAAGCATGTGGTTAATGTAGTAGATAACTTTCTCTTTATGTTGTTCATCCCAATGAGAAATCATTTCCCCTAGGGAATGGTTAGTGGTAGAGATATAAAGGTAGAAAGGTTAGTCATCCTTAGGAAGGGTGAGGATAGGTGAAGATAGGAGGTACTCTTTGAGTGAATCAAAGGTTTTTTAATAGTCATTGTTCCACACAAAAGATATGTCCTTATTCATAAGGTGATGGAAGGGTTGGCATCAGCCAAGAGTTGAAATATAAAGTGATGAATGGATTGGAGCTTCCCATATAGGATATAGATTTGATTAAGGTGGGTGAGAGGAGGGATGCCAAGGATCACTTTGATTTTTTTAGGATCAACACTGATCTCCTAAAGGGAGATAATAAACCCAATGATCTTGCCTCACAAGACCTCACAAATGCACTTTTTTGGGTTGAGGTAGATATGGTAATGGATGAGGCACTCAAATATGATCTTGAGAATGTCCAATTGATCTCTACTATATTTGGATTTCCTAAGAAGGTTCTCAACATAGTCTTCAACAATCTTGTGGATAAGTTCATAGAAGATGTAAGTCATGGCACATTTGTAGGTTACACCAACATTCTTTAGTCTAAAACACATGACCCTATAAATGGGGTGATCAAGGCAATTTTTTGCTAATCTTTAGGAGATATTATGATCTAATTGTAACTTGAGAACCCATCCATAAGAGATAACATCTTGTGGCTAGTTGTAAGATTAACTAGTTGATCAATGTTTGGTAGAGGGAAGTCATATTTAGGGAAAGTGAGGTTGAGGTCACTAAAGTCCACAAAAATTTTTAGTCCCCTTGTGGATTTAGTGATAGGCATGACATTCAATACCCATTGGGGGTAATTAATGGGTCGAATGAAATTGACAACTAGGAGATGATAAAGCTCTTCTTTGATGAAAAGGGCTATGCAAGGGTGCATTTGTTTAAGTTTTTACTTGATGGGTTTGGCATCATGGTTAGTGACTATGTTATGGGTTTAAATGGCAAGGTCATTTACTAACATATTTATATAAGACCAATCAAATTCTATGTTATGATCTTGGAGGAAAGAGGGGAAGTCCCAAAGTTCCTTAGAATTTTGTGATTGGCCAATTTTAACACTACATGGGTTCTCTAGAGTACCCATGTTTATATACATGGTGGATTCATTCAATATGGTTGAAGTCTCAAGAGGAAGGGATTTCTAGATGACATGAAGTTAGATGATAGGTTGGGAATTGAAGCTCAAACAAGTGTATAAAGTGAAACAAAAAGTGGATAGCCAAGATTATGCATATACTAGGTTGCCATAGTTAGTAAAAATAAAGGTCCATGGTTAGAAGGATAAGTGAAAAGTGGACTGCGTGACCACATTTAGGTGTGGAGGATACTAACACTCATAAATTCAATTCTCCTAGGCAAGGTTTGTGATTCCATGGGTATCCAAGGTAGGAAGTGATCTCGAGGAAAACACAAACTAGTCAGGTGAAGTCATAATTATCTGAGGTAGGAAGTTCTAACTATAAGACACCAATTGGTTCTAGTATGTGTGAGAAGGCAAATTTTCAAAAAGTGGTCAACATGGAAATTTTTATCATTGTAGTCAAAGGACTAGGCAAAAGTTATCACAAAATACACACTAGGTGGGCTTAAATGGACCAATGGCAAGGTGATGAGGTGGTCGAGGTGGGTGGAAAAGGTAGTCTCCATGGATGGGTAATTAATTTGGTTCTAGTTTAAAGGGGTTACTCAAGGCAAAAGGAAAAATTGAAACAACTTGAATAATGATGGTCAATGGGGCTAAAGGTGATCATAAATGGTCACCCTGACTATCAATAGTCAGGGGGTAAACTCTAAATGTCTGGTGGTCAAAAATCAAAAAAGTTTGTTTCATTTACTCATTACAAATTTTTGACTATTGAGATCTAACATTTGGTGTTTTGGGCCAATTTTATTAATGGTGACTACTAAGGAGTTGACTAATTATTGACGTATATGAGTCAACCAAGAGGACCAACAAGGATGTAGGGTATTTGTGTATATGGATGAGGATGAGTAATGGGTCCCCAAATTCTTCCTCAATGACAATTGATGAACGAGGTTGGTGGTGTCCTTAAATTTATAGGTTAGCTTATAGTTTAGCATATGTAGTGGGTAGAATTAGATTATATGGGCATTGATTCAATGGGTGTGGGTTTTGACCTAGGCTATGTGGGTTTCTTGTTTTGTTTAAATTGGTGGGTAATATTGGTAATTGGTCATGGGTAAATCAGGTAGGGGTGGGAAGGGTTTAAAAATGATATAAATTTATAAGTATGGAGGTGGTTTTATTATGTTTAGGGTAGGGTAAGGTTTTGGAAGTCTGTTGATAGTCACCCTAACCATTGATGGTCAATAATTATTGGTGAGTCATTACCTGATCATTGATGGTCATTATGACCATCGACGACCAAGCTGATTGGTGAATGAGTTAAGGTTAAGTGAAAGGAATTTGATAGGTTTTGGTAGGTGAATAGTTGGTTTGAGTTAAAAGTAGTGTTGGTAAGGGTTGGGTGGGTAATATTGATGTAGTAATATGTTAAGTTCAAAATTTGATGGGTTTTAAATGTTAGGTTTGGTAGGTAAGAGTCAAATAAATGGTCAAATGGGTAAGGTTAAGTAGGTTTAAGGCATTTAGTTCATAGGAGAAAATATTATAGGTGACTAATCCCATTACTATTGATCATTTTTAGGCATGATATCAGACTTAGATGCATGATTAGGTACCATGTATCTTTGTAGAGATCCACTAGGGGATGGCCTCAGTAGTTTGGGCCCATATGGAGGAGGTCAGTCTAAGAGTAATGCAACACTACCAATACATGTTATGTGATGCATCTATGATCATGGCCCTCACCAAGAGATGGGATACAAACATGAACAGCTTCCTTCACCTAACTAGTGAGATGACTTTCTTACTAGAGGATATGCACAGGATCACTCAGTTGCCCCTAGAAGGTGATCTAATATATTACATTGAGAGGGAGGAGTGAGAATATTTATTAGATATAATGTATGTAGATGATTATGATCATGTTAGATGGCATGATATAAGTTTTATCTAATTTTCACTATATTATAGGGTGACAAGTGAGAGGAGACTGATGATAATGATGATGTTGGTAGTGTCACACTTTGTCTTTCTTGACTTGAGTAGTGGAAGGTTACCATACTTGTTGTAGGGGGTGTTGGTTAAGATGTTTTTGGGGAAAATAGTGTTCATATGGGTACCTATGATTTTGGTTTAAATATACATGGATCTATAGGGATTTAGAGTTCACAAGAGCTATGGCATTAGCATCAAGCTTGTCTTATACTACTGAGCCTATGAGCACATCTGAGTGCTGAGGTTGATGGGGCTACCATGAGCTGGGTATAATCGAATAGATTTCTTGGATGGTTTTATGTAGTTGAGAGATGATTTTGTTACTTCAAGTGTAAGAAGATGAGAACATGATGTAGATTAGTTTAGAGGTGCACTAGCTACCTTGGTCATTGGTGATATTATATAGAGGCCATATGTTCAGTTCCCATATGGGTCAGCTATAAGAGGTAGACTCTATCTTTGTAGATTTATAGGTGGATATTTGGCAAGCATGATGGGGAGGTAGAGATCATCCCATTTGATAGGGTGCAGAGGAATTTTGGCCTAGTTCAAGGTATCCCAACCCCATTCCCCAGGTACATGCATGAGGATATAGAGATTTTATTACCTAAAACACATCTAGTACTAACTTTATTTGATCATAATAAATTGTTAGCAAGGCTAGAGATTGATGATGTAGGTTTTCTTGATAGTTACCCTACATAGTACTAGGCTCTATATATGATAATGATTTGTATGGAGATGATGGTGGAAATAGGTAGATGAATGTTGACCCATCTATGAGAAGAGGTTAGATGGCATAGGTATAGGGAGGTGCCCCAAATACATAGGTAAGAGTAATATTGACTAATTTATAGGCATAGGTTATGGCATTATAGGGTTAGGTGTTAGCCTTATAGGGTCAGGTGGCCACACTTATAGGTGAAAAGGACCAAGCAAGAGCTTCACTAGACTTGGTTACCCAAGAGAGAGAATATTTTAGAAAAAGAGGAGGGGGAAAAAATATCTATAGGACCATCGAGAACCATCCCCATGGTGTAATACCTAGCCATGATAGAAGAGTTGTGATATTATGAGGCTATAATTTTGAGGAAGTGTCCTGATGAGCCTTGATGGGGTAAGCATAGAGATATCTTGGTAGGTGGTGCCAATGTGACAACACTAGGTCAATGGGTTGCTTATTTAGGTGGATTGACAAGTAATATAGGGGACAAGCACTATGACCTAGTGGTGCTCCATGAGATAGTGGTGCCCTAGAGGCATAGACATGACATAATTTAGATATATTATATGATGATGTATATCATTTTGATAACAGCCTATGAGATAATAAGGTGAGATGGACATTTTGAGAGAGAGAGAGACATGTATATTATTGTATATATTATGATGTTAGACTCATGATTTATATATATGATCCTTGTTTATTGTTGATGGCCTATGTCTTACTTTTATGTTTAATGTTTATGATGTGATGTTTATATTAATCATTTATGATGTTATATTGAATATGCTTATGTTATGGATATTGGACACTGATGTAGACTCACATAGCTAGGCATGTAAAGAGATGTATTTTTATTTATGTTGACGATGATGTTTATGTTATTTATGGTTATGATGATGATGTTTGTGTTAAATTTTAATAAGTATATGTTTCCTTATTTATATTTAGACATGTGGTATAAATGGCTAATTGATTTTATTGTTCAAAGATGCTTGACTTTGACATGACGATAGATATGCTAATGTTGTATCTTTTTAATTGTGATATATGTGGATACATAGTGTTTATGATTATGGTTATAGTTACTTTTTTTGAAGTAGGACACATAAAGTAAGTCAATGCGAGAATAAATAATATAATCAAGAGACAATTGTTTCAGTAAATATATCAACTAGTCATGATAGGATAAGAAGAGGACACAATGTTTCTTCTTTGACAAGGACTAAAATAAAACCAAATTTGGACTAACTTAGGGAACTTGTGCCCTTTGAATGCTTCACATTAGCATTCATTGGTTGGTTAAAAAGGTGTCTTGATCAAATAATGTCAAGTGAGCTCAAAATCCCTTGTTTAAAGTGTAAAAAGGGGAGATGAATGAGAGATTAAACATTCTTATGAGACTAACATACCAGTTCTGTAGGTTTCTAAAGAGTCAGTATAAAAAAATATATCATACAAATTGTAGACTGATTGATGTGAGAAGTCTACTCTTGAGAGCCAATTATGGATTTTAAAATTATATTTATTATGAAAGATAATTGTAGATTTAAAAAATTCTTTTGTTTTTTCTTTTTCTTGATAATGGGTCTTTCACTTATTTCTTAGGAGGGTTGGGGAAAATGATCAATGTGAGAAGCTTCCAATAAATTGCTTGTTTTGAAAAAAAATACTCAGCCATCCTTCGAGAGAGTGGTCTAAGATTATGTGTTTTTTTTAATGCTTTTGATAGTATTCCTTTAAGGGATTAGTCCAACTTTGAGTAATTTAAAATATGTTTTCAATAGTTATCCTTCAAGGGAGAAGTTTGTGAATGCTGAGAATGGCCCATGACTGCTATTAGTTTAAATTTTTCTTTTTTGCTTTGTTTGATTTTTTTTTGACATAGACATGCTTATATAGGCTTAAGGGTTCACCTTTATAAATGCAAAACTAAAATCACAAGAAGGTTGATTAATGTAAAGGGGTTTAGGTGAAAATGATCATGGGAATCCATCTTATATAAGAGGCAAAAAGTATCATGAGAATCATGCCATGGGTAGAGTCATGATACCCATTTTTCAATATTAGGATATGATTGTGATAGATAATCACATAATTTAGTTTCAATTGATTTCCCATAAAATAGGGAGATAAATTTAGTGTGAAAGAAAGGGATGAGCTTAAGTTAGACAAAATGTGATCTTGATCCTTCTTAATAAAATAAAGGATGCACATGTGAAGTATTGAGGGGCTTGGGTCCTGAGTTGCCTTTAAAAGAGGAAAATCGATAAGCTCCTGATCCATTTTTATGGGTTATGATATAAGATCAAATCTAATTGAAATAAAACTTATTTTACTTGATTTTATCCATGTTACTGACATGTCAATTTTCCTTTAGGATGATTTCTTTGATGTTGAATTATCGCACTCTAAGGTGTTTCTTATAGGCATGCTTGACATGATATTGATAGACATGAAGATGGGTAAGGGAGGAAAAGTAATGTTTGTCAAGTAGCTCAAGATGGGCTAAATGATGTTGATGATAATCATCCTCAATGATTATATCTTTTAGATATATGCAAAGAGATGGGATTTGGACTTCAAGAGGTAAGATAGCCTCATAACCAAATAGAAGAGATAATGGGGTATCACTTATAGGGGTTTAAATGCTAGTAAATTATGTTCATAAGGCAAATGGGATGTACAAATGCCAATCCCAACTAGATGCATTGACCATTTTAGTGAGCATGTTGTTAAGAGTTTTGTTAGAGGCTTCTATTTGTCTATTCTCTTCAGGGAGACAGGGTAAGGAGAAACTTAACTTAATACCAAATGCATCACAAAAACCTCAGATTTACTTGTTTTTAAAAGATTTTCCATTCTCAGTGATAATTTTGTGAGGACCATTGTAATGGCAAATAATGTGATGATTAATAAAGTCAATAATCCTTTCCACTTTGGTTAAGACTAGAGAAATAGCCTCTACCCATTCAGTAAAATACTTATTTGTGGTGATGATATAATGGTGTAACTATGAAGAATGGGGGTTAGTTTTACCAATAAGGTCTAGACCCTATTGTGAGAAGGGATAGAAATTAGTGGATATGCAAAGAGTATGGCTAGGTGCATGATGTAAATTGGCATGTTGTTGACATTCAACACACTTTTTCACATAAGCACAATATTCTTGGTTAAGGGTAGTCTAGTAATAGCCAAGTTGAAGGATGTTTTTAGCTATAGTGAGGCCACTAAAGTATCCCCCAAAGATTATATCATGTGTTTATTTGATATCATGAGAGGCTTCATGACTGCATATGTAATGGAAGAGGAGACCATAAAAACCATGTTTGTAAATAATTCCTCCCATAATGGTGTAATGGGAGGTACTATGGATAAATTATCTTTGAGTATTCCTAGAAACATTAAAAGGAACGATGACAAGGTTGAGGTAGTCAAAGGTCTACTAATACAAAAGGTCAGGTTGTGTCTATTTTACATTAAAAATGGTGGGAAAATTTAGTTAGATATAGGAAGGCTGGGTAGGCCTATGTATAAAACTAGATAACGTAGAGTCAGAGGGTATAGATGGGATCTGAGAGGTTGGGGGAGCCATGGTGTTGGTAAAATTATTTGTAGATTGTGGTGTGGATTGGATATGGTAGCATTTGAATGATGTTGATATTTTGTCAAATATTTCTTTGTACTATTGAAAAACATCATTCTTACACTGATAATATCTATTGATTTGATTGACCACAAGTTGAGAATCACCAAAGATGTTCATCATTTTGACTCCTAAAGATAAATCAGTCTAAAGGCCTATCATGAGGGATTCATACTCAACAATATTTTTGATACATTCAAAATCTAGCTTGAAGGACAAAGGAAGAGGTTCTCCATCAAGAGGAATAAGGATGATGCCAAAACCCCACCATGTTGACACTTTGATCCATAAAATAACATTGTCACTTGATAGGTAAAGTCTACTTGTGAGAGGGTCATGATGGACTCATCAAACTACTCAAGAGGAAGAGATTGGTTGTTTATTAATGGTGCTTTAGCTAATTGGTCAACAATGACTTTCCCTTTAATTGAATTTTGATGAAGGAACTTTTTCTAAAATCATGAGCCACTTGGCCATATGTTGTTTTTGATATGGTTTGGAGTACATATATATGAGTGGATCAGTATTGTTTATGACATAAGTTTTGTGGTTAAGAAGTTAGAGGAAAAGTTTGGTGGCCATGAATACTAAAGCTAATCAAATATTCTCAGTATGGGTATACCGAGTCTCATACTCTATAAGTGTGTGGGTAATGTAGTAGATAGCTTGCTCTTTATGTTGTTCATCTCGATAATAAAAAATTGTTCCTAGGTAATGATTGGTGGTGGATATATAAAGGTAAAAAGATTTTTCACCCTTAGGATGGTTGAGGACTGGTGGAGATAGGAGGTACTCCTTGAGTGAATCAAAGGATTTTTAATAGTCATTGTTCCACTTAAAAGATACATCCCTTTTTAGAAGGTGATGGAAGGGTTGTCATCAGTCTTAGAGTTAGGAGATAAGTCAATGAATGAATTATGTCTTCTCCTATAGGATGTGCATTTTATTAAGGTGGGTGGGAGGAGGCATGTCAAGGATTAGTTTGATTTTTTCAAGATTAACTTTGATCCCTTTAAGGGAGACAATAAAGCCAAGGAGCTTCCCTGATAAGATCCCAAATACTAACTTCTTGGGGTTGAGATAGACATGGTAATGGATGAGGTTCTCAAAAATGATCTTGAGAATGGTAAAATGATATTTGGATTTCCTAAAAATGTCATCAATATAGTCTTAGATAATCTTGTGGATAAGGTCATATAAGATGTAAGTCATGGCACGATAGTAGGTTACACCATCATTATTTAGTCCAAAAGGCATGACCCTATAATATAAGTTTCCCCATAGGGTGATAAAGGCATTTTTTTTTCAAGGGTGATTAAGATATGATTGTAACCTAAAAACTTGTCCATAAGAGATAATAGCTCATGGTTAGATATAAGATCAACTATCTAGTTGATGTTTGGAAGAGGGAAGTCATTTTTGAGGAGAGTAAGGTTGAGTTCACAAAAGAACACAAAAATGCATATTCCCCTTGTGGATTTGGTGATAGGAATGACATTTGAGATCCATTGGGGATAATCAATGGGTTGAATGAAATTGAAAGATATGAGATGTTGAAGCTCTTCTTTGATGATAAGGGCTATGTGAAGGTGTATTCATCTAAGTTTCTACCTAACGAGTTTAGCATCATAGTTAGTGACTGTGTTATGGGTGGTAATGGTGGGGTCAATTCCTAACATGACGTTATAAGACCAAACAAATTCTATGTTTTGGTCTTAGAAGATCCAAGTTGATATCCATGTCCTGAAATTCCTTCAAATTCAATGATTGGCTAATTTTGGCAATGCACAAGTTCTATGGAGTACCTACGCTGATGTCCATGGTGGATTTGTTTAACATGGTTGGAGTCTTAGGAGGAAGGGATTTGTGGATGGAATAATCTAAGGCATAAAGGTAGGTGAGAATGGAATCATCATCTTAGCACTAAATAATGTTAATGATAGAAGAGTCATTTCTTATCATCTTAGGATGGGTCAAAGGAATGGTTACAATCACCCCATCCTTTTAATAGATCAAGGGTCTAAGGATAATCATGTTGATGAAAAAACATTATGTGGTATGATTTCATAGTCCTCATAGTCTAATGATGAGGGATTTAACAAGGATAGGATCTCTTCATCAATCTTGGTGGTGGAAGGTGAGTTGGTATGTTAGTCTAGTGGAGAGAAACCTAAGCCATGTTTGTCATTGGGTTTCTATATCTCAATGGGGAATAGTTCATATGGCCCTTATTCATATCATATAAGGCCAAATCCCTTCCAATCACACTGATGAATCTATGTTTTGGTAAAACATGGTTTATCTAAGTAGGAAAATCTGGTAGTGAATGGTTGAGGTGAAACAGAGGAGGTGAAAGCACCAAGGGGTTTTTCAAGTTCCCCATAGATGAAATGGGTTTGATAATTTGGAGGACTAAATGGAATAATGGCTCTAATATTTGGGTCATAGGTGGGTTGGTTATTAAGATACCCATACTCATGGGGTGTGGGGAAAGTGTCAAGGGCCAAAAGGTGATATTCCCCAAGTGAAAGATGATGGAATGTTTATTCCAAGAGGTATGTGTTAGGTATTTGATTTGAGGGGATGGATGAGCTAGTATTTTCCTTATTAGTGGAAGGAGATATGATGTTAAATTTTATGGTTAGAGGTTTATCCTTGGCTGGTGGGGGTGTGTTAGATGGAGGTAAGAGGATATCATTAGGTCGATAAGTCATGTTTCTTGATGATAAGGGACTTGGGTCAACTTGTATGGTGTTAACCTGACCTTTGTGATCAAATTTGATGCAATGATGAAGGGTATAAGGTACATAACCCATGGAGCAAATCTAAGGTCATCCCAGTAAAACATTGTATTGAAAATTACCTTCCACTACATACAAGAGTTTGGGGAGTGTACGAGGTCCTAAATAGATGTGAAGGATAATAGTTCCCAAGTTAGTGGACATGGTATCATTGAAGGAGCAAACGATGGCCAAGATTTTAGACATGACATTGTTCGGTAGTTTGAGTTGATCATAAGCATGAGAGGAGATGATGTTATTATTGGATCCTCCACCAATCATAACCCATTTGACATGGTTTTGGTTGATGTAGGAAGTGATGAAAAGAGGGGTATCTGGGTCATTAGGATGGATGGAAGGTATTTTTGAATCCTTAAAAGTGACAAGGTTAAAAATTTGAATAACACCAATAAAGGATGGTAGAGGTTGAGGATCTTCAGGTTGGACCTCTATTGATTGTAATGCCTCTATCATTACTTGGTGATGATGAGGTGAGGTAGAGATCAATTTTTATAGGCTCATATTCACTAGGGTCTATTAAAGTTATTTGATAACCACTCTTCTAATGGATTTGGAGGGGTTAGATTGGAAGGTTCCCAAGATAGATACCTTAGGTTTGGTTGAAGGTGAAGGTTCTTGAATTAAACTTAGTTTAGAGGTGGAGATGGGTATGTCCATGGTATGGACACTTTAGCCTTCCCCTTATCCTTTTTTTGAGCATGTGATCATGTGACCACATGTATGGTATGGATGAAGGGAAGAGTTGGGGTAGGATATTGGTTTGGTTCCTCATCACTCTAGGGTGAGAGTGGGGGACTAGATAGGCATTAGATGGTGTTTTTTGTTTGTTGGATTGGTAGTGGGATCATGGGAGGCTCATCTATTAATAGATCATCCTCATCATAGAGTTTATGGATTATGGTTTGGAGAGATTTGTAGTTATCCATGTCATGGCTGGGTGTTTGATGATAGGAACATAGTTAGTAGTCATTATACCAGATAGGTTTTGGTCCTAGAGGGTTAAATGACCTAATAAGAGTTCAATTCAAACAAGACACTTGTAATAACATTTGAAAAATATTTAATTAAGACTCATCTAAAGGTGGTGAGGATTTCCAGGTTTTGGCCTTGGTTGCTAAGATGGAAGTCATTTTGGAAATGGGTTTAGTAATAGATGGTCTAGGTAGGGTAGTGTTCTTAGTTGATGGTTTTGGTTTTGGTAAGGTAGAAGTTGATAAATTGGAGGTAGGAGGTTACATGTTAGATAGTCTAGTTAATGATGATTTGGTGAATATGGGTGTGTTAGAAATCAAATGTGTTGGTGTAACCAACAATGGTGATTAGGTTTTGGTTGAGGTAATTAGCTTCCTAACCAAAGTGGATGTATGTGGCCCAAAAAGAAAGGGTAAAGTTGAGGAAGGTATGATTTTGTCCTTATATCCTTTTGGTGGCTTTACCTCATTGGTTAACTTGGTTTGGTGTGTGGTCAGAGTGAATGATCTGGTTATGTGGGATTTGGTTACTTTGGATGATTGAGAAATGGTTGAGTTGGTAGAGGTTTAGATTGGTTGGGTTGAGATGATAGTGGATAGGGTAATAGAAATGGTGGGTTAGTTTGTCAAGGATGAGGTTAGAGGTTATTATTTGGTGATATAAGGGAACTTAAATTGCTACCAAAAGGTGGCTTGTTCTAGGTCAAGGTTAGAGATAAATTCTAATCTTTGAACTAGTCTAGAGAAGGGTTTGTAGACTAGCTTAGTTCTTTGGGTAATAGACTCGAAATATAATCCCATAGGTTGAGATAGAGGAATCGTAGCCTCATCCTTTTCCTCAATCAAAGGATAGAAGATTTACATATGTGGTTCCTCTATGGGAGGTGAAGGTATGGTCATTTATTTCTTGTAAATGCTCTCTAAAGGGGTGGTGAGTTGTTTAGTAGTTGAGGGAGAATGTAAAATGGTTGTTTGTTTTGGTATGTATATTGAAGGAGTGGTTGTTGACTCCACTACTTAGAGAAGTTGAGGAGGGGAATATGCTACTTCCTTGGATTAAGTCTCCAAAGGAGGAGAGGGTATCTCCACTACCTCAATAAGTGGATAGGACAAAGGATAGGTAGATTGGGTGGTAGGTTCTTCAGTAATGAGTGTGCCAAGAACCATATTAATGGTATGGTTATCATGAGAAGAGCCAAATTTGTTGTTCTCATTCTTAGTAGGTGCATGATTGGGAAAGGGTTATCTAAATATATTAAGGTATTGGTTTAGAGGTATGTTTGGGTTCTCCAATGTGAGTTCCCCCTTGTTAATGAAGGTCTAGACAATATTTTTGAAGGTATTACACCTACTAATATCATGCCCAACTACTCAATTAAGAGCACATAGTTCATTCCCATTATACCAGCTAGGTGATAGATAAGAGGAATAAAATTATTGAGGGGTATTTATGGGAGGAAGTTGTATGATATTAGCTTTCATCAACTTTTTGAAGACTGACCATAAGATTCCCCAAGTGGGGTAAATTGCTTCTAATTATTTTGGTTCTAGTTTTTCATGTTTTGATTTGAGGAGTTATAAGAATTTGATCATTTAAAAGATGGTGGAGGAGAGGTCTTAAGGATAACCACATTTTTAGTTCCCTTTCTTTTGGTCCTAGTATTGGTTTGGTTGCTTGGTTTAGAGGAAGAGGCCTTATTAGTTTTGTAGGTATATTTTTTGTTTTGTAATTTTAACTTTCCTTCATCAATGGCTTTATTTTATAGCTTGCCCACCATGGTAAAAGATTCATCAAAGGTTGTGAAACTTTTAACATGAAACATAGAAGAGATATGTTTGGCACATACCTAAGAAAAAAATTCTATCAGTTCAGGTTGAGGCAAATAAAAGGAGAGTTGATTGATCAAGCTCCTCCAATGAGATACAAAATTAGTAATAGATTCATCATCAAATTTATGGATAGAGCAAAGGTTAGTGATGGAAAATTTATTGGAGATGTTTATTTTAAAATTATCCAATAAAATTTTAGATAGCTATGTGAAAGAGAAGAGGGAATGTTTGGTTATGGCACTATACCAATCTAATGTTGGACTAAATAGGGACATAGGGAAGGTACGAAGAAGGAAGGAATCATCATATGTAATAAAATAACATGCATTCCTAAATGTCCTAAGGTGATATTGGTAACCCTCCTTACTCTTAATCTTAGAAAACTTGGGAATTTCCCACTAAGGAAGATACTATCTGATAGGGATAGATAGGTAGATAGGCTCACTATAGATCTAGTCATATGATAGGATGTTGTGAGCCCTAGAGATAGTTGACTATGTAGTGGTCATTTTATACATTAGAATTTTCATTAGGTATGTTTGGGGCTTGGCACTCAAAATGTTTTAAGGTACATACTATTTCTTTAGTTGGGTGACATATTGATAATTGGTAAGAGATTGAGGAGCTACCACATATTGGTATGTGGATAGGGATGGTTAGGTGGAAGATATGTATGGGTAGGTGGATGGAGGTGGTTGGGTAGTAGGTAGAGGTACATGACCTTGTGGTTAAGGTATGTAACCCAATTTTGATACAACAAGTACCTATTGGATAGGAGTGGTGGCTAGGTTGGTGATCAAAGGAAGGGGAGAGATCTTTGTATTGATGGGTGGTAAGGTAGAAGGTATAGACACCACAAGATTCTAAAGTGGGGTTAGTGGTTAATGGATTAGGGTTAGCTTAAGGAAGGTTGTAAATTGTAGTGGTAGGAACTCCCATGGTGAGGGGAGCATAGGTGGTTAGTGGTTGGGTTGCTCCTAAGGTAGAGGAGTTTTTGGTGGGGATGGAAGGTATAAGGGTGTTTGTAGGTTGGGTAGGTTGGTTTTCTACAGTAGTATCAAAGAGATTGTTGGTAAATGAATAAGCTTGGGTAGTCAATGGTTGGGTTTAACTATGGTAATAAAAGTGTTTCCCATAAATTGGGAAGGCATGACATAAGGTGGGTCCATAGGTGGAACTAAAATAGGGGCACGATGAGGTATGGTATTAAGATAATGCTGAAGGACCACAAGATTGTCGTCTCAAAAGGTCCAAAGTTTGGATCTCCTTTGGGAACTTCCTAAGGGAAATAAGGACTTCTCAAAGGATGAGGAGAGTTTTCTATTTTATAAATGTACTCCATGGATGAGGAGGTAGAAGAGGTTGATTGGTTTGGTGATGGGTTATGTTTTGTTAGATTCCTTCGTTGCTAGAAAGTTAGAACCATACAAGACAAGGGAGAGAGAATAAATAACAATATCACCACTCAAATAGAGAGAAGACAAAAAAAAATTAAGAAAATTAGACACACACTAAAAAGTATGTTAATTCCTAAAGGTTTTTTTAGTCTCTATTTTGGCTTATACCTTAAGCTTTTCAATAAATTATATGACTGAATTTGGCTTATAGAGAGGGTACTATAATAGAACTTTATGGTTATTTTCAAGTTGTGTTTAAGCTCTAAAAAATTATCTATATTGTAAATCAGTATGTGGCTTTGTATTGGGGCCTACTCCCTCACTTCACACACCACAGTGATAAGGTTGTCAGGTGCTTAGCCAATATATACAAATTTTTAGAGTTTATACTCAACCAGAGAGCTGAGTTGGTTCTCCCCTTAGTAATGACCTCTAATTAGGATTAGTAGGAAAAGGTAATGTGACTGTTAGGTGATGAAATCCTAGTTGGGCCTTATCTCACGTTTTTTTTATGTTTGATTGATGTAGGTAGTTTGGTTTAGTTTGTGAAATAAAAAAGAGGTTATTAATTATATTACTTTTCTTTCATTTAACTAAGTGAGCTAAAATTATAAGCAATCAATTTATGTATTTGATTTTAAACCCAAAATAAATTTTGATGTCATTTATGAGCACATAATAGGGACAAGAGCATGTATATGCAAAAAAAAATAAACTTGATTAGAGACTCAAGATCCCATCAGGCGTACTATAATGTTTTAGTGAATTTCAACTTATATTTTGAGAAAGGAAGAATAAGAAACTAAATATGAGTATGGTTGAAAAACCTATTTGATTTTACACATGTTGAATCAAATGATTGTGAGTAAATCCTCTTTGAATTGGTAGGATGACTTAAAAATAATTCAACACTAAAAAAAATGGTTGGTTAGATAGATATCTAAGTGGATTTTCTAGTGATAGCTAGATGCCAGAAGTAAGAGCTTCCTTGGGGGATATCAATCCACACAGTTTAAATAATTGAGTTTAGAAAACAAAATATAAAGTACTTACATCAATAATCAAAATATATTGAAATTAAATACAAGAAATACTTGATAAAAAATGACTATAAAAACAAGTAAGTCAACACTAATGATAAACAAGTCAAGTGTGCTTCAAAAAATAGGTTGGGGGTTTGTGAACACGTAGACAAAAAGAAAGATAGATTTGGTTAAGGGTAAGTGGGTGAAAATTTCTTGATGTTATTTCCTACCATAGTGACCATTGGTGATTGGTGTGACTATCAGTAGTTTTGGTGATCATCAGTGGTTGAGGAAATATTCAGTGGTTGGATAGACCATCGGTGGTCAAGCTGACCATTGGTGATTACTATGTGTTAGCTCTAGGTTTATGAAAGTTAGATTGATAGAATCATAGAAGGCAATTATAAGAGATTGGTTTATGCTAAGATGGTTGTGAAATACAAGTAAAGTAATTAAATAATGGAAAATAAATACTTAGCTTGCATAAGGTTGGTCAGATGAATGGTTGAGGTGGTTGGCTTGTTGATAGAGTCTAACATGATTTTGGTAAAGCAACAATGCTTGGCTATCATTTGAGGGGTGGTGACAAATCAGATCTCTACCATGATGGCTGGATCACTAGATTATTTTAATAACACATACAAAATAAGCTATGAATGCAAAATCTCTTGATATTTATGGATGGATTTCACCTTCTGCTCCTCTCTTATTATAAGCAAGGAAGGAGAGGTGCAATAAGATGTTAACCAGGATTTTTAGTTATAACTCTTACATGCAATGGATTACACGTAGATTTAAAAAATCTAATTATAAAAATTAAAGGTAGAGCTAAGGGTGAGTTAATTTGGTTTTAAATGATGGAACCTAATCATCGGTAGTCAAGGTGACCATTTATGGTCACCCTAACCATCGATGGTCAAGGGTCAAAGGTAGGATAAGTAAAATGGTGGATTTTGTCTATAAGGTCAACTAAGTTATGTTAGGTCTCGTTATGGGACAAAAGGCCAATTGTTGGGCTCAAGGGGGTCCTAAAGTGGTCTAAGAGAATTATGACATTTGAAACCATTGTGTGTAGATTTATGGTGTCTACAACAAGTTTTGTGAGACTTTTAGGGAAAAGACTAAGGAGATAAGCATCATCTTAGGTAATATCACAACATAATACATATAATTATTGAGCATGATCATGTGGATCAACTTTTCCTCTATATTTTTAAATATTTTAGAAGCTCAAAATGTGATAGGAAATGTACTTGTAAAATGTTCATATTTAGAGTGGAGGAGCAAAAATATTCATACTTGTACCTCATTTCTTGTGTATGATGATCAATACGCTAAAGAGTTTCTTTCGTTATTGTCCACTCTTGAGCAAAGGATTATTCCATGAGGGGATTGGAGGTTTGAGTGTGATGAGTGTGAGGTATAAACTAATTGAGGCTAGTGTTGTAGACATTTTTCATTGGATAAAAAGGTCTTTGATTTTATGCTCAAAATTATGAGGCTAGGGAGTTAATTTGTTGGGTTAGTTGATCTAACTGATCCTCTAAGGTAGTTCATCTCCTATTAGCCTCAATGTGATTATTTTTGAGTGGTTCTTATTGTTATTGTTATTCAAGCTCTTATTCATGATACATAAGGTTATCCTCTTTAGCATCTTGATTGTACTATTGTGATGATTGGGAGTGTTAGGCCAAGTGGATAGGCTGACTAGGTGTTATAAGAGGTTCTGATCAAATCTAGTGGGTAGTGTCCCTCCCATTCCAATGACTTGAGCTAGTATTTGATCATGGTTTTCATAGATATATTGATCAAATTGGGTTCTAACCTCATCATTATGAAATAAGTCATTTGTGAATCGATCTTCCTTTCCATAAGTATGCATGTCACTATGTGTATCATCATTATCTTAGTTTTAGTCACCTAGGTTCCCAAAGAAGTCATTATCTTAGTTGAATCCTTGTCCCATTCTAATAATTTGGGCATGAGTGTGGATATGTAGGGTGGATGATAAGGGGTATAAAATAAAAGTGATTATGTGTGTTTTTAATGTAAGTTGATGAGATAGAAGGTAGCTTTGGATGCTAATTTGTCTAAAAACCAAAAGTTAGAGTGGTCAAGAAAACTGATCTAGACGTGACTTGTATTTGAGATTTGGGAGGATATGGATGATAGAATGATGAAATACTTCCAAATAAAACCCCCTATAAGGATCCAATATATAAAACAAGACCAAGGAGATAAGGTGACTAAGTACCCTTAACACTAGTAAGGTGATAGTTAGATGAGTGATAGGTATGAAGAAGTAGTGATGATGTTTTGATGGGTGCTAGACTAAAACATGAGAAGGTTGTGTACATTGATAATGTTTATTCAAAAAGTGATGATCAAGAAAGAAAGTGATAAGTTACCACTAAGGGTTGATTTCAAGACCAATGTTATATCCAAGGGTATGAATAGTGATATGAAATGGGTGGTTATTCTAAAATGAGATTTATCCCAGGGGTTTCTAGGTGTTTTACGATGAGAATGGTATAGGCTGACTCAATTCAAAAATAACATAATTAGTCACAAGCCCTAATTTAGTCAATTAAATGGGTATGTAACATGATATCTATACCATCTAATATATTTATAAGTGAGGCTATAAGATGGTGACCTATTACAAAATCAACCAAACCCTCTCAACCCTATTTTCTCTTGACGGTCACTTAGGAGTGAATAAAAATAATATTTTAAGAAATTTATCACTTACTAACACTTTTTATCTTGCAAGAACCCATTGAGTTTCAATCTCTCTGAGTGCACACCTTAAGGGGTGTATCGAGAAAAGGGTGGGTAGACCATTGGTGCTTCATAAAATTGTTGTCCTTTTACTTTCCATCTACACACTTGTCTCCTAAAACTATTTACCCTAAGCTTATTCTTATTTTTTATACCCCCATTCCAAAAAAAATTCATATAATTATCCTCATTTTTCTTACCTTGGCCCCCTTTCACCAATTGATTAGACAAGGTCTAATGGGTCAACCCTATATATTTTTCAACCTCTGATTACTATATAGGGTTGACATGGTTGACCTTGTACTATTTAGGAATATTTTTCACTTAAATTTTTGTTATCCCTTCAACTAACCTAGATCATAACCTAGTGATTTACCTCATGAAAACATACAAGGTTGACTAGGTTGACCCCATTCAACTAATATATTTGAAAGGATTTAGGGCAAGATCTGCCAATATATACAAGTTCATTTCCAACCATTTGAGAATAGATAATTGAAGAGGAATAAGTGAAAAAAAATATCTACTTATTAAACATTGTATTTAAGGAATAAATCTTAGGGTTCCATACTTTCTTTGGAGATATGGATCTTGTCTTGTGGAGAAGTATTTTGGATGCATAGATAGGTTGTGTAGTCTAAAGCTGATTTGTCTTTGTTATCATTACATACCAAAAAAATATCTTGCAAAGAACCTTATCCAAGGGATATATTGACGCTCAGTGGCTTCATCTTCAAAGGTAAGTATTCCTAACTTTATTTCTCCTTTGTAAGAGTAGATAGATAATGTAGTTGTGGTTCTCTTCCATGTATTATGATTCCATATACATTGATGTATTATATGTCTTCTATGTATATTTAGATTAGTTTTTTTTCTAACCTCCACTTTATGCCATAAGTTTTGGTGTGCACTGGATTAGATTTACTTTCTTGTTTATTATATATAGACTGAACATTAAACCTAGGACTCTTTTAGGGTTTTTACATGATTGTGTTAGAATGCAAGATTTGAAACTATTCCTATCATGATATATTATGACAAGTGATCAGCTAATCAAGTTTAGCAAATCCCCATCTTGGTCATGCTCCCACTTAACAAATGTATTCCCAATAGAAAGTGTAGGTATATTCTAACTTCTCCATGTTAGAATTGATTTATAGACATGACGCATTTTTTATTACATACATTCTAGTGAACTTGATGTGAACTAACTCTTATAAGATTTGTTCACCTTATTTCAATCTTTCATTCCTTTTCATCATTATTTTTACCATATATTTTCCATACTGCGTCAACTACATTGACCCATCTCTAATTTTTGTGCACATGTTTTTAGGTACAGGCTACTGGATTGACCCTATTGACCCAGTATAGTTTTCATCTTTTCAAACATCTAGTAAAGACTAATAGGTTGACCCAGTCAACCTATACATTTTTAGGAACTTACCAACAATTTTCTATAAAGCTTGATCAACCTAATCAAGCTAGTTAGGATAATTGACAAGCATATATCAACGTTCTTGAACAACCATCTTTATTATTGGTATCTCTAATCTATCAAGGTTCCTTTCTATCTCTTTGTTTATAGTCTTTCCTTTTACAATTTGCAATCATTAAAATAACCTCTATATAATTAATTGGATCAACCCTACCAAACTAGTTCTATGTGCTATCTAAATAATTGCATCGACTCTACTAACCTTGTTTATTTTTAGACATATATTTTGTAGTATAAGATTGACCCTGTCAACCCTATTCTATATTCTATGCATACATTATTGACTATATCAATATTGTACCTTGTTTCAAAGTTGGAATTAACCTTATATGTTATTAATTAATTCACAATTCATTTTTTTTTGCCTTCATGCTTAGAATATATCACATAGCTTAATTACATGGTTTTCAAATAATCATTTATTTTCACTATTGTTTATTTGATGCACACATGACCAAATCAAAAAATTTAAATAAACATTTTAACATTTTTCCACCCAAGGCTGACCTACTTGGATTTCATCACCAAGGGGGAAGCTAATTTAAAGTTTTGGTTAAGTATAAAGTGTGGTTAATGGTATATTCTAGAAAAACACCCAACACCATTATCATTGTGGTGTGTGAAGTTAGGGGGTAGGCCCCAATACCAAGCATGTATTATTACCACTACATATCCCTTTCATCCCAAACTACATAAAACCATTGATAGATTTAATTTTAGTTCCTTTATTATAGACAACTTCCCATCACATTTTAAAACATATCTTAATAATCTAATAAACATAAAGGTTGACTAATTAGTTAGCTATTTACTTTCCAACTTGATTTCTTGTTCTTTTCTCAATTATGTGTTGTATTACAAAAACTTGCATTCTAAAACATTGTTGCAAGGTTTTATTCTATGTGCTTCAATTAGATCAACCTAATTGACCCAATTGATTATGTTATTCTTTCACTTATTGATTTTAAAATTACTTGCAATTATTTTCCTGTTTCTAGTATTGGGTCAACACTGCCAACCTTGTACATTTTTTTACCCTACAGGGTTAACACTACAAACCCTGTACATTTTTTCAGACTATTGGTTCAACATTCTTGACCTTATACATTTTTTTAGAATATTGGGTCAACACTGCTAACCCTATACATTTTTTAGCATACTAGGTCGATACTATCAACCCTATATATTTCACTCTAGGTTGATCTTGTCCCTCTTTTTGGCCAATTTTGTCCTTGTTTTTACTCATAGCCTTATAATATCCACTTATAATTGGCATCATGATACCTCTTATCAAATTATTTCTAGATAGTCTCAACTGAATCCAAATTTACATGGGTTGTTCTCTCCTACCCTACCTATCCACCATAGAAGACAACTCTTTATGGTACAATTCTTCATCAAAATCTTCTCAATATCAATCTATCCCATACCATATAGTCAATCCAAATAATCCTACTAGACAAATCCAAAACCATGATAATCATATAAATTATACCTCTTTTACACCTTCTAAACCTATAATTTGTAAACTCATCAACCTATTTATATTAAATTTTGGAACCTCACATTATGTTCCACCTCTTACTGCTAATGTTCACAATCCTCTTGTTACACCCATAACAAGAGCACCTAGTATTATCACTTCCCAAATTAACATGGTTGAAACCAATAAAATTGATAATCTATATGGTTCCTAATTATTCAAAAACCTTGATGATAATACTATTTACACTCGTCACAAGAATGGTGGCTTTACCAATATTCCTTCTTATTCTACCCAACTTAAGACAATTAACCTTAATGTTGGGAATCCTCCACCTAAAAAGAATAGTCCTCCCACCAACATTAACAACCCCCTACTATCAACACTAATATCCCTCATATAAACACCAACCCACCTATTGATACAACTCAACTTATTTCACAAGTCATACATCAAATGAACATCATGCAAAAAACTAACACCTCTCAAATGATGAACATACAACAACATTTATTAAACATGACTATTCAACCACCTCAAGTCATCATGTCTCAAAAAAATTAAAATTTTGTCCCTCCTCTTAGATATGTAAATGGGTATATCATCCCTCAACCTTAAATGAATACTAAAATGCTTCAACATCTTCAAAATGAAACTTTAGCTCCATTCATTAAATCCATATATATTGGAAGCATTTCTTCAAATATCACATATAATGGGACTAAGGACCCTACTATATTTCTTAAGTTATTTGGTAATATCTATAAGGAATGGGTCCAAACTAACACCTTTACTACCACCAAGCTCTTAGATAAAACCTTTGTTGTTGATGCACTTGAATGGTACAACCAAATTCCTAGGCATTCCATCTCACAACTAGATGTTTTAGTCAATGCTCTAGTGAAGGAATTCTAACATGATGACCTTCCTAAAAATTTAATTAGCCATTTTATCAACTCCAAACAACTTCCTAATGAATCAACTCATACTTTCATCAAATTATTGAAGTATCTCACTCATAAAATGGACCATAACATGAAATATGATACTCTTTTAAAACTATTTATCACTAATCTTAAACATTCCCTTCAATACAAAGTTTCATCTCAAACTTTAATCAAAGCCTTAGACCAATAAAAAAATGAAATACTTTATTATGACTTAATTTTAAACACCTCAAACTACTATTAAATAACCTTTCTAATCATTTTTTCATAACATTGATTAATCCAAGCCTCCCCAACCTCAAAGTAGAGCATTCAATTCAACCAAACTTAACCCAACCCACCCTCCCTTGAGTCTATAACAAATTAAAAAGAAATTACCACACTCTAAACCAATGAACTTTGATCCTTCCAAACCTCCTCCAAAATGGTACAATCCTAATAAGTTTTTTTGGTGGCATGCTACTATAGGTCATTCTCATGAGTCTTGTCATGATCTTCATCAAATTATTCTTTCTTCCTTGGTCCACATTTAAATAATTATACTCTAAAAAAACAATTTTATCAATACTATCTTCAAGCTTCTTAAATTCAATCTTAAGAACCACAATCACATCAACATCAACTACCTAATGAACAACAACAATTCTCCATACCCATACCTTATTTGTTAATTTTGTTCAAACCATAGTTGATCATTCTTCCTACACCAATAACGAAAGGATAGATAACATGATTAACTTTAAACATATCATTACATCTATTGAATCTAAACCTCTTAGGTCACATGAACCAAAAGAGTACCTAGTTAAAATGCCTACTCGAACATATATCATACATGGTCCTCCTTTACTTTCTTTACCTCCTCATACCCCTCCTACCCATCATAAGTCACATTCAACATCGTTAAAATCTGAAAAACCAAGACATTTACCTATTTACAAATTTACCTATTAACCCAATGAAAATCATTTTAATAGTTTAATGTTACTTCACTCCCACCTCACATGTTGGGGCATCTTTCAATGCCCATCCACATGTATCTTTAGTCTTTGGGGCATTTTGAGATTCCCATCCCTACATATACTTACCCATTTGGGAATCTTGTGATGCCCACTCTTATTATACAATACATAATAACAAACAAATTCAACTTCAAGAAACCTTTTGAGATGTATAGACTTGTATTTCACATGCTCATCTTTGATACAAATGTTAGCAATGATCTTGTTTTTTTTTCTCATGTTTTTGTGCACTTTTTTATTTTTACTTTTGATTTATAAGCATCATTGTTTACTTTTAGGTTCTTTGGTTTTCTTACACATTACATTTGACATTTATTTTCATTTTTGTCCTCATATATTTATTTTATTTTTGCCTTTTTATGTAATTTTTTGCCTTAGTATCTTTATGATTATTTTTTCCTTTATTTAGCATTCACCCCCATGGGTTTCTCTTTTATGAGTTTGTATTATAATACCATGGATAAGACTTGTCCGTCCTCACAAAATACCACCTTTTCTTCTTTTCTCACTTTATTCTTTTTGCATTTTCTTTTGGCACCCCTTGGGTTTCTCTTTTATGAGTTACAGTAGAATACCATGGATAGGATCCGACCCTACTCATAAAATTAACATCTTGTTATTCTTTTTCTATAAAAAGATTTTGATCCTTGTTCTCAAATTTAACTTTTGGTTCTTTTGATATTTGAAATTTATGAAAACAATATATTTTATCATGTTTTCCTCCATTTCCCTCATTCTTATGATAATAAATCAAACTTTATTATCATTGTATCCTTTGTTCACCCTTTGTCACATTTTTTATGATTTGAAGAAATTCAAATTGTTCCATGTGTCATTCCTCTTGATTTGATTTTTTTCACTCCACATTGGATAAAATAAGGTAAAAGTTAAGATAATAATTTTATTTTACCTAGATTTATAAGACTCTTAGACCCCATGCTCTTTAAATTTATCTCTCTTAGCAACCAAGTCCAAAGAATTCAAATGAAAGTCATCTTTATCACCCATGTTTGGTTTTATAATTGCATATGGAGGAGGAATATAAAAATCCATCAAGAAAGTTAAAATATAAATCATTTAAAATAAAAGGAAATGATATCTGAAAGGAAACATTTAAATCTCAAAATTTTGGTTTTTGTTTATGTTTTACATGCTTTCTAACATGATTAATGTGTTTTACAATCATTTGTCATTATTTTGCCATCATTTTGTCATTTATTTTCCCTCAATATTATAGCCTTAACTTAACAATCCTGATTTTCCATTGTTTCCTAATACCCTTATATCTTTGCCTTAACTCATTTTTTATTACCATAGGTCTATCTTCCCAAAATTTCAATTTTTGGATTTTTTTGCACTAACTTCTATAGGTTCACCTAGTGTTCTTCAAATTGGACACCTTCACATATCTTACAGTCTACTTATTTGTCTATAACACTAAGGTAAGTAAAGGTACGCATTTTTTAATTTTGTCCTTTAATTTATCTTATTTGTTACTTACTACACTTTACTTAGCATCAACATTCTGTGTTATCATGTTCTATTTCCTAAAGAAATATCCCATGTTGCACTTATGTGACACGTGATGAGATTCAAGTGGGGAGTATGTATACACATAATATTTTAAAACTATTATCACTTATTCACACTTTATATATTACAACAACCCATCAAGTTTTAATCTCTCTGATTCCATACCTTAACAGGTGCTCTTGGAAAGGGGTAGGAAGACCATTGGTGCTTTGTAAGATTGTTGTCCCTTTTTCCACTTTCCATCTACAAAATTATCTCCTAAAACCATTTACCCTAAGATTATTATTCCCTATTTACCCATTACAAACATTTTTATATCATTATCCTCATTTTTCTTACCTTGACCACCTTTCATCAGTTGCCTGTACTAGGTCAACTAGGTCAACCCTATATAGTTTTAATCCTTTGATTACTATACAAGGTATTCAAGGTTAACCCTATAATTTTTATAGATATTTTCACTTGGATTTTTTTATCCTTCATCCAACCTAGCTTAGGACCTAGTGATTTACCTCCCAAAAACATATAGGGTCGATTAGGTCAACCCTGTACAACTAATATATTCAAGAGGATTTAGGGAAAGATCCACCTCTATATACAAGTTCATTTCCAACCATTAGAGAATAGAGAGGAAAATAAGATTAAGTGTGAATGAACATCTTCTTATTTACCATTCTACTTGAGGAATAAATCTTAGGGTTCCATAATTTCTTTGGAGATATGAATCTCGTCTTATGGAGAAGTCTTTTAGATGCATAAATAAGTTGTGTAACCTATAGTTTATTTGTCTTTGTTATCCTTACATACCAAAATAATCTATTGTGAATCACGTTGGCCAAGGTAGATATTGAGACTCAATGGGTTCATTTTCAAAGGTAAATATTCTTAACTATATTTATCCTTTGTAAGAGTAGATAGATAATGCATCTATATTTCTTTTCCATGGTCTAGGATTGCATATGCATTGATGTGAGTATATGTCTTATATGCATGTTTAGCTTAGTTTGTTTTTTTTATAACCCCCACTTTACCCTACAAGCTTTGGTGTGCACTAGATTATATTTACTTTCTTATTTATTATATATAGAGTGAACATTAAACCTAGGACTTTGTCAGGGTTATTTCATGACTGTGCTAGATTGTAGGCTTTAGAACCCTTCCTAGAATGGTGTATTATGATAATTGATCCCCTAATTAGGTCTAGCATATCACCATCTTGGTCATGATCCTATTTAACAAATGTATTCCCAATAGAAAGTGTAGGTATTCTCTATCCTCTCTAAGCCAAGATTGATTTATAGATATGATGCATTTTTTATTACATATAAGGAGCTGATCCTAACTTTGATAATAAAATGCTTGTTATGACTGATAGGTCCTATGTTAGGTTTAGAAAAGGGTGTCTAATGGAGTCTCTACGATACATGAATATACACAAGGATTGAATAAATATAGGGTTCTATCTAATGTTTGGTTCAAAGAGTTAATTCTTCCCCTTTATGGATGACCTGTATGTGGTCAATCACTTAGCCTAATGACATTTTTCCTTGATACTTATACTCTATCAAAACATGGAGTTTGGTCAAATTCATAGTGATGAAATTTGTGACACCAAACTCTATTGACTAAACCTATGCATAGGAATGAATTCTACATCACATGCTATCTTAGATTCAATGGGATAACACATAGATAAGCAAGATTATTTTATGGCATTAATTACTTATGTGAGGAAACTAACAAGTGAAAAAAAAAACCACACAAGACATGATATATAAAATTATATATATATATATATATATATATATATATATATATATATATATATATATATATATATATATATATATATAATTTAGGCACTCCTACAAACACACCAGTTAGAATATCAACTGTAGTGCCTTCACCTTCAAAGGTCTGTAAGAAAGGGGTTAATAGTCTAATTTTAAGAAAAACCATATTTTCCTACAAAACAATAAAAACACAGTCAGTGTAATGCAATATTTCTTTTAGAGACTAAAATACCCATAAATTTTGTGCAAAATAGTTACTCACAATTCATGATATTGTGGATTAATGGCTAATTATGATAGTTAATTATACATTCCCTGTAAAAATGTGGAAAGTTAGGAAAAATTACGACTTTACATACAATAATGCAAATTCAAAAGTGGTGATATTAAAAAAAAAAAAAAAACCTTGTAACTTTAACTTTTAGACTAATATATATGTTTAATAAATATTTATAGACTACTTCTTGTAGACTTATTTACAACTATTTGTATCAAAAAATTGTTTTAAAGACATAAATACAAGATTTTTGACCCTTTATGAATTAGTGCAAGTTAAACGAAAACTACACAAAGATTTTAAAATAGAAGGATTCCTATCCATCTAGATGATGCTCAGACTAGTGTTTAACCATGTAAGATAGTTATTAGGCCCTGAAAATATCAAATGGATAATAAAGCATAATATCACTTATTATAATATAATATTATTGATTTAACCACAAAATCATAGAATCGAAACTAGTGACATTGTAAATAGTAACAAAAGGACAAGGATGAAAGTTTAGGGTTTCTCCTTTAGTAAGTACCTCTTCTCCCTTCCCTATTATCATAAAAAAAATCCACATAGAAACTATTAAAAAGTCTAGTTAACATAAATATTGTTAAAATACTTAGATGAGGTGTAATTTTGTATGAAACGAATTTGTAAGGCCAATTGATTTCCTACAAAAATAAATCAACCAATCATACAATTTTTAGGTTAGATATTAGTAGGTTAGGTTAATAGGTTTTAAAAAAACACAATATCATGATTATCGATGGTAATATCTCTAGTTTTGGAACAAAGCCATGATTCTTGAAGTGGTAGTATTACATCTTGGCAACTAGGTAATAAAATTATAACAAGTCATGCTTTCCTATACATGAAGAATGAAGACCTCACTCTTAAAATACAAAAATGTGTATAAATGTATAGAGGCTGAGATAAATAAGCAAAAACTAGCTATTTTAATTTAAACATAGAAATCTACAAAACCAAAATTAAAAGCACAATATTGTTGATTTTACTATAATATCATTATTCATGAATTAATGGTATGGTTAAAAGGTAAAATCCTACCAAAATGACATTAGTATTTAAATTAATATTTAAACTATTATCACTTAGACATAGTCAAAATCAATACTATAATATTGCTATTTGTAGGTCAATATCATCGATTGCCTATACATGATGTTTTGACAAATTTTAGAGATTGTTATTCATCCAGTCATGCTTGAAAGTCACCAAATCACTTATAATAAGTATAATAGGTTAGATTAAAGTGGTATTTCCTACTAGGGTCACCAATGTGTGATCATAATTTAGATTACTAAAAAAATTACTATATTTAGTAATAAAACCCAAGAACAGAAACAACATCACAGGGGGGGATAAAAGAACAAATAGATAATTAAAATGACATTATTACCATCCTTTTATTCTTTAGAGTTCCTCTCTAATATCTCCAAACTGATTTGAATGCAAAATGATTGGATTATGGATTTCTTGATTTGAACTTCTAAATGACTTGAATGGTTACTTTGACTTGTTCAATGACTTGATAAGAATTTAGGGATGCTTGAATAATGGTTGGATATGAGAGTATAATGGAGTCTTATGCCTTTCTAAGTTAACTTGGACACAGAGGAGTGACTTGTATAAATAAAACAAGGGGGGACATCAATGGCTCACATTCAAACTTGATCCATGAGGATCAAGTGTGGAGGAATTTCAAAGGAATTAAAAACTCCTTAGAAGCCTTTAGAATAGAGGCTTCTAGAGAGAAGGAGCCAAGTTAGAAGAGGTTATGGAGATGGATAATTCTAGAATCTCCTTAGGGAATAATCATTATTATTAAGGGATTAGGTAAGTGATTAGGTATTAGCGATGTAGCAAAGGATAGGGTAGTAGGGTAGCTAGGGGCAATTGAATAAAAAGGAATGTTAATTTGTCAAGTGGGTTAGTGGGTAGATTAGTAGCTAAATAGGCTATTTAGGGGGTTAATGTGGTAATTAATTTGTTGTAAGGGTATGGTAAATCTCATGGGATATAGGGGATTTTTTGTAGGAACTATGATATTAGTTAATTGGCTAGAAATGTGATTATGGATTAAATTAATGGGTTTAATAGGATTATTAGGGAAAATAGATTTAAGTGCATATAATAAGGAAATAGAATGCAATCTAAAGATTATTTCACTAAGTTTAGGCTAAAAAGGATATAGATTGGTGATGGTACTAGTTTTTTATTGGGGCCAACCCCCTCACTTCACAATCTAATAATGATAAGGTTTTTGGGTGCTTTGACAATATATACCATCAACTGCATGTTTATAATTGGCTAGAAAACCATGTAAACTTCTACCTTGGTAATTAAATCCAAGTAGGTAGACCTTGGGAAGATCAATGTTTAATGATTTTTGTGTGTAAAGTGGTTTGGATGTTTGTGCAAAAGATAAAAATAGTGTGACTAAGTCATAAATTTAAATAACCACCTAATTCATATGTATTTGTTACTCTAAGAATGCAAGAAACTAAAAGTAAAGGTGAATTAATTACTAACGAAAGAGGTTAATCCAATTATTGTAAATAGTAAAAGTCACTTCTGGAGAAATTATATGAAAGTAATGTAGAATAGAGTCTACCAGGTTGCTACTATTCTTCAAAAATAGGATCTTGAAGAACATGAAGCAAGATCTAGAAGAACACATTGAATATATAGACTATGTCTTCTGGATAGAAATTAAGCTATAGGATGTGTCAAGCTAGTTGGCCTAGTTGTCTATAGGGTTGTATTTTTATAGATTGTGAAATTGTGAAAAATAGTACTGAAAAAGAAAAAAGTGAAATGATAGAGTAGGTAAGAATTAACATTGGTGTGTTTTAATATGTTTAGATTTTCATATTTTATGTTGTAATGCTCAAATGCTGATTCAAAAATTTTTCTAATAGATTTAATTAGTTTAATGGAATTTTCAAAACCTATACAGTGAAAAATAATATGTGAATAGAGTCGATTGGATCGATTATGTTTTAATACATGTATGCTAAAAGAGGAGAATTATGAATAGAATTGACTAGTTACACTATATACAAATCTAGAATTGAGGAAAATTACTATGACAAATTGATCAATATAATTACTTATATTTGTATAATACCTACATAGAGATAACTGCATCATTTTAGAGTGACTATGTGTTAAACCTACACATAGACTATTAGGACTATACCAACAAGTTCAATACAATACTATAAAAATAGAAATATATAATTAAAGCATGAAATTAAACCCACAAGGTTTCAATTCATGTTGCATTCACCCAAATTTATAAAAATTGAAATGAAATTTATCTATTAATTAATCCTAGCTCAAAGAAGATAAATCTTAATTATACTTCTGATTATTGATACACTAAATGTTTGGGTTCATGACCAAGATGGATCTGTTAGACCTAACCAAGGAATATCTTACCAAAATAACATCACTAGAGAAGGTTCCAAAGCCTTTAGTCAAAAAACACCTTGTAATAACCCTAGTTAGGTCATATGTTTTCATATTTACAAAGTATATGCAAATCAAAGTAAAATCTAATTTAGTGATCACTAAAGCTTTTGGTAAAAAGTGAGGGTAGAAAACATGCATAGAATATCTATCCTTAATTCAATGTAGAGGAAATCCTAATGAATGGAAGAGAAATATAAACTCAAATATATCTACTCTTACAAAAGAGGAACACTGTTAGGAATACTTACCTCTGAATATGAACCTACTGAGCCTCAATCTCTCCCTTGGACAAGGTGATTCGTAAGATTTTATTTTGTATGTTGAAGGAACTAATGATGGACAATGGAATATGGTTTAGCTAAATACCTCCCAGTGGATCCCATTTTTTTTCAAGATAAGATTGGTATCTCTAAAAAAAGTATTAAAACCCTAAATTATGCTCCTCAAGTAGAATGATGGATAAGAAAATGTGTAATATAATATTCTTGTTCCTATATTCACTCTAAATGATGGAAATGGATGTGTATATATAAGTCTAACCCTAAACCTTCCAAAAAGTTTAGTCAATAGGGTCAACCCAATCAAATATATATTGTTAATAGATACATATAATTGACAAATTTAGAGTAGGCTTAGGAATCTATAAAATGATGAGTATGTGGGTCCTACGGGGATAATATACTTGTAGAAGTAAAAAAGGCCTAGAACGATCCTGATGTTGAACATAGTTAGAACTTGCTATTGAGGATCTCGATGGCATCTATGTTGGCATAGACTAAGACAAATTTGATGTATCATTTTTCCAATTTAGATGCAAAACTCATGATCAAATGTCCAATTACATTGATTCATATAATCACTATTAGATTTTCTCATCATGAAAATCATGTAACAACTAGAATCTAACTAAAAAAATGGAAAGATGGAGATGGAATATGCCCCTATTCATAATGGAAGTGAGTGGAAATTGAGAGCATGCAAAAGAAAACTTGTATACTTAGGAGGACATGAAAAGAAGCTATGTAGGCATGGTTTGCCAATCCCTAAGAGATCCCCACTATGTCAACCCCCCTTACATGATCATCATCAATATTATAACCAACCCAATAATGGGGAAGACCAAGAAAGGACTTGAACTCTAAATATTTTTCCTAAAAAGAAGAAAAATTATGATGGTAATAAAACCCTTTTTAAGCATAGAAATGTTATATAAATTGGCCCATATTTTATCCCTCTACTTATAATTTATGCTTTCCAATGAATAACATAACTATTTTTACGCTCTTAATGGCTTGCATTATGTTTATATCTTACAAATTGTTGATGCTCTATTTATGGTGAAGTGATATTTCCTTTTTATTTTGTCCAAGTCTAATTCACCTATATGAAAATGAACTCTCTTTTACAAGTCATAGGTTATGTATCTCATGATTTATGAATTATTAGTTTTGGTGATGAATGATTATTCTTCTAATGCTTACATAGATCCTAGAACATCTCCATAAAATACTGATGCTAAGAAGTTCATGATTTATTTGTGTATGTTGTTAATTATTTTATGTTCATTGTGTATGATTAAGTGATTAGAGGATTTCATTATATTTTTTGTATCACCCACCACTTTTGCTTTTAGTTTATTTATTTTACACACTCCTTTTCCCTTTTCCTTACAATTTTTATTAGTTTAGTGTTATCTTAGTTGATCCACTAGGGGAAGTCATCCCACTTTAGAGATTCACCCTAACCATATGTCGCCCATAGGATTAAGGTGTTATTATTATGTCCTTTGGGTGAGGAGTCATGAAACACATCCTCATAGGGTGAAATTCAAAAACAAAAACATATTGTTTATAAATTAATATGATAAGGAAAATGATGCAATGTAAAGTTTTGAATTATAGGCGTTGAATTTTGGCCTAGGAGGCCAAAAAATGTCAATAGTTACATACATGTTTAAATTTTAGTTCTAAAGTTTTTATATACACATGCTACATGGATCATGAACCATTTAAATTTTTTAGAATATATAGCCTTCAAAAAACTATATTCTTCACATGGAATTTTCTACAATAATTATAAAATCTACTATTTATAGTTCATGTATGAGTCTATCAAACACCTCAAGATGTAGCACCACTGATCAATCTACTTTACCTATTGAAGATAAGTTTGAGTTAAATTATGGCATAGACATATCTTCTTGCATAATATTATTATATGTCATCCTCTGTAATGAAGATGATGCAAATATTTGATATATTTTAAAGGACATCCCTAAAATGTTTTCTTGGTCCTATTGAGATATGCTTGAAATCAATCCTTAAATTGTAGTACAAAAAATTACACTTTATCCATATGCAAATATAGTTAAAAAAAATTTAAAAATATCATTCTAAGGTGCCTCTTTTAATCAAATATGAGATCCATTGCCTCTTTGATGTAGGATTCATTTGGCTAGTTCATCACCCTAAATGGGTATCTAAAATTGTGCTAGTTGTTAATCCTGACTCCAAAATTTGATTTTGTTATGACTCCAAATATTTAAATAAATTTTTTCCTAAGGATGGGTTACCCCTACCTAACATTGATATGATAATAGATTCCAAAACAAGATAAAATATTCTCTTTCATGGATAATTGTGTCGATTATAGTCAAATCACGATAGATGAAGAGGATTAAGAAAGAACTTCTTTTACTACACCACAAAGCACCTTTTGCTATGTATTCATGCCTTTTGGATTAAAAATGTTGGAACAACATAGCAATGAACTATGACCCACATTTTTCATGATCTAATTCTTAAAGAAGTTGAGGACTATGTTCATGACTTATTATCTAATTCAAAAGAGCGACAACATCATGTAATTGATTTATGACATATTTTTGAAAGGTTGAGACAATACAATATATGACTCAATCACAATAAATGTATCTTTAGTGTCATATCTGATAAATCATTGTATTTCATAATATCCCAATGTGGTATCAAGGTAGATATAAATAAATTCAAATATATAGTGGATATGTCTCCACCTATAATATTAAATCAAATTTAATCTTTATAGGGAAAAATGTAGGCCATATGTTATTTTGTGGCACAACTAGCATATAAGACTCAGTCATTCATAAGATTACTCATGAAAGATACCAAACTTAAAATGGACATTACATGGTGAGAAAAATTTGATACACTCAAAAAATACTAGTTGAATCCACCTATCTTGATACCACCAATACTCGATAGGCCAATCTCCTTCACATTTTATCCATTGATCATGCCCCTGGTGCACTATTGGCACACCATGTTGACTAGCATAAAGAGTGATCTATTTACTACATCACTCACACACTTGTTTATTATGAACAAAATTATTCCATAATGGAATAAATACATTTATCACTTGTATTCATTACATAAAATATCTACCACTATATGATCAATAATTAGATACATGTTATTAAAAAATAATATCCCTTAAAATTTAACATATCAACAACACATCTCTTCAGATTTATTTCCAAATGGGTAATGTTAGTCATATAATTAGATCTAAAATTCATGTTAAAGAAATTGATGAAGGGACAGATAATTATAGACCACTTAGCAACATCAGCATTATTAGATACCAATCCTACTAACAAAATTTTTGAAATGATTTTATAGCCTACAAAGTCACTTCTGACACATGTGAAATTTTCTTTGATGGTTTTAGATGTGCATTAAAAAATAGAGACAAAATTGTCTTTATTAACCCACTTGGGCACACAATACCACTTGTATATTAATTAAGTTTCTCATTCGCAAACAATATCATAAAGAATGAGGCACTTATCCTTGGTCTCCAAGTAGCTTAGGCTATCCAAATAAAAGCTATTAAGGTCTAGGAGATTCAAATTTGGTCATTAATAAAATTATATATGTATACCAAATATAGGAATAATGTTTAATTCCCTAAAATAATATGGTTCAATGTTTACAAGCTCAATTTAAATACTTCTCTATTCAAAATATACCTCACAAAGACAATTGTCATGTTGATGCAATGGAAATTGTAGCATCATTGATCCCCATTTAAATAAATGATGATCATGTTATCTTTAATATAAAATGGTTATAGTCACCATTGATATCCCAGGTCAACCTTATAAATATATCTATTTTAGCCACCAAGCATAGTAAAATAATGTCTAAATGGTTTTATGATGTATGAAATTTTCTACATAAGTTTATCTCCCTGGATAATTTCACTAGGAATGACAAACACCAATTATAGAGGAATGAAATTCATTACATCATCATTAGTGGGGACTTGTTTAAATGATGTTTTGATGGAAACATAATGTGATGTTTGATATCTGATGAAGCTAAGTTGGCCATCATCTAAGTACACAATAGTGAATGTGGTGGCTATTTTATTAGGAAATCAATGTCACATAAATTACTATGGTAAGGATAGTATTAGCTTACCATGGAGTTATAATGTTAAGAAAATGCTAAAATATGTGATAAATGTTAATGACATAGTAATCCAAACCATGTTCCTTCACATTAATTACAACTTATTATCTCCCCATGGCCATTCATGCTATGGAACTTTGATCTCATTGGTAAAATCAACCCAAAACTAGTAGGGGGACAAAATTTATCATCATAGCTACAAAATACTTTACCAAGTGGGTGGAATTAGTCCCATTACAACCAAAAAAAGGAGAAGATCTATGCTTATTTCTCATGATAAACATCATTTCTCATTTGGTCCTACCAGTGGCCATCATTATAGATAATGAAACCTCTTTACACACTAAAATAGTGATGAAATTTTATTATAAACACAAAATTTGACACACGTTATCTATTCCATACTACCCATAGGTAATGGTTAATCAGTGGATATAAAAAAGATAATTAAAAACATCCCCGATAAAATAAATACCAAATTCAACAAATATTGGCATAATCATCTCGTTAATGCACTATGGGATTACCGTACTAGTATTCACACATATACATGAGCTACTCCTTACTCATTAGTTTATGGAAATAAATAAATTATTCCATTAGAATTAGAAATCAAATCCTTATGAGTTTATCTCAAAGGGATTATCACAGATGACTAATATAGATAAAAATGTCTACATGAGATGGAATAGTTGGATCACACACACATCCAAACAATAGATTAGCTTAGAACATATCAAAAAAAAAAATACAATGATAATACAATAGTTGTGTTCATAGTAGAGAATTCAAAGTCAATAATCCCATTCTCAAAGAGAACCTTAGAAACATCAATTATAAAAAATAAACAAAAGAAAATTTTAAGCCAAATTGGCTTGGCCCATACTTAATCATAGAAAAAAATATACCCAAGGTATACCATCTAGCTTCACTTGACAATAAGGCATTAAATAATCCATTAGACATTAGGATCTAAGGATATTTTATATCTAAATAACTCACAAAGTAATTGTACATAATTTCTATTACCTTACTCTTGGTATATAGTTTCATCTTCATGTTTCTTATACATAGCTTATACTCATAAAATACAAAAATAATATAACATTTTAAAAAATATAAAAACAATCAAATATTTTCTCAAAAAATACAAATTTTAGATTGTATGCATTTTCATGTTTATATATCAGTACATGACTAATCCATTTTATCATACATACGTGCTTCACTTGTTCTCTTCAAGTGTTTATAAATCAATACATGACTTAGGTCCTCTACATAGATCTAAATTTTATAATACCTACCAATGGGGGGCACATACATAGATACATAGATTTAACATTAATAAAATTTCTCATTGGGGGTATTATGCTACATAATTTTCAGCTTACCAGGTTATGTGTTTCTATACCCCATATCATAGCTCTTACATTTCTTATATATTGATATTGATTATTGTATACTAAATAGATATTTTACCTATAACCACTAGTATAGACTCATATTATGTATACACATTCTCTTATATGGATTTTTACCATAATATTATGCATACTTTCATTTCTAGCTTAATTATTTTATATTTTATTATCTCTTTGAATCTACATCTATTTCAGGGCATTTGCATATTCCATTATTTTGTGGCTCTATGCCAATTCCTTTCATTGTATGTATGATTTATAAGTGTGCCCATGTCCTTGTGTGTGCCTTATTTATTGTGTATGTAGACATTTAAACATGTCCTTCTATGTGTCTCTAAGACAACCTTTCATATTTTATGTGTATGTGGACATTTGAAATTATCCTTGTATGTTTATTATTTCTAAAACTTAGTGAAATGTTATCATGTCCCATGTATTATGTCCCTTTGGACTAATTTGCATGATTCATATGTTTCTAATTATGCATCATGGCCATGACACTTATATCTTGTTTTTTACTATCACATCCAGTTGTAAACACATGAAGTACCACATGCATCTCCTCATCTTCCTTGGGTACCTTGATGGACATCATGCCTCATCCCCCTAGATAGTTTACTCACATTATACTCACATTTATTTTTCATAGACATGATTAAATTATTTTATCTATTTTGACAGCCTTGTGACTACTAGATATAACATACATTGTACATTACAAACTTATGCTCAAATTATTTTACATTCTTATGTTATGTATACACACTATATTTTTTAATTACACATATATCATTTTTTTTTAGTCTAACACACATAATGTATAATTTTTATTTTGAATACATTTTTTGTAGAGGTTAAAAACTCATCTAAAAAGTGGAGGAGTTCACAAGGGTTTGTCATAGATATTATGCCATCCTAATACACTTAGAACATAGTTTACATCATGTAGACACATTATAGAGCCAAAATTCAAGAAAACAGTGTGAAAAAGTCACAGATAGACTAGTCTCAGTTTTGCATAGAAGTAACATAGTTGGCCAATAACATGACATTAAGGATGTTATAATAGTGTACTATTGATTAAGGGACCATGGTACTATCTAGTAACATGAAAAATATAAAATTATATATTGATAAAAAGGTATAGTAGGTATATTTTAAGTTTGCATAGTATCAGTCATAGATAATTAGATATGTTTTGTTTATGCTCATTTTTACACATAATTACACATGTTTTCTAAAATTGGGGGAATAATACATGGCATGATCAATCCCATTTCAATTTTATTTACTTAGACACATTTATAATGACTCATTCTAGAATCCATATGCACACATATTAGATTTGTGGGTATGTCTATGGCACATTAGTCCCATATGTTCATTTTGACACCAGTACTCTTAGATGGAATAGAATATCCATGTCATTTTCTACATTATTACTCTAGACACCATTTACACTAGGTTTTACACCATATTTATGCCTTATTCTATCTGTAGTGGTTGACATTAGAGATTAGTACCTAAACTACACTCCAAAGTGCTCGAATGGACTATGAGCCATTTTTCATTTCAATGTTTTTGAGTGGCCTAGAGTCATCCTATAAAATTTTAATTACATCACACATCCTTAATTACATTATGCAAATTGAGTTTTAGATTCATCTACTATATATTTTTAGGTAAAGATGGAGTCATATCCTACTTGAGTTATGAATTCACCTACATAAGAGGGTTAGAAAATCCTTCAGTCCAATTCAAGTTATTCACAAATTATAATCCACTAAGTATGGGTGGGCAATGATGGAGTTAAGGTCATCTTGAGTTATTGATCCAACCACACATGTGGATTAATCAAGCCATCAAATTGGTCCAAGTTATTCTAAATCTGATAACCATATACTTGCACACGCATGATATCACCAAGTTATATCATTAGCTCATGCACCCAACATTGTGTATTCATTTTTTTGCTCTTTTTGTCATCTCTCTACTTAGTTTTGTATTTAATGTTAATTTTTATTAAGTAAGGATTGATTAATTCATGTTTTATTTTTAGGACATGAAATGGAACATGATGTGTAGACTAAGACCTATATTCATGGGATTCACTTATTAGGTATTTCTAAGTATGTTTATTTTCTTTTATCCTACTAATTTCACTTTGTTATTGTTTTAACCATTTAGGGTTTTACTATGTAAATCCTAAGATAGGTTAAAGGGTTAGGTCTCTAGTATATCTAGAAATAAATTAAAATTAATTGATTCTATGTATTTTTCTAAAAATAGTAAATACCAAGAGAAGATGGACTTATCTAGATATGAAGAGTTTTTAAAAGATCTAAATATTGGAGAGGATTGAGTAGACAAAGAGGAATATTTCATATATAGATTGTTTTTTATGATCTAGTTTAGGATAGTAGCTCCCCCTTAAGATAGTACTACCACTTAAGATATTAGCACCCACTTAGGATAATAGTTCCCCGCTTTGGATAGTAGCGCCATATGGTGATAATGTCTAAATCTAGTCATAGTGACTCTCATATACTAACAATCTGTAACTTTTAGGGGAGTTACAAGAGTTACTAAAGGTATTGTGGTGATTTAATATCCTACATATGTTCATCTATGTCAATATTTTGGATTATTATTCTCCAAAACCCTAATGAATACCTACACGCATGAATAAATGAAATAATCAAATATAAAAGGAAGGGAAAATTTTGGTTGTCGAATGTTACAATCACACAAAGTAGAACCCCTATTGCCTTGACTATTGATTAAATTAAATACAATGATATGGGTCTCATATTGTATTTATTTATCCCTTAGGGAATGTGCATTATCAACTTGTATGATATGATAGGATGAATTTCACCTAGGTCCTTATTTGATCAAGCATACAAATGTCTAGGTGGATTACTTCATAGTATGTAGAGTATTTAAGTTGTACTATTGACTAATTTAATGTAATAAGTGTGAAAATAGTAAGTTCTAGATGTAAAATGGCTTGAGAGGATATTTACAAATGAGGATCTTTGTTATGAAAGTAATACCTTGTTCACTAGCTGACATGTTGTGAAAAATATATTGAAAAAACGTAAGAGAAGGGTCATGGAGGGGTCAATACATAAAAATAGGTGAAATTTCCCATTGGACACTGAAGGAAAAAGTGGATAGAAGCACCATGTGGTGATACTATCCTGAAAATGGCACTAATGTGTAAAGGCTCAAAATTGAGTAAAAATAAAGGATAATAGGCCAGAGGCCCCTAGGATTGGGAAATATGACCAATGACTATTAGGGTTTTCAAATTAGTGAGAAAAAGGCATAAGAAAGATTTAAAAACTCAAGGTTACCATATAAAAAAGTAATATAAACATCGCTAATACACTTTGTGTGAAAGAGGAATAAAAGACAGTACTTTTGGTTGCTTGATCAAATTAGGGTGTTTACATTTAGCCCCTTTTATTCTAGTAATGAAATGAAATGGAAGTACTAGAGTAAAATAAAATAGAAATGTTTACATGTACTTACTTGTGTGAATGTAATATATATTTTTTCCATTTCCTGGCTAGATAAGTGGATGAGAAATGGAGTGAGATATATGAAAAGAATCATATGTTAAAAATACCCCTATACTGAAACTGAGTGTGTAAAATAAATGCACGAATAAAACAAGACTCTCTTTACCCCACTCTTAATATGAGTACTATAAGATGGTGTGTAAAAACAAGGGTTACTTTCCCCAACTCTGATTTTGAGTAAATATGATCTGAGGTGTGGAGAAATAAAGCTCTCTTTTCCCCACTCTGAATCTTAGTAATGTGAACTAAGGTGTGGAAAAATAATTCTCATTTGCCCCTACTCTAAATCTAAGTAATGTAAACTAAGTCTAGTGTGTTGATATGGATCAACTACTATAGATGGCCCGTTAATCCAAACTCATGAAAACCTGGCATTGATACTAGTGACGATACTAGTGAATCTAAAAATGGGATCCAAGAACATGTGTTATGCATCATAACCCCTGATCATGATATCTAAGTGATGAATTTGAATATTTAAAAGTTGTATATATAAATATCTAAATTAACTGGTATAGATGTGTCAATGTTGTATATCTACATGGAGTGTATACTTGAAAACTTGTGTAGATATGTGTTTTTATATATCTAAAAATTTATACCTTTTATTTCCTATGTAAACCTATATAGACATGTGCATCTGAATCTCTGAATAAGTTATGGAACTAAATACTTGTGTAAACATATGTAGACTTTTATGTATGGATATTTAAAAATCTATGAAACTAAATGATGATGTAAACTTGTGTAGACTTGTATGTTTGTATATCAGAATAATCTATAACTCTAGATACCAATGTAGACCTGCACATCGATATCTCTAAACAATCTATGCAACTGAATACCTATGTAAACTTGTGTAGACCTATGCATATGAATATCTAAATAGGTTGTGCAACTAAATGCTTTTGTAAACTTGTATTTATCTATCTATGAATAATATATGAAAATATACTCCCATTTAAACCTATGTACACCTATTTATTTATATCTTTGAATAATATGTAACTCAGGATAGCCACATGTTTATAAAATTAGAATGTAACTCTATGTGTCTAAAGAAATCAATGCATATTCTCCCCCCCCCCCCCCAACTTTTGGTGAGAGAGCCAAGAATTTGATGATGATATGTGACCAAAATTGGTAAGTATCAATTATTTTGGTGTTTACTTAGTAATTTTTATGTTGTATAAGGTTTGGAAAATGTATTAATTGTCTTGGATTTTGATATCTTACTGTTTAGTTGTATAGGTAATTGATTTATTATATGGTTAATAAAATGTAATTTTCTTTTCAATTGTAGGTTTTAAAATAATGAGATGATTGGTTTTACCAATCTAATAAAGGGTATATTCATATGAAGTCACATGTGTAAGAAATTATTGGAAAATTAGAGCTATGGTTCTCTAGATATGGAAATAGAAATATAGCTATATTAATTATCAAAATTAACATGCAAGGGTAACCTTAATAAGGTGAAATTGAGTAAATGATGACTTAAATAGGTCATTTTTAATCATTGTCATTTCATTTGCATCATTGGAGTCAGAAGAATATTGAGTCTAAGAGAGAGAAACATGTCGAGAAAATGGGATGCTAGATTCTCATGCTATGAGGTGGTCTAAGCACTTATTTAGGATAAGGAGGAGGTACACCTAGTATGTGACCCTAACATTTTCTATTTTTTATCATTTTAGCTAGTTTTATTAGTGATTTTCTATGAAAAGGCTATTTTTGGCTAATCTTGCAACATGAGGTACCACTATCATGATTTGAGTGCTAGTGCCTAGTTTTTAGCACTACAGTCCACATTGTGCCATTACTATCCAATGCCAAAATAATCCAGGTAACTCTATTGTCCTTTAGGTCCTAGTTATGGTGCTTAGCATTATCAACTAGTTTTTAAATTCTATTTGTGTTTATCAGTATTAATTTTTTTTAGTGATGTTAGATTGGGTTGAAATGTTTTCATGTTGATGCCTGTATGAGGGAGTTTCATGTTGGTTATATGATGGATACTATATGGGGTTTAAACCTATATGAGGTTGAGATATATGTACTTTATAGATTAGAGTTGTGACATTTGGATTTAATAGAGCCTATGCTTTGGGATAATCATATGATCATTGCATTGTGTAAGAGATGAAATGCAAATATGTGTATATTCTACCTTCCCATGGGTGAGATGACCATGACATTGGAGGATGTGTATAGTATCTTATAGTTGAAAATATATGGGTAGCATGTTGTGTTATACGAGGTTATTGGTAGGTTCACTATATATAAAGCATCTAGGTAATTTTTTTGCTATGGTTGTAGGTACTCATCATGCAGGGAGTTAGAGTGACATACTATTGACCATTATTGTTAAGGATGATGTCTTGTTGTTGTGTAAGTCTCTATAGGTGTTATTTCCATAATTTATTGTGATGTTTGGGAGTGGTATCTCCATTTCATACAAGATGCATGACATAGTGTATGACATTGAGCATCATGGGATAGTATATTCTTGGGGTTTATATGTGTTAGATAATTTACATAGGGACCTATAAAATTTTACTCAAGAGATGAGTGGTTGAGGTATCAGTGTGTTGACATTATTTCATTGTTGGGCATATCAGCATATATGAATGAACAAGCTAGTTTCATATCCAAAAGATGGATAGTATCACTTGTAGGTATTTGTAATTAGATGCATTGGGATAGGGCATGCTTTGAGGAGGAGTACTACCTAATATCAATGTTGATTAGATAATCTAAGAGTATAGGATATTACCTAGATACCCTATAGGGGATACTATAGATTATCTAAGGATAACATTTAGTTGAGGTACATTCGAGTGAGTTATTGGATAAATGATTGGTGGGATAATGCATATGGTCAATTACAGTATGAGATGGTTACACACCAATTTTGTGTTGTATATTATATTCCTCCAGTACTAGTAGTTTGGTTGTGGAGTTCTCAATCTTTTTTGAGGCTAAGGAGTAGCCTTATATCATCAATTATAGATCTAGCTCCTATAACAGTGATAAAGTGAGATCCAAAGATCAAGGTACTAGATGTGGTTGATGCTAGGGTGACTAAGGCCTATTCAGTCTATTAGAGTTAGCATAGGTGGGCACCTCTATCATTAATAAATGGGATGGTTAGTGAGCATAGGTAGTCACCTCTATTCTTGAGAGATGTTATGGTGATAGAGGTGCTACAGGATGTAGATCCCATGAGGGTTGGGGATGGTAAGTTAAACAGTCTATTTGTTTATCATGTGTAATATTTAATCATGTGTTTTGAGTTTAAAAGGATTATTATTAATTATATAGAAACATTTAGGTACAATCAAGGATGATTATTGAGAGTATACCATTGAATCATTACTTTGTGAGTTGACATGACATATTCTAGATGATGCCATGGATGATGGATTGGTGAAGCATGCCACCAATGTAGATGGAGTACATGATCATTTATTCGGTCATGAAATGATAGTGAATATGAAATATAAGAAATGTTAGATAGAAAGGACTATTTTAGATAATATGGACTTATCAATAGTCCAAATTTTCAAAAACCATCAAAAATAAATAACACTGTATCAAGATTAAATTGGAATTTAAGTTGGATTTTTTAAAAATAAATCACATCTATCTAATATATTTGTGATAAGCACAAATTATTTAAAATTATCTTAAATAATTATTATTTGAAAACTATCATAAATGATTTGGACTTCATCAAGAATTACATGGACTTATTACAAATAAATCAAATCTATATTATATATTTGTAATAAGTTTAAATTATTTGGCCATTAAAAATGGTTCATAGACCATGCATTTATAGATAATAAGACATCATGATTTATTTCTAAGGAAAAATAATTCATGCATAAATTAGGCACTTAGGTGATATGTGATTTAAAACACCCAAGATGATTGGGATGCCACGTGTCATTAGTTGATTGGATCATGAACTATTTCTTTAATTTGATTCGAGAGATGTCCTCACAATTGTCAAAGTTTAATTACATATTTGTGTGCATGCCATGTGTTGATCATGGGTAGTCTATTATTATATTATTAATATAATATCTTATATATTTGAGTTATTGATAATGTGATGCATGTTGTAATCTCAAGTACTTGTATTGTTTAGGACTTTTGTTTAGACTGTTTATCCTTCTGCACAATCAAGTTACTAATATTGTGCCATGTGGTATAATCTTGGGTTCTTTTATGAAGTGTAATCTGAAAAAAAAAATCCAAATAATATTTGTTGATACATAAATGTCGAAGAACAAATCTTGATGCAAAAGTGGGACATCCTGAGGCATAAACCCCAAAGACCTTTTTTGCATACATGAGAATGCCCAAGTGTATTTTTTAAAACACAAAAGCTAAAGTGTAAATTCTAAAATGTGAAAACTATAAAGATCATTTACTTAAGACTATTTTTAACGATGCAAAATGTGAAATTTGATTTTAAAAACTAAAAATATAAAGAGTTTTTCATGATTTGAAAAATGCGATCTAGCTATTTGGAATATGTAAATGCTGAAGACCATTTTAAATCATAAAAATGTGAAGTGGATGTTTCAACAGTCAAATGCTATTGAATAGATGTACAATTACTAAAATATTGAATTTTTGTAGTATAAAATATAAAACTCAAATGCTAAAGTGTATTTTCTAAGACTGAAAATGTGAAGTGCCACTAGAAATAAATATAAATAAATGAAACAATAAAAAATTATACATTTTTAAAAAATGCAATAAATTTTGAAAAAAAAAAACATTCATATTTCTCATTTCAAAATTAAAGAAACACCATTTTAAATTTCCCAATCCTTTTATCACTATTTTTTTTAGTGCTTAGTGGGACATTGCATTCAAATAGTCTATTATAATGCCTTTCAAAAAATTGGTGAGAAAAGGAGTATGACCTCTCCAATTTTTATTTGGTTTCCAAGCATAGATGATACTATATATGAGTATGGATGGTAAATATGTGTTAATTATTTTTATCTTCCATTTATTATATAAGGAACCTAAATAAATTCATGCTTCTTCTACATCTTTTTTCCCTACATGAACTGGGATGAACCAAGATACATTGACCCTTCATTCTATATCCCCATTTGTTTATAGTATCTTAATATTGCTTTTATCTCTAGAAACCCATAATGTGTAGTCCACTCGTGTAGAATCATCAGGTCTAAAAAATAACATATCTATAATTTGCACATCATGAGTTGAATTAAATTCAATTTTTATTCTTTTGCTTCTTAGACAAACATATGTATTTATAGATGCCACTCCAAAATTGAGGGTCCTATCATGAACCATTTTGTGCATATATCTATATAGGGGTACATCATGATCAGTTATAGGATAAAAATCTCCTTTGTACTCAAATTTATAAGGTAACGTGTCTTCTTTCATTATGTCATAGATGTTTTGGAAGTAATATGCTAGATCCTTCCACTTACTATTTCCAGTCAAACCAAATTAATTAAATTTTTTTATAGACCTATTCAAGTTATATTTAATTTATTTTTCACTCTTTTTTCTACTTCTGTTTGAGTATTTTTTAATAATGGAATCTTAAGACATTTCTCTATTTTTTAATTCTTTGCAATATATTTTTGTCAGATTACCTTCTAAAACATTTGGCTAACCATTTTATTTTATTCCCCATAATGTAATTGGGATGGGGGTAAATTTATATCTCTCATAGAGTTTTTGTAATGCATAATGGGCTCACCTTACTCCATGCGTAGAATAAATTATTAAACTTTTGTCAAGCTTACTATTTTGATTCTTCCCTTCATATGGTAACTATTAACATACACTTTGAAATCCACTACCTCTTCAATCAAATATGGCATTAAGTTTCCTATATTTTCACACATCCTATAAGTGTCCATCATCTCTCCCACACTCCATACATATTTCTTCTTTATACATTCATACAAGTTTCCAAATGTGTCATCGCTGTCCTCATGTGTATGTCCTACAAGGATAAATCCAACTCGACATTGAGGAAAACACCTTTGTAGACAAGGAGAGATAAATATTTCAACACATACCTATAAAAAAACATGACTTTATGAATTTATAATTGTAAAATTATCTCTATATAAGGTTAGACATTTTCTAAATATAATTATGAATGGAAGTGCTTATTATTAGTATCCCAACAATAATTGTCTAGTTGAATGTATAGCTTGAAAGGAAGTTTCCTGAAGGCACCAATTGATTGTGCTTCTTGTCTATATTTATTACATTTAGGGTAGTAGTTTTTGGACAAAAGTGCATCATAAAATGTATATTTTTAATATCTAGGTTTATATAGTAAAGATCCATAAGTATCTATAATTTTTTTTTCTATATCAATGAAATGCTTGTTCAATGAGGTGATAGTAAAGCTGGACCCTCCAAGAATGTATGGTAAAAAAAATGCCCATATCCGTCTACACCATTGCCATGTGTTATAATCCATACCATTTAAAACTCTAGTATTTTTTTGGTAACTACTTCAATTTTTGTCATTATTCTTGGCACAAATGTTTTCTGACATTCCACCTTGTCATGAATGACATCAAGGCATTCTTCAAGGTATTTCTCTAACATTCATTTATGTGTGCAATAAATTTATCTTTTTGAAAGCATTTGATTTGAGTGCATCACAAATTATGTATTGATATGCTCTTTATGATATATAGAGAAGGACCTAGAGCATTTATGTTGAGTCAACAAGATGCATGTTTTGCACCTAGTGAAGTCATCAAACATGGTAATGGTCACATCATGAAAATTGGTTGTCCACATGTTATTGAATTTTGGATAGGAGATTAGGTCATATTGCATATCTTCTAGCTGTGTATTGATGTGGCACCTCATAAATTCTTGAGTGAAAGATGATGGAAGATTTAAATTTTTTTTCATGAGCCATCTATAACTACCTAGCATGTTAGTCATGGATAAACATCTGCAAAATCATCCACAAATTCATCCAACAAATCTTTAGTTGCCATTATTTTATTTTTTGGATTTTGTCAAAATCTCCCTACATGGAGTAAATTTTGTTCCCCATTTTTGTGATAGTTTTAAATGTCAAAAAATCTACTTCTCTTTAATCCATATATTTTAAGCCAAGCTTCTAAACATATCTTTATACCCTAAAAATCAGTGCTAGTTTTGTTTCTATTTTTCTTAAACAAACTGACAGAAAGGGCATCCAAGACATGTTGCCTCTTATATATTGTGGTGTAATCAATAAACTTCATCTATATAGATTTTATAATCTCAAATGATAATCTTGACTAAAAACATTTTTTGTGTAATATTTATCCAGACACATTGTTGAAATCTCACTATCTATGTCTTCATCAAACTCCACTTGGCTGAGTGAAGTGTTTGCCTGATTTCTTTTTTGGCCCAAGTATTTGTAGGCATAATTTATTTTTTTTGGATACCTTTTGATAATAGTGTCAAGTAAGGAGTGAATTCATCATCCAATATGTCCTAAACATCTCCAATTTATTTCTCCATTGGTGTCATGCATGGTAAATTGATTGCTCTACAAGTCTCAATGTCCACAATTTTGTTGGAAGTCCATCTAACAATATATGTTTTAGTTACCTCTATAATTAGAGTCTCAAAATGTTGTATAGCCTGCCATTTTTAAATTCCTAATTCATTTTATAACATTGGGATAGGAATTCAACCAAAAATCTCCCCTATTTGTGCAAATTCAACATAACCAAAAGTAATTTTTTCATCATTTACAAGAGATGTACATTTTTGTAAAAAATGTACCCTTTTCCCAAGAAAATGTTTTCTTAGGATTTGAAATGTGGTAGGATCATCGATATATAAAACAAATTAATCCAAGCAAGGGTTGTTTTATTGTAATGGTTGTATATGTAGAACCGAACTCAAACTATTTTATTTTTGTTCCATGTCATGTCTATAGAAAACTTGTCTATGATGTGTTGCATCATTCTTGTGCTCTATATAGTAAAAATATCAACTACATCCTCCAAATTATCCACAAAAGTTGTAGGAAATGGATGGTTTAAAGTTGGACCAAAAGCTTTAGTCATATTAACACCTACACATTCAATAGGTATTTCCTCATTGTGGCATGTGTAAGTGAGATTTATGGGTTCTAAAAATTCAATATCTAGACCTGCCACTTTGTGTATTCTTCCTTCACCAACAACCTTACCATTATTTTTGAGAGAAATGTAGTCTCCATAATGGAAATCCACTGACGTATGATGTTTTAGCCTAGACATTTGAAAAAGACATGAAAAGAGTTGTTAATCAAGTTATTTATAAAATTGATCTAGTTTATACTTGTATGTAGGATTTAATGCTATATTTATACCAAAACATAAGCATGGAGATATGCTAAAACCTAAAAATGTTAAAAATTTAATGTATAGGATTTTTTTAAATGACACAGTTTATGTCAATCCAAAAAAATAATAGCTTTTAATATCATATACTACATAGTTCAATTCTTACTTCATCCTACTTTGAAGGTATCTCCTAGGAGATACATTTCAAACATACATTAGAGTGGAATAGTTTCATAGAGAAAAATACATAATTAATTCAATATTCAACAATGTATTTTATTACAATACAAAATGACAATGAGCAATGGGGGTTTTGAGCAAAATTATGGAAAATGATTAGATTCTTATATTTTGAGATCCAGTATTTGATTTGAACCTATGTTATGTACCCAAAAGTTTGAAGGTATCTCTTAGGAGATATCTTTTAAACATGCATATGGGTACCCTTGAAGGTTTTAAGGCAATACTAGGTGATACCTTAAAGTTCCTTATAATAAGTTCAAGGGTACCTATGACATTAAGCTTAAGACTTCAGTTTTCAATAGTCAAGGACATGTAGCATGTACCTATGAACCCATGAACTTTCAACATGAATATTTTAATAGAATTTATTTACCTTATAAACCTACCCTTTAGCCTTTCTAAAATGATCACTTTTGTCTTAGATCCCTTTACCTAACCAACCTACCATTCAGCCTTTTTGTTGCATTCATGATAGCCTAATATAATTACCCTTCACCCTTTTTGAATTGCCCTTTGGATTTTTGAAATGGCCCTGTCATCACCAAAATGTACCCTTTAAGACCTTTGTCTTAGATCATTCTATCCTATGAAGTAGGCCCTCACACATTTTTTGCCATGACGTAGACCTTTTTGTACTTACCCTTTGAGATAATGGGCATGGCCCTTTTCCCCTCAAAACCTACCCTTAAAGATACTAGGCATGGCCCTTTGCCCCTCAAAACCTACCCTTTGACATTTTAAAAGTACCCTTCAGCCTTTTTACAAAGACCCCTTGGGTTTTTTGTCATCACCACTTTACTTTTTAGGACTTTTAACCTGGTCCCTTTGCCCTCAAGGACTTATCCTTCAAGACATATCCTAGACCTTTATCCTACAAAGTAAACCCTCTAGAACTTTTATCATGGGCACTTTTCTTATGAAGTAGATCCTTTAGATTGTTTCCTGATGGAAATGATCCTTCATACTTTTTGAAATGACCCTTGAGGATAATTGCCTTAGACATTTTGCCTGAAATAATTTTCCTGATGATATTGCTAAATGGTAGGATTTTTATTGTAGGTATTTTGTAAAAGATCAGTCCTTAGCATAAACCTAAATACCTTACTTCCAAGAATAATATTATCCATTTTCCATTCTTATCCAAATTAAAGTTAAAGTGTGTTCCAATTATATATACTAAATACCCCCACCAACTTGAACTAACAATGTTTGAATTATATAGTGTTATAAAAGTAAGGTGAATGTTTGACATTTATGTCACAAAAACTAATATTCAATGTAAAATACTATATATGTGATATGAATCCATTGGAAGCCTTCATTTATTTCAATCAAATTTACATTCAAAGTCTCCTACTATCTTAGAGTGATAAATAGCTCTATCTACTATCTCAAAGAGCATTGTGAGTAAAAAAGTGATTAAGCCACAGCCAAATGGATCATACAACATAAATAACACCTTAAAGGAAACTAAAAATAAAATAAAGTGTATACTACAATGGCATCTTCATATAGGACATTTAGGGGAGCAAATACACCATCACCATACTCAATTAAGGACTCCACATAGTTCATAGATACAATACTTGATGACACCATATTTGATATTAGGTGCACCAACTATTCAAAGTTATGGGATGTAGTGGATTCAATTGATGTGTTTTAATTAGAGGATGAGATAAAAGTCATTGATAGGTTATTTTTTAAATAATTGTTAGCTTTAAAATACTAAAGGTAACGTTTTGATATCGCCAAGCTAGAGATGAATCCATGCATTGACCTCCTATAGGATTTGTTCTTCTCAGGAAAGATACCTCAGGATGCTTTCTTGCTTTATTCTAGTAATAACATAGTGGTTGCATGGATTTGAGGAGATGATTTCAAAAGATACCTATCTTTGAACATAACTAATACACAGTACAACAATCATAAATTATCATAATTTTGTGTATAGAGCTCAATTAATAAGGCATTATCTTCATAGTTAATCTCAAGCCATATTATTTCATGGAAAGGGAAGAAGCCAAAGAGGCCTATTTCCATAGACAAGTTCAGAATGGGGATTGGCATAAACATGGCTCTTTTGAATTGACTCTATGGTATGTTGAGTATTCATTTTTTCAATTTAGATTGGGTGCCATTGCTTTACATAATACTCACCCATGATGTTACATATGTCATGGTTTAGTCTTCTACCTGAAGGAGCAAATAATTCACAAAGACAACCATCCCATACCTTTAGGCAAATTCTATATGATGTAGTATTTTTTAGATGCTATTATGGGAATCTATTACAAAGATCTTAGGGAATTATGGAACCCAAGCATGGATTACATAAATATTTTTTTTTTATCATTACTAGTTTATGCACATATATGCTTACACAAAAAACATGGTTACGATAGTCAAAGATGTATATCCATAGGTTTGGCAAGCCATTCATGGCTCACTAATGCCCAAAATTAGACAAAATATCATAAAACCCCTAGAAGGTAAAGAGGATTATTTCCTCTATCTAAACTTTATAGTTATAATGATTTGGGGAGACAAGGTTAATACTTTGTGTCTCCTAAAATATTTCCTAGACAAGTTGGTAGAGCAAGAAATTACTTTCTAGCTATGGTGGAGTACTGAAGATGACCTAGATAGGTAGAAGAAGGCATTGTTCTTTGGTCACCATATAACAATTGGAAGAATGGTTTACACAATGAGGAAGCATTTTAGAGAAGTGGGTTGCAACCAAAAGATTTATCCTTTCCTTGTGCTTCCACATAGAGATTGGGATACATATGGGCTTATTCAAAATCACATATAGAGATTTAACATCCCCTACAATCATGTTTCCTATTCATATGATTTTTTGATTCTTAATGCAAAGGATGATGGAAACATGTTTAAAATAGAAAGGATTGTTGGACTTAAAGAAGATCATTTAAGAATGATCTAGGATGATCATTCAGCCACAATAAGGGAATTGGACAATAAGAAGGATTTATACAAAGGATGAGATCATTCTGACTTCTAGATAGTAAAATCTGAGGAGCAATCCAAGGACTAGGTAAGTCCCTCATCTTAATCCCTCCCTTTGAAATTGAAGATGAATACTATGAAGAAATAGCCCATGTCATCTAAACCTAGAATAATTAAGGGAGGATAGGTAGGGGACCCCATCAATTTAAATTTTGATGAGGATGAGAGAACATAAGAACAGCTAGCTACCAACACCATTCAAGTGATTATTGTTATGCCCCAGACCTAGATTACCAATTTTTTTAGGATATCAGCATAAGAGGAAGTGACATCAACTCAACAAGGCTCCAAAACATAGCTAAAGACCACTCATATTTATATGAGGGAGCCTAAGACTCCAATAGGGAGTCCCATAGTTGAATCATCACAAATATTGCCTACTACACCACATTTAGAACCCATAGAAGGAGAGGTTATGATAATTAAGGACATTGAGGATGACTCTAATGAAGAAGCTAAGATAGAAATAACTAAGGCCATGAGCCTTCAAGCAGAGCCTATAACACCAGGTTCCTTAAGTACTCAACCTTTCATGAGTATTCATTTATCTTTTATGCCCATTTTTGGGTGTGTTTCTATTTCTTCTATGTTGAGGACACCCTAGGTGGAAGTGCCTACTTCCGCCTCTATTGATCCCTTCACCCATAACACATTCAATAAATTCCCTCTTATCAACCCCAAGGTGGAAAAAAAAAGTTGCTACCACCATCATGGCCATTCCATAATCTAGTTCCATACCACTCACCATATCTACCTCCTCTATCCCTTTTGGTACCTCTACCATCAAAACCTTAAAGAATAAGGTGTACAAAAAGGTAAAAATTATATTATTCATTCCATAGTTTCATGTTCAATCCACATAGATTTCCCTTCCCATACCATGTACCACCTCCATAGAGGAAATCATTGTGACAAGTTCTAATAAGGGAAGGAAGCTCAAACCTCAATTGATTATAGTCCATCCACTCCCTCAATTTGGAGGAGTGTATTGGTCCAAGATTGTTTGGCCCTCCCTACCTGACATCCTTGTCAAGGTTCAAAATAAATATTATGTTTAGGAGGAGGAAGATAAATAGGTTATGGTTAAAACATTAGATCCATCTCAATTGGATATTCCTCCATGGGTAGTACACTTGAGAAGCAAGGTAACCCATATTCCTAGATTCAATATCATTGAGCTTCCCTTTATCTCCACTCTATTTGATCCCACATCTAGCAATATACAAACAGTGAAGAAGATGAAGCTAGAGAATGACAAGGGCATATAAATAATTCTAGAGGAAAGACATGAAATATTATCCCTCACTAAGAGGTAGAATAGATAGCCCATATAGTCTCCTTACATTGAAAATTTTATAGACTTGGCTTGATCCCATAAGGATGCTATAGTAGCTATCCATGAGGGAATAAATATGGATTGATAAGAACTTGAATTTGAATTTCAATAACTTGAGGCTGAGGTGGAATAATTAAGGGAACTAGAGAAAACTATGTATATCCATGAAAATTGAGGTGCAATAAGTAGCTTCTCAATGCTATAACTCTTTAGAGGTAATGGAATTCATGAAGGCAAAAATGGCCCCTCATGTAAATAATTCCACCTAATTATATAATTCATTGAGAGATGGGAGTGCTAAGTTGAAAATGCTATTTGCATACACATGCAACTCTTTATATAGTCATATAGATTTAATGACAACACTAGAGGCATCCAATACCTTGAACTTGTTTTTTATAAGATAGGAGGAAGTATGAGAATGGTTACAAGTAGTTTGGGATTTAATCCCCAAATATCAAGTGCATGAGGCTCAAATCCTCCAAATTTTACATGATTTAAAGTTGTCAAAGGTGAAGGATGACACAATAAAATTGATCAATAATATTAATTTCTATAAACTCATTCAAGAAGCAATAGATGACTTCGATAAAAGTTTGAAAGGATTAACACTAGAAGAGATAGAATCTGAGTTAAGTGTGGCAAGAAATAAATTCATAGAGGTTGATATTTTTAATAATAATTTTTTATATGACTAAATAAGAGCATGCAAGACTCCTTATACAAGTTAATAGGATACATCGACCATCGATGCTAAACTTGAACATCATATAGTAGCAGCATGACATGGCATATAAAGTTTATCAAGAGAATGAGGACAAGAAGAAGTAGACTTCTAGTGGTGTGTTGACATCTGCAACTAATGGAATTACCACCTCAACTGTCACACCAACCAAATTACATGTAGCTATCTAGAAGACTCAACCTTGATAGGCTAAGATTTTATTAATGTACAATTTTGTAGATGTTAGACATAGTCATAGTTTTCTTATAGCTCAAACTTTTCATTGTAAAGTTGACTTTATATTTTGTATACATGCACACATTACATAGTTTTGATAAGTTCAACTTATCTAATTAATAACTATAAGACTACTCTTATATGATTTTGACCATAGTTAGAAATACATGTTCTAACTATCACATGTAATGACCTTGCATGAACTTGGAGGATGAGGTGACCCCTTCCCCAAGTCTATACAAACAATTATAATACAACTTTTATTTTTGTTAGAATTTTTTGAATACAGGAGCAACATCAATTTTGATCGTTAGCAAAGTGTTTGAGTATTTTCTCTCCAATTTTTGTGTAATTATTTGTTACTATTTTGGTTGTACGTTTCAATAATCTTTAGTGTGCAATATCTATGAATAGATTCTTGATTGTCTTGATTGATGAATTATTCTATATATGTGTAATAAATATTTAAAGATTGGTAAATATATTGATTAGGATGGTTAAGTTTAAATTGATTCATATTTATTAATGTGTACTAGTGCTTTCTTTGATGTAGTTTCTTTATGTGTGTGCTATAGATGCCTTAGATAATTCACTAGACCAATCCAAAATCTCCTAAATAAGAGTGTGTAAAAGATACTCTCAAAGGAGTAACCTTTGTTTGAGTCCTATGAATTTATTGCATTAGTATAGGGTTGTATGGGAATGAGTGTAGGGGATGAGTTTTAAGTTGTAATGATTAGACATAAATGATACATGATACAAAATTATAGCTATGGGGAGGTAGGGGGATGATTTTTGAGTTATACTAATTGGAAATAAATGATACATGATACAAAATTATAGTTATGAGAAGGTAGGGGGTACATGTTGTTAACTTCTATGAAGGACTAGGGTTGTTAACCCTTGTGTGTCATCCCCTTCAACTCATCCCCTATGATTGGAATTTTATTTTGCCTATGATTGGCCTCTATGAAGATTAGGGTTGTTAACCCCTATGTGTCATCCCCTACAACTCATACCATAAGATAGGAACTTTATTTCAAAGTATCTTCTAGGGGATTACCTTTAAGGGCCTTGTAGTTATTTCAAATGTTCTCCTCATAGATACCTTGAACATGCACATAATTGGAATTTTGTTACTAGGTACTTCCTAAGATATATCTTGAACACACACATGATTCAAATTTTTATTTCAAGGTATCTCTTAAGAGATATATTGAACATACACATGATTGAAATTTTATTATGAGACATCTCATAGGAGATACCTTGAACATGTACATGATTGGATTTTTATTTAAATGTATCTCCTAAGAGATACCTTAAAGGGCCTTGGAATACCTTCCATGTTGATTTAAAAGGTCCTTTAAATGGATTTGATATAACCATGACACATTTTTATTTGAGAATAACCTTGATGCACATGATTATAATTTTATTTCAAAGTATCTCCTAGGAAATATCTTGTACATGCACATGATTGGAATTTTATTTCAATGTATATCATAAGAGATACCTTGAAGGGCCTTGGAATACCTTCCATGTTGATTTCAAAGTTCCTTACAAAATATTTTATACAACCATGACAACTTTTATTTTGAAATAAGATTGATGCACACTATCATAATTTTCTTTCAATATATCCCCTAGGAGATATCTTGAACATCCACATGATTGGAATTTTATTTAAAGGTATATCTTAAGAGATACTCAAAGGGCCTTAGAATACCTTCCATGTTGATTTCAAATGTACTTGTGAAGGATTTGATTCAACCATGACAAATTTTTATTTGTCAATATCCCTAATGCACACTATTAAAATTTTCTTTCAAGATATCTCCTAGGAGATACCTTGAACATGTACACAATTGAATATTCATTTCAAGGTATATCCTAGGAGATACATAGAAGGGTCTTGGAATACCTTCCATGTTGATTTTTATGAGATCATCATAACAATGTTTGGCACTCCTTATACTATTATTTCAGATAATGCTCTTACTTTTATGGGTGTTAGGATAGTTGATTGGGCAAATAGCAATGGTATATTATTGGGAACTTCACCCAAATATTAACCTCAAGGTAATGATTTGGTTGAATATACTGACAAAAACCTGATCATAATCATCAAGAAAACCTTGGAGCATAACCAAATATCTTGGCACACCAAATTAAAGACAACCTTATGGGTTGATAGGATAACTCTCAAGAGGTAAATAGGGAATTGAACTTTTGTGATTGTCTATGGAAGAAAATCCAGGTTGTCTATTTATCAAGAGATTCCTACCTTATAGTTAACACATTAACTAGAGTTTCTTGAGAATACTCCAATGGAAGTGAATTTGATAGAATTAATAGAGTTATAAGAAACTAGAGGTAAAGCTCAACAGAACATGGAACATCACCAGGTAATGATGAAGAGGTATTTTGAAAAGAGGGAAACTATGAGATCATTTCAAGAAGGTGACATAGTCTTGAAATGGGATGAAGATAGAGAAAAACTAGGGAGGCATGCCAAATTTTATGCCTTATGGAGCGCATCATATGTCATCACCAAGTGCAAGAAAAATAACTCATTTCAGTTAGCAAGGATGAATAGAGAAGAATTGTCTATCCCTATGAATGGGATACATTTAAAACCCTATTCTTGAGATCTAAAGGTATATTTTGTAAATATTAGGTTAGGTGTGTCTTTCCTTTCTTGTTGTGTTGTGTTCCAATAAGTGATCTTGAAGTAGAAGTGTGTCTTTACTTAGTTTCTTGTCTTGTGTGTTGCTTCTTCTTTATCTTTTCTATTGTTTACTGTGTTACATAGGTAACTTTATGTCAAACCTATATACTTGTGAATCCATATCCCAAAATATAGGATTAGGCAACTAGTCATGGCACAAAAAGCATGCCACCCTTGGGAAATTACCAAAGATGTTGACCATTTTTCCCCATAGGCTAAAATAGATCAACCCTCTATAGTCAGAATCTTGTATAGGGTATTTTTATAATGTCATAGGGTATGTTTTAGCTTAGTCCTTGTATCATTTGGTGTCTTATGGGTCATTTTAGAATCATACATGCAAGTGGTACGTTTTCATGGTGCTAAGAAGTTGAAAGAATAGGTTCAGAAAAGCCTAAGTTTGTACTTAGGAAATATTTCATCTTTTGGCCAAGTGTTAAAGCATTAAGATTTATCTTGTAAAAATTGTTCCATGTAGTATCCACAACAAAATAATAAGGCATAATTCCCTTAGATAAATTGTTCCACTTTATTTGGCTAAGTGTTGCAATCATTTTAAGAAATTTGTTATAGGTTTTTGGATTAGCATCAAGAATTGTTTTAGACATTTTGTCTGAAACAAAAGGCCCAAAGACACAACTTCTTTTAGATATTTTATTGACAACAAAATCCTAAAGGTCATTTCAGTTGGATAAAAGTCCAAAATAGTTTTCCTGAAGGATCATTCTTTGACAAAGTGGACCAAATAAAAAACTTGAAGGGTATTTTTAAGGCAAATTTTCCTATATAATTTTATCAAAGGGTCATTTTTATAGAAATTATCCAAAGACAAAGTACCAAAGTGTCATTTATTTAATAAAAGGCCTGATATGATTTTCCCAAAGGCTTATTTCTTTTAAGAAAGTGTTACATACAAATTACCAAAGGGTCATTTCATTAGGAAACTAGTCCAAAATAAAAGTCTTGAAGGGTCATAAATTTCATTCGAAAGCAAAAATATTGAAGACAAAAGTTACAATAAAAGGTACAAGGGAACAATTTATTTTCAAAAAATTATTCGAAACAATTTCTTGAAGATGAAATTCTTTTAGAGGATTTGTTCTAAGGTAAAAGACTAAGTACAAATTATTTTGGTGAAAATGGTTGAGAAAAAATCCTAAAGTCATGAATTCTTATAAACATTTTATCTGCAAGAAAGTTTCCAAGGTAAAGATAAGGTAGACTTAATTCTTTCGGGTAACTGTCCCATGATAATTTCCTTAAACATTTTGTCTGATGCAAAAGAGCCATAAAAAAATGCCTTAAGAGAAAATGGCTAAGACAAAAATACTACAACAAATGTCTAGTAAAAGGTTTGAAAGAAATAGCCTGAGGTATTTATGATCCATATATTCATGGTTACATAGACATCATTAACGTTCCCACAGACATCAATTATTAGGTATGTGAACATCAAATTCAAGCCATGTAAAATGATCATTAAAGTTTTAATATCCCAATAATGGTTATTTAAATGTGTTTATGTAGACATCAAATATAGTTGTGTGAATGTTAAATTTGAGCTCATGAAGTAGATATTTATTTCAAAATAGTAGGTTCAAACAAATCTAATAGTCTACATTCATCCATACATAATATCCAATGATGAGTGGAAATTGATGTGTTAATTGGCCCAAATAGATCAATGGTTCATGTTCAATCATAGATTCAATATCAGTGGCACATAAGCAAGTCAATTGTTTAGTGAACCATGAGTGGAAAGGTGTGATTGACATGTGGCACAAGCACATGAATCCTAAAAAAGGATTTATGGATCATATTTATTCACATCAAGAAGATAAATGGAGTGATATGATTTAAGATATCAATGATCTAAGGTAATTTTTAATGACCAACCAAATGAAGGTGAGCTTAAGTGACTTAGAGGAAGGTTGATAAAGCAATTTCAATAGGGCAAGGTAAATAAAAGGCATGGAGTCAAGTTTGAGAATGGTCCAGTTTAAACCAAAGCTAAAATTTTAAAGGGTGACATTAAGGTGAACATGTAGACTTTAATAGTTTCATCTCTAATACCAACTTCATGAAAGGGACCCTTATCTCCATTATTGCATTCCATAGTGAACCAGTGAAGAGTTGTTAACACTAGGGCAAACCTATATCAAATTGATCTAATTGTTTTAACCACATTGATACTAGAACCTAACTCAGAATAACTTGATCCCACTATTGCAACCATTATGGAAGATCAAGGGGGGAATAATGTAATTGTTTATTAACTTTAAGTGACCCATATCAATCAAAAGGTCTGAATAAGTATAATTTTTAGAAGTAGTTGTAACTATAGTGAGGTATCTCCTAGGAGATACCTTGAGCATGGACATGATTGTAATTTTATTTCAAGGTATATCCTAGGAGATACCTTGAAGGGCCTTGGAATACCTTCCATGTTAATTTCAAATGTCCTTACAATGGATTTGATATAACCATAATACATTTTTATTTGGCAAGAACACCGATGCACACTATTAGAATTTTCTTTCAAGATATCTCCTAGGAGATACCTTGAACATGCACATGATTGGAATTTTATTTCAAAGAATCTCCTATAAGATACATTGAAGGGCCTTTTAATACCTTCCATGTTTATTTCAAAGGTACTTTTAAATGATTTGATATAACCATGATAACTTTTTATTTGGTAGGAACCCTAATACACACTATTGGAATTTTCTTTCAAGATATCTCCTAGAGATACCTTGAACATACACATGATTGGAATTTTATTTCAAGGTATCTCCTAGGAGATAGATAGAAGGGAATTTGAATACATTCAATGTTTATTTCAAAGGTCCTTGTAAAGGAATTGATATAACCATGATAAATTTTTCTTTAGCAAGAAACCTGATGCACACTATAAGAATTTTTTTAGAGATATCTCTTAGGAGATACCTTGAACATTCACATGACTAGAATTTCATTTCAAGGTATGTCACATGAAATACCTCAAAGGTCCTTTTAATACCTTAAATTTTGATTGAAAATGTCCTTTCAAGGGATTTGATATGACTGTGACACCTTTTTTAGTAAGAACCCTGGTGCTAGTTCTAATTGACTACGAGAATGATGCATGGCACTCCCACAAAAAACCAAAATTAGAGGGCCCTACCCAAGAGATCACCAAAAATAGAAAGATGCCATGTGGTACAATATAAAAAATTCATCACACTAAGTTGTATTTTGAGAGCCCCTAAGAATAATCAAAAGATGCAACATGTAAAAAGGTGAAAAACTTTAGATTTAAAGCTAAAATTGATGGAAAATCAAAGGAAAATTAGTTTTAAATTTTAATTTTAATGAAATTTATTTCCAAAATAAATATCTCGATGATAGTACCCCAAAATACTCCTTACAAGCTGGGTATAACTAAAATAACAAAGTCATAGGACATTCTAGTAGTTGCAAAGCATAAAAACTCATACATATTGCCTAAGGATGATTTCAAGGCATGGGACCCCAACAATGTCATTTCAAGGTACTTATTAAAATTCAAAAAGGATGTGGCTATAGAATATAAGAACCAAGAAGAGGTGCACAAATTGATTTACATGGATGTAATGAATTATGAGATAGTCCTCAAAAATGTTTTAAGGAAGAATATCAAACAAGAAATTAGGCTTGATAGGGAAAAGAAGAAAGAGTATATTGTGAAGCCCCAGATCTTACCAAATCATAGGAACATGTTCAATGCAAACTATGAGGAATCATAAGAGGAGGGGGAAGAAAATAGTGTTCCTCTCATTAGGATTAGGCCATGCAAAACTCCACTGCAGGCTTCTCTAAGTGGAAGAAGCCTACCTATGAACTTTGAGCAAGGGGAAGCTAGGAACCAACCTAGCCCATCTCAAGTTCCTACACTTTTTGCTACATTTGTTGACAAAGCTACCATATAAATCTTGGATCAACAAGATCCGCATGTCATTAACCTTGAGGAATATCAATAGGGAATTGAGTTCTCAATGGAGGAACTATAAACATCGGCTGGTATGAATATAGAGAAAGTTTACAAAAAGAAGAAGTCTCCTAGAAATACCATGAGAGGAGCAGTGCCTTAAAATTATATAAATTGATGAAGAAGAGGCATAAAGATGGAATCCAACAAGCTAGATTGGTCTTGAAACTTGACTAAGCGGTGCTTTACACTTACATTTTAGCCACGTAGTTGTATTTGGGCACCTTTTATGGGCCCACGTAAACTTATCCTAAGAATTTTTGAGTCTATAAATAAGGGTTTACCCCTCATTTGTAAAAAAAAAATATTTTTTAATAGAATTAATACAAGGATCCAAATAATTAAAGATTTTGTCTATAGTGTTCTCTTGTGTGTGTTCTATGATTTCTAATTCTCATGCTTTTATATAGATAATAGTTTCTTTTCTACAAGCTAATTTGGTAATAACACACACTATATGCATATGTTAGCTTGAGTTTAACACTATGTTGACTAATTTGATAGTATACTTTCTCTATTTTATTCTCATTTATAATTGAATGTGCTATACAGTTTACTATGTGTGAGTAATTTTCATGTAAAGTACATTTTTAAACATATGCATTTCCTTCACTTGAAGATTAAATTGCATTTATTTACATTTGATAACTACACTAGAATTAGTATATTTGATCATATTAATCACAATATCTTTTATGCCCTACCCTACTCTTATATCCACACATGAATCACTTTAGCTTAGTTTAGACTATAAATATCCATTGTTCATTTGCTTTTTAGGAAATAATTGGCAAATATTGAAATACTTTTACAAATATTAGCAATAATAAGTGTCAATACATAAACATATATTATACCTAAAGTAGGGTCTAATATCATACTTTCAAAGTGGTGATCACATCTCTACTATTTGTGCTATTTCCAATACTAGTTGTATAAATAACTCAAGCCCCAAGTCTTTTAGGACTTAAAATCAAGTTTTTTACTTTCCCCTTTTTCCCTAGCGACATAGGGAGCACAATAAGTGCATCAATATGCTCAAGAAATCAGTCTTTAATAAATCAATCCAGTGTCTTTGAGACACCTATAGGCTTGGTTTCAAGTCAAAATATAATATAGTCAGGGGTCTAGTAGTCTTAAGACCTTTTCTAGGCTTGTGGAGGCTATTTGGACCATCAAATGCATGAACTATTGAGATGTATAATCTAAATATAGAGCTCAAGAAGGATACATGTGAGGTTTAAATAGGGATAAAAAAACACCAATGCACATCTACAACTAGCTTCAAGAGCACTACTATAGTCAAGTGGGTGAACCATGCTTAATGGAGACTTTAAGGGTATAGACTTTCAAGCAGGGTAATGAGAATGCTAAGAGATCATCATACATATATCAAATCATGGGTACTTTAGGTATTATTAAAACTCCTAAAACATCTTTATACCCTATCATAGTCTATACAGAGGACATCACATCATGTACAGTGGTCTATATAATAGAGGTTTGTTTTCATAATGAAAGAATGGTGAACATGTGAAGAAGATAATATTCTAAAATGAATGAATTGAGTTGTATAATATAGAAGAGACCTCAAGGAGCTAAACTCAGTTGAATATTTAATTCCATGAAATATTCACCTACATCTACTTAAGGTACTCAAAAAATATGTTAATAGTCAAAACATTGAAGCAATAAGGTCTTGCATATTTTAAAAGTTCGTAGGATCTTGTTATGTTTAAAGAATCATTTTTGTTTCTTCCTTACTCTTTTAATCCCAACATCTAATAATTTTATTAATTGATCTTAAATTCACATATTCAGAGGAATTAGGCTTAAAACTAGAGGTTTTATCAAGATACATGCATCCCACAGCCTTAGATCATTCCAATGTTAGTCTAGATATGAATCAGATCTAAGCAGTCTGATTTCAATTGGGTACTATCTGGGCTGCTAATAGAAATGAAAAGAGATTTTTTGGTCTTTGTTGTTGTAAGGGAGCTTTATTTTTCCCCCTAATTTACTCCCTCCTTTTGAATCTTTTTAACATGAATCACTTTAGTTTAATGCTTTTTATGTATATCCATTTATTTGTTTAAGAGTTTGGGCTTATATTGGTAAATACACAGCAATTTTCATCATAACAAATTTAGGTAGATTGTGTCATTACCATATTCCTATTGTCCCTATAGTAGGACCCACTTACAGGCTAGAAGGTGGTAAGTTGTAACCACATAATCTCTTCATTAAAACTAAGTGAAGCCCCAATGTGTCATTACCATATTATTGTTGTCCATATAATATGAGAAATGTTATTTTATTGTTCACATTACATCCTTGATATAGACACACATCTACAGTTTCAAAGGACCCGAGGATGAATCTTAATATTTTCAACCTACTATTCCTATCATGCGCTTTTAGGTATTAGTACTCCTCCAAATATTAAGGTGGTGATTTCATCAAGAAATAGAAGTTAACTATATTTGTTTACTCTATGAGTACACATAAATTCATCAATATTAAGTTGGCTACTTAATTTAACTATTTCATTTACCTAGCTCCATAATTTAAAATCCTAATTATAGTTGGGGTATAGCCAATTATTTTGGTAAATTCCATAGTATAAAGCTATGGGAGACTACCTATTATATTATCTTATGTTTTCTATTATCATGGATGGGGGTAACATTTTTTTAGGATTGTAATGGCTCACCACTTTAAGCACAATTGAGATCAATTTTGAGTAACTATTCATGCTCATTCATTTTGAAGAAAGGACATTTTATTTTCATGATTTATTAGCTAAATCTATGCGATTATTTAGTTTTCATTAGATGATGAAGATGATCAAAAAAGGTGCAAAGTAATTTATTGTGTGACTATTTTCCTTATAATTTAAACCAAACAAGGAGTCTACCCATATTGAATTACAACTAGTGGAGTCTACACATTTTTGTCTTATACACCCACTTGAATCCTTTGACCTCTTTTCCTTTTATACCAAGATTTATAATAGGGCTCACTACTACCTAAGGCAACCAGGGCCTCTGTGAGATCAACACACATTCTTAAAAATTATACAATTTTTTACTATAAATTGATTGAAGTATATATAGGTAAAGTACTTGGAATTATATTTATTATATTATTTTATAAAATTTTAGTGTTACAATTTAAAAACCCTATTTTCCTAAACAATAGTCATGTGTTCACTCATTAAACATAAGGCTCGCTGACATTAAACTTGGGTGTACTCTAGTAGGGCCAAAAATATTACAATAATCCATGTAGACTATCTGAATGTTAGGGATTTCATAACATAAAGTGCTTAACAATGAATACAAGGGAAAAGTAAACACAAATAAATCACACATTTTAGGTAGAGTAAAAAAATATATTGAACACTATTAATATTAAATACCTAAAAATAAGATCTATAGAAATGATATTAAAAAATATGGTCAACACTTGAATAATTTATAACTTACTTTATTCTGATATGTCATTGCTCTACAGTGTATGTTTGGAAAAAAACTAAGAATATATAGGAATAAGAATATATCAAGTCAGACATGTTTGGCAATTTTTGTTACTCTTTAAAATGTGTGAAAATTATATAGAGCCTATTTTATAAAGTAAATTTGAATTTCAAATTCGTTGGGGACTCCAGCCTAATTCTGAATGTAAAGACACATAGGGAGCAGTCAAGTTGAATTAAAGGCAAGTGATATATTTAATATATTAAAATGATATTTATATATATTATATTAAAATATATAATATTTATTTAAAATATATAATAAAAATGTATATTATATATGTAATCTGAGGTCAATTAAAGCTCCACATCCTCCTTAGAAACACCTTTTTGAGCTCTCATGGTTATGAATTTCATCAAATTTCCCACTAGTGAACTAAAATTTAGATCCAAAATTGAATTATCCTTGAAAAAAAACAATCCAAATCTCCTTGGCTTGATTATAATGTTTGTAGGGTCAAATTAGGGCTCTTGTAATTGCTAGGGCTTTTTTGAAGGTTTATACAAAGCTCTAATGGCATCAATGAGTCTAAATTATGAGTTTTGTGCATTAGATTTTTTTTGGATCGAGCATTTATACCTTTTCCTTTTGTAGGTCTATAAAACCTTCAAATTTTTCATGTTTTATTAATGTGGTGTTGTTGTGGCATCTCCATGGAATCTTGCTCATTAATATTTAAAAGTGATGGTTGCCATTTGAAAAAATAATCTTCACATCACACTATTTGATTTCCTTGCATAGATCAATGTGGGTCATTGATCTCAATATAAGGGATTGAATTCCATTGGTTATCTTATGATAATCTTTGTGATTGTGACACTTGTCACTACTACATTTTCTCTAGATTTGTTGAAAATTCCACCTTTATATTGCATTATTGGATCTTCCTTAATCAGATGAATGCACTCCATTCGATCTTAATCTAATGGTTTATGTCCTTTACTCTATGTACCATTGATCAAAATGTGTATACTCAAATATTTACCATCAATCTATGGGAAGATGGTTGTGTTTTAATTCATGTCCCATAGTTTTGACACTTTTCATTTCCTTTTTTTATATAAGTTATTTTGACTTTTCAACTTTGATCATGCCCCATATAGTTAGCCATCACATTTATCGTAACATGGGTCAAAACCATATCTTTTATCCAATTAGAAACTCCTCCATAATTGGTTTACATCAACACCTTCTCCTCATCTAATTTAAGTTATAGTGCATAGAGCAACACATGATCTATATTAGTGTGGTTGAGTAGTAGTGTTAGTTGAACCATCTCCATGTCCACTCTCATAAGCATTAGTATGGGAAAATTGGATCGTATGTTACATGAGGGTGTCAGTAAATGTGTTAAGTGAATGTAAACTATCAATATATAAAACATCCTTCACTATAGAGGGGATTATCTCAAGCTAAAGTGATTATTTGATAGAGATTATCATAGGTTGATTAGGCACATGATATGCACGCAACCTTTGCTGTCGAAAGCCTTTTTATTAGCCCTAAAAAGTCTTAATAATAAAATTAATAAATAATTTCAATCGGCATATTAAACTTGTACTAATTTTTTCTCATAAAATATGAAGGAACCTGATAGATTTCACTAAAATTACTAAATAGCAGCTACGTGATGAATGTCAAATTCATGTAGAGGTAGAATGAGAGATCTAAAAATAGGAAAATTATATAAAGGAAATGTTTGCATTAGCCAACTTTAGAAAAAAAGAAAGTACATATAGGGTGGGATTAAGTCACCAAAAAGGTCAAACCCTAACTCATAATTAGAACCCACTTAAAGGTAAACAACCCCTACTAAATTAATTAACTAACCTAAGTAAGCTAAAAAGACATGTAGGTAAAACTAATAGGTGGAAAAAATCCTACACTGATACCCCCCTTAAGTGTAGCTTAGTTGGGTAGAAGAATTGGGTCCCAGTAACAAGGCTTGATGAGGTACCCAAGTATAATGCAACTCCCATAAACTAAGGTAAAGGAGAAAACTTATAGGAACAAAACTCCTACCCAAAAGAGAGAAAAGAAGATAAGAGGGATAAAAAGATCCAATAAGGTCTATAATTGACTATATCCATCTGGTGTCCCTTAGAGGAATAATTAGAAGTGACTGTGAATCAAAAGTAGATGCAGTGAAGAGTGGATTACTCTAGAATAATGAGTTTGTCCACCAATTACCTAGTGCATCTTCAACCAAGGTGTAATTCTTATCAAAGGAATAATCATCATAATGTGAGGTAGGTGGCCTAACTACTAAATGCCAAGATGCTACAGTATAAGTAAAGGTGAAGAAGGTCTATGGAATCCTTTTAATTATGGAATAGATTTCTCAATGTTTGATTTGTCCTAGATCAGTAGAATGTTACCTTGTAATGTCAAAAGTAGACTAGAGGTAGGTGGGTCAAGAAATAACTCTTGGATATCTAGAAGGTGACAAGGAGATGTTTGAGGTGTAACCACTTCATTGTTTTAATCATCTACAAAAGAAGAGCTGTCAATATCATAAAGAAGCTCTGGCTTAGAAGTGTTAATAGGTACAGGTGAGTTTGAAGAGGAATCTGAAGGAGATTTAGGAACAAAGTGTGAGAAGCTATATAGCTGAATTTGATGATCAACCATTCCTATAGCCAAAATAGTATCACTATGTAAATCCTTGATGTACACTGAATTTGGATTGAATTCAACTCACATGCACAAAATAATGTGAGTGATCTAGTATACTAATAGGAAAAAAGTTGAGAGTGAGGGTACACTTAGAACATTATTTAATGTTTCACCACTCACTTAAATAGACCCTCTCTAGAGAACCTTTTAATAAGTGTTGTCACCCAATTGTATAGAGGACATGTCACATGGTTCTAAGGAACAGAACTCAATCTATGAAGAGGCCATGTGATGTGAAGCATGAAATTCAATGACCCATGTAGGAAGAGTTAGAGGTAAAAATACAACTAAGGTTTCACCCTTATGTTTCCCCTTGTTTTTTTCTTTTTCCTTTTATTTTCTAGATTCATTTTCCTTAGTGGATTCATGGGTTGATGAAGATGGTTTGATATAATTTAGAACACCTATGTTATTCTGAACAAGAAGGCTAGTAAGGTGGTTAATTTATTTCTTCAAACATTTAATCTCATCATGCTTACCTAAGCCATGCCCACATTTGATTCAATATTTCTTAGGCTTATTAATAGAAGAAGAGGTCACGTTATTTGATTTGGAGGTGGAAGAATTTGCATCTTTACCATCCTTTTTCTTGATCTGCTTTCTCTCTTTGTTTTTAGAAGCCTTATCTTTCTCAGCAAGAAATGCATGAGATTTAGATGACTTCACTGTGCCCATCTGTATCAACTTATCTTGATCTTGAATCAAGTTGACAACAAAGGTATATAAATAAGGCATCTTCTATGTGGTGTTAAGAGCACTCTTAGTGGCATGAAAAGTGAACATAAATACAAAATATTCAAGACCTAATATAGAGAGTATTGAAAAAACAAGTTGCTCATATTTCTTATTAATACCACATGCTTTCAATTGCAATCTCAAAAGTCTAAACTTGGTGAAGAAGTCATGAAGAGTGTCTAAGTTATCTAGGCTCAATCTAATAAGCTCATTTTCTTGCTCATGTCCTCTCATAACATCCTATACTCCAAATAGCTTAGTGAGCTAGGCCCACACTTTAGTAGGTGTTTTGGTATATTCAATGTGAAAGATTAGATATGGGGAGATTGAGAGACACAGTAGTCAAAAAACTTTATCACAATGGTTAAACCATTTAATTTTTACTCTAGCATCAATAGGTTTAGTCTCAGTGCCCATTATAATTTGATGTTAATCCTTAGATTACAAGATAATTTCCATTATAAGTTTCCATTCATGATAATTAAATGGTGTAAGTGGACTTATTGAGAATGAATCAATAGTGCAAAATTAAGTAATACTATAGTAATTAAAGAAGTGATGCAAAAAAAGACTGAATACATAGCAAACACACAAGTACCCCCTTAAAACTATCAATAAATGACCCCCTTGAATATCCCAAATATAAGCATGCTCGTATAGGCATCAGATTTAATCCAAAATGCATCTTGAGCAGTAGGTGGGTAAGTACAAGGAATAAGAGAAACATCAGATACAATCAATAATGCATTCAAGAGTGTATAAAAATTGTGAAAAAAATTATATTTATGAAAGGCCAAATGATAGGTCCAATTTGTAGATCATAAAAAACAAGAATTTTTGAAGAAAATGGCACTCAAAAAGGAATTACCGATCAAAATTTATAGCACTTACAAGTTCTTACTTCAACATATTCCTAGACCCTTTCCAAAAAAGAATTTTTTTTCCTCCCTTATGTTTTTTCACCAAAAATCCAAAAAGGAAACAACTTAAGTCTATTTCTTCATTACCTTTCACCTAAAATTTGATGGATTCTATAATGTCACACACTTACTTGCTCGAGGTTCTGACCAACTTCAGGGTCTCAAACTACTTTAACTTTATAAAAATTTATAAGCAGTTGACCCTACAAAACCCAATTACTTCTTTGTAGTGTATTTTGGGTTCTTTGAGCTACTTTACTTTAGGTTCTTCCAACTTCATTACTTTGGGCTTTTGAACTACTTCAACTTATAAAAATTTATAAGTATTCGACCTTGGAAAACTCAAATTGGTCTTGCTCAGTGTAACTCAGACTCTTTAACCTACACAGCTTATTAATTATAAAGCAAGTAATGAGTAAGAATTAGTTAACCTTTGAAATCCTAAATGGGTCTAGTTAGAAAGTAATTAGGGTTGAGAAACTTGATTATTTATAAGTTATCACCCTGGAGAAGCATGATTACTTATAAGTAGAAGCACTTGAGAAACTGATTTGGTCTATGAGAAAGAAGTCAAGTAGTCAGGGTTGAGAAAATTAATTACTTATAATTTATTGCCCTAGAGAAACCCAATTACTTCCAAGTAGAATCACTCTAAAAACTTGATTAAGTATAAGAGCTCCAAAAACCTGATTACGTCGATGAGTAAGTAGAAGCACTTCAAAAATTTGATTTAGTCTATGAAAAAGTAGAAGCACTTCAAAAACCTAATTTGGTTGGTGAGAAAGTAGAATCACTTTAGAAACTCAATTTGGTCTACAGAGAGTAAATAAGGGTTTTTAGGTTAGATTACTTCAACCATATGAGTGACAACTAGATAGAAGAAATTGAATTTTTTAGAAAATCTGTGAACTTTCTCAAAAAACTAAGAATAACCCATTTTAGATCTCAAAAAACAAACAAAATATATGAAAATGTATTATTCATCAAAGGAATTATGACATGAGTTTCAAGGTAGTTTTTAGAAAACACCTCCAAGGTCAACAATGGCAACCATACAATATGAAAAAATAGTAAGGTGAATGCAGGAGGATCCTACCAAAGGAGACAATGAGGCCATTAGGAAAGCTCTGGTACCATGATATATTTCACCAAGATCTCTTAATAATAGTACATGATGAATGTCAAATTCTTGTAGAGGCAGAATGAGAGCTCTAAAAATAAGAAAATTCCACAAACAAAATGTTTGCATTATCCAACCTTAGGAAAAAAAGTACATATAGGGTGACATTAGGTCACCAAAAAGGTAAAACCCTAACTCATAATTATAACCCCCTTAAAGGTAAATGACCCATAATGACTTAATTAACTAAACCTAAATAAGCTAAAAAGATGTGTAGGTAAAACCACTAGCTGGGAAAAATTCTACTCTAACAAAACCCCATTGTTGTTATGAGGTGGGACATCATAACCATCCACCGTTAGTCCCAAATATTCTTCCTCGTCAATAAATGGTGGTAGTAGTGGATTAGTAAATGTTTGAATTACATTAAAAGTGTCACATTGGTTTTCGGATTACTGAATAATGATATACCTCATAAATTGATATACCTTCTTCTAATTATAATGACTCTATACTAACTCAAAATTATGCAATCATAACTTTATGCTCATGAGTTAACCTCTAATGCCCTTCACCTTATTATTATAGTTATAATGACTCCTTGTTGAATCCAAATTGCATAATCACAACTAGATGGTCACGAATCACCCTCCAAGGCCCTTTTCCTTCTTCTAATTTTGGACCAAATATAAAAACTATGCCTTCTGATCCAAAGCTTATCTATCAAATTAACTGATAACAATTTGACATTATCATATTGTAGGAATTACATCTCTCTCTATAAGATTATTTTTGAGGGCATGATGCCGAGAAATTATCGGATTATTTTTCCTAATTTTTACTATGAAGTTATTTAAAACATTTTACAATATATGTTGCTCAGAAAAAGTAATTCAAAAAGGGACCTAGGTTAAACATTATATATGGCTTAAACATGGACCTAATTAATCTTGAACCATGAACTTAGTTCAATTTTTATCCTAAGTCTTGGTTGTGTTTTTCAACACAACCAAACCTTAGGCAAAAAACCATATCTTGGTCTAAATAGTCTCATGGTCCCTTTGTTATAAGGGTTAGCCTAAAGTCTTATCCTAAGGTTTATCATATTTATTAATATGATAAAAACCTTAGGCTAAGACTTTACACTTTGTCTTTGTTATTTTCAGAGTCTTTTTCTTTTAGGTTTATAACCTTGGCCCAAAGTCTTTATGCCTTGGTCCATTTTAGTTCACAAGGTCCCTATTAATATGTAAAGAACTTAGCTTAAATATTTTATCCTAAGTCCTTTATATATGCTCTTGAGCTTAACTTTCATTCTTGTTTGTAGGATCAATGATCTGCATTCACTTGAATGAGATTGATCAAATGACATCAGATGAGTTAAGACTTTAAAATACATTGGGATGAGTGAGAGGGTGACAAGTGTCACATTATTGACAAAAGACTTTTAAATAGCCAATGGTGGTACATCCCTTGGATCTTGATCTAATGTTCCATGTTTGCTCATATAATATGTATCCAATAGAGCATAATTTTTTTTTAAAAGTCAAACCCTGAGAAAATATTTATAGCTCGAGCATGTTCTCAATATCTATGGTCTATATGAGCCTATCACAATTTATTGAATGATGCATGCCATATTGAATTGTCAAAGGTTCTATAGAGCTCCATGAGGGTGACAAGTGTCATCATCATGGGATCCTAGTATAGCTATCAAATGATGTATGGGAACCTAGTACAAAGAGCACAAAAGTACTAAGCAATCACCACATGGAACACATAAGAAATAGGATGAAACTAGGAGTGATAAGTGACAAGATCAATAGAGAATCTAATAGACATGTTTAAAATTGACACTCACATGCCCATCAATGATGTTCAGGTGGAATTCAAATGATGGTTGTGAAGTGAATTTTAAGATAGCAAAGAGCCCCTATGATGTGTTTAAAATTTGTGGTCATGTACACATCAAATACATTCACACAGACATCAAATAATGGTTCCAATGACATCAATTTTAACATAATAGAGAATTTTGAACATAAATTTAAAATTCATGATCACGTACCCATCAAAGATGTTCATGCCAATGTCAAATGATAGTTATGAAGACATCAATTATAACATAGTAAAGAGTTCAAAACATGAGTTTAAAATTGATGATCACTTGCCCATCAAAGACATTCATGTTGAAATCAAATGATGGGGATGTAGAAATCAATATTAAAATAATTGCTTTTATCCAAATTTAAAGCCAATGGTCATATTTTAAATAGTGATGAACAAAATGCCATAGGGATAACATGGGAATGCCACATCAAAGCCATGTGAGTGCAATGTTCCAAATTGAAGACCTTGTGGACCTGGTGATGTAATGGTAAGGATCTAATCTCATGATGTTGGAGCTCATAGCCACCATTAGAACATTTTTAGAACCTACAAGAAATCCTTAGTAAGGTAAGGACCGTAACCAAACCTTGTGAGCATTATGATTGACCCAAAGGGAGCTGAATTATCACCTATGTAAAGATAAGTCAATCTAGGCTTCATCAGTGAGCAATCAAAAAGGATTTTCAGTAATTATGGGGGACCTCTCTTATATCCTTAAGTAGTTTGGAGATATAAAATTGCATGTATTGGGTAGGATCAGAAAGTAATGAAGACCCTCAAATAGTAACAGAGTAGTTCATCAACCAGAGGTTTCTCAAAGTTATAATATTCCTCCTATGGCTAAACCTTATTTGATGGCAATCCATAAATTTCATTCAAAGTTTGTCATCCACACTATAAGAAAAAAATTATTATTATTTCAAAATTTGTCATTAAATCATAAATCTACCCATTCCACTTATTTTTTTAATATTTCTATTCATTCAAACTAGGATCAATACTAATTTCACTCAGTCTTGGATCTATTTCTAAAAGACCAATGATCTAATATTCATACTTTATACAAATAATGAGCTTTGTCAAATATTGGTCTTAATAAGACAAATGAGATTCATGACATAATATTGAATTTAAAATAACTTTACCCTTTTTGATATATTTTGTTAATCAATCATGCAAACAAAAATTCCACTTAGAATTTACTTCATCTTTCAAATCTTCCCTTAAGGATCTCTCAGTCCTCTTTCAATTGTTCATTTATGGATTTCATTATTTGTGTGAGATATTTATGCATGCATTTAAACTTAATGATAATATTGTCACCTCTTTTCCATTCTCTTCTAGATAAACCTATCCATCAACTTTATTTTTAACCATAGTTCTATAATATGTCAAGTCCTTAATTTAAAGCCATACATTTACATCCTATACATAGTCTTTATGGGTCTTCAAGGCAGACTCACCTTGAATATACAAATTATCCTTACCTTCATCCATTTTTATTAACTGATGAAACCTTTACTCCTATCATCCTTTATTTAAACTCAGCTTTAATATCTATCATCATTATCAACATACATAATCTAATAACTCAGATCCTATTTCATCAACTAGGTTTCAACATGGAATTATGAAAATAATAAATAGAGATTGAGAATGTAAATTATTTCTTTCTCCTGGATAGTCTATACCATGAAATCACATTCAACACTTCTCAAATATTTTCTTGGACATTCATATGAAGTTTGAGATCACTCAAGTTATAAAAAAAAATATTCTTAAATCTTAGACAGAGGTTCATACAAATTGATATTGGTCATGAGTACTTAGAAATAAATATTTTGATTCATATTAAAACAAATACCTATGTGGGTTCTGTCTTCAAGTAATACAAAATGCCATGTTGTTATGTACAAGGCCAATTTAGGTATTGACTTTTTACACAGACAAAATGAGTCATTTTCTATGCTCCAAGATCTATTCAAAAAATTCAATCTTGATTTATATTTCTTAGTTATCCATAGAATGTGCCTCTCAGGAATACAATTACCATAATGTCCAAGATCAGAATGAATTTAAATGTCAACATCAAATTTCAATATCCATAGGTTTGAACTGTGTAACATAATCAATTAAATTATGTCAATATCAAAAAAAATTAGACAAATGATCCTTCGACCTATTAACGTAGACCCATATGTAAGATCATACCTATATGTATGATTATAAATGATTGTATTATTTTTCTTCACTGTGAAATGTTAGTAATGGTGAAAATATTTCATCAAATGCATAATAAATAGTTTTATCTTATCTTCATTCTAGTCTCTTACCTCTCATGTGAATCAAATCACATCCTTCCTCATTATACCAAACTCAGTCAATCTTCTTGAGATCTGTGAAGTCCTTGAATGCACAATATCCTTCCCTTTATTGATAGGTTTTAAAAAATAGCATACAATCCAACCCCATACATATACATGCCTAAAGGACTTTATTCACTTCTCCTAATCTCCTCTACCTACTTTTTTACCTCCTTGACATACACTCTCCATTATATATACACATAGATTATTTTATTAGTCCCTTCCTGATAGACTCAGACCCTATCTTCACTCAACCAATGCACAAATATAGTATTTTTGGTAAATAAGAAAACAAAGTCTCCTTCTTAGCTTAGAATATACCTAGTTTGTCTTCAACATAGCATTCTAGACAACTCATGAAGTGCTTGTCACCTTTTCATAGGTAAATATTCTTTAACAACATAGTATTGACCTTTTAAGGTCATTATATAGGTCCTATCCTATAAATTTATTACTTATTATCCTTCATAGAAGGACTTATTTGATTATAATTAACCCTTATATACAAAATTTTTATAGATGAGTTGATGCTCTTACATCATTATCCATTTTAAAAGTGAAATATTATATTTGTAAATGCATGTGATGTTTGTACAACACACTACCTATAGATCAGTCTGTTGGGAAAGTCTAGTGTATTTATAGAACATTTGTGGAAAGGATAGCTATCCCTATGCCTACAATTTTTTAATTGGTTATGACTAACCAACATGCTTCCTTGCATATTATAAAAGGATCATTTTAAATTGTAAAGAGGGGGAGTTTTTAGAGCCAAAATTACTTTTTAAATTAATATAAGGAATTCTATAAAGATTATTTGGTATTTGCTTGTGTTCATTGTTATTATGGATTTTCTCTCACTTTTTTATTTTGATTTTCATATTTGAATGGTTCCTATTAATTCTTTGTGTGCACATTTAATTGTAGATTTGTTAACTTTTGCCAATGTGAGGTTGACTAAAAGTCCTTAGGCTCATTTCATTTTCTTACTCTTCTTGCATTTAGGCTAAAGATGTTTACCTACAGGATAAACTATTAAATTGAACCAGGTTCTTATTTGCATTATTTTCACCTTCCTTAAAAGCTTGCATGATGTATAATAGGATTTGACCTTATGCTACTTCATGTTACACATTGGTTAATTACATGTCTAGATGAAATCTTAACTTTGTCATGATGTTTGGAATGAAGATAAGCAACATTTGTTTCTATCCTACCATTTCTTTTACTTTTATTTAACCATATCCCTTTAGCTTAATTATCATTATAAATATCCATCTTTGGTTACTTCTTATATTGGTCATTGACATAATTCACTTTTCTTAGTGTAAATACTTCATATTTTACATAATATCTACTATTTATCCATGGTGTATGAATACATGCATCTTAGTAACTATTCATTACAAAAAACCACTAACACATCTTCAACTCACTTTACAGCACCTATAGCTAGAAACACATCTCCAAATCATACTTCAAAATTGAAGTTAGTAGGTAATCATTATAGTCTTAGTAAACTAGAGAAATAAACCAAAATATTTGAGTGGAGAAATAAACTCACCAGGATAGATATTTATTGGTGATTTAGCTTAATTTGAATCTATTCAATAAAATAATTTTATATCACTAATTTAAATTGTAGCTTAAAAGACATGATGGTTAACTAAAATTTGATGGTTATTTTATAAAGTAGAACATACTCAATTCATTTGTATAATTTGTATGTAATTTAATAGTTCATAGAATTTTTATAACCAAGTTCAAAGGGCTACAAAATTAATCATTCACATTAATTCAAATTGATTGATTGTTTATTTACTTTACTACTAACTATCTCCTGCCAAATGTCATCTACAACATCAAAATTAATGCTTGTGATTCATCAACTAAAGCACCTAGAAAATTAATCATTCACATTATTTGAAAATAATCAATTGTCCATCTATTTTATTGCCCTATGTCCCATTTCAAGTGTCATCTACAACACTAAATTGTGTGCTTTGTGATACATGATTTAACATTCTTGATACATGATTACAAATTTTAATTTAATGTCCATTACCTAACAAACATTATAAATGTTTGATATATTTTCTCTTCAAAGTAATCTACCTCATCTATTGTACACATGGTAAAGCACTAAAGAGTTTTAAATCCATAATAATGATCACATTTTTGACCTCGTAATGTTAAATGAAGTACAAACTCAAACAATTTGTATGTTATGTGGCATTATACACGACGTTAAAAGAATAAAAATTCATTTAATTTTGTTTAAAATATAATATTATTTCTTTACTATTAATAATATATAGAAGTATTGAAATATATTATACTAAAATATATAATATATAATATTGATTTATAACCTATATTAGCATATATGTTATATGATATAATGATATTGATTAATATTAAAATATATTTTACAAAATATATAATTTATATATAATATTAATATATAATTAATTAGTTTAATATATAAAAATATTATAATATATATTATATGTCAATTATATTTATTTAATAGCTAATATAATTTGTGTGGGGGGTTAAGAGGGGTTATGTGAAGAGAAAGAGTGTAAATCGATAATTAAATATACTAGTTACTCAAAACCCATGACAATTTCAAAATAAGTTCATCTAAACTAATTGTGGTTGCAAACCTATCAAGATCTGAACCAACATGCAATGCTTTAATTTACAATGGCTTGAATTTTTTGTGTAAAGAGATAGCCTCTTGGCACAATAACTATGTCAAAATTACAACTCCCTTGGTTTTGATCAGGGGGCATCTTTATTCATTGGATAAGGAGCACTATTGTGAGTGATTAGGTTTTGTCTTGGTGATTTCAATGGAGAAATTTTTTTTGTTATAATAGCACTAAAGCAAGAAAGAAGAATTTTGGGTTTAGAAATATGATAAAAATTTGAAGTGGACATATATGTCAAAAGAAACCATCTATTCCAATGTTTATACCTACTATTATACCACCACCACTTATTTTTCATAATAATTAATAATGTTACATATTCAAAAAATGTGGATAAAACTCCACTTATTATGCAAGAGCCTAATAATTATTTATAAATCATTGTTACCAGCTCCAAATTTCTATGATGATAATTTTACTTCTATTTTCATATTTGAACTTCTATAATTTCAATATAATATGGTATTTTTGTGGATTATTTAACATTTTCTAATTATGATGATCCCCTAGATGTGATCCAAAACCCATGGTAGGAGACCCATCATGTGTAATTTGTTATGATGAGTTTGTTGTTATTTTATTGGAATGAAATTTCTTAAATTATAAAAATCTACATTTAGATATAATATACAAATGGAAAGTATGTGTGTGTGTGTGTGTGTGTGTGTGTGTGTGTGTGTGTGTGTGTGTGTGTGTGTGTGTGTGTGTGTGTGTGTGTGTGTGTGTGTGTCTAGAGAGAGAGAGAGTAAGTGTTCTGAGGTAGACTGTTTATGCCCTCACATAACCATAATTTACATAAGCACACAAAATCCTTTTCTAATAGGTCTTTGAGTTACTAGGCAAGATTTTTTTTCACTCATTTTAATTACCCTTTTGGGGTGGAATTTGTCTCCAAATATTAGTTTATAAGTTCAAGAAAGGTGACTCACCCTCACAGGTATTTGAATTGGTGAATTAAATTTTCTCAAAGGTATTCCTTGGGGGGCTACAAATTAAGGAGTCAAATCCCTATTAGAAAATTTACTTATGTTACATCTTCAAAAAGTGTGGATGAAAATACATTTATTATGTAAGAACCTATTATTTATAAATCATTATCACAATCTCTATGTCAAAATTGTAACTCCCTTGGTTTTGATCAGGTGACATCTATATTCATAGAATAAGGAGCTTAGTTATGGGTGTTCAAGTTTTGTCTTGGTGATTGCAATGGATAAATTTATTTTTTTACAATGGTGATAAAAAAATTATAAGTGACTAAGAATAATTTTGGGTTCAAAAATATGATAAATTTTTGAAATGGACATATATGTTCAAAAGACACCATCTATTCCAATGTGTATGCCTACTATTATACCACAAGGACTACTTGTTTCTCCTAATAATTAATAATGTTACGTATTCAAAAAATATGGATGAAACTCCAATTATTATGCAATAGCCTATTATTTCAAAATCATTACCATCAGTTCCAAAGTTTCATGATGATAATTTTACTTTTATTCCATATTTGAACTTATATAATTTTCATTTTACTATGGTTTTGTAGTGAATTATTGAACATTTTTTAATTCTGATGATCCCTTGGATGTGATCCAAAACCCATGATAGGACACCCATCAAGTGTAATTTTTTGCGACGAGTCTGTTTCTATTTTATTGGAATGAAATTATTTAAATTATACAAATCTACATTTAGATACAATCTATAAATGGATCAAAGTTTCTATATAGAAATAATATATATAATAAGTGTTCTAAGGTATACTGCTTATGCCCTCACATAACCATATTAATTTAGATAAGAACATAAAATCCTTTCTCAAGAGGCCATTGATTTACTAGGTATGATTTTGTGTCACTTATTTTAATTACCATTTTATGGTCAAATTCATCTCCAAATATTAGTTTCTAAATTCAAGAAAGGCAACTGTCCCTCATAGGTATTTGAACTAGTGAATTAAATTATCTCAAAGGTATTCCATGGGGGCTAAAAATTAATGAGTCAAATTCATATGCAAAGATAATTTGCTTATGTTACATCTTCAAAAAATATGGATGAAACTCGACTTATTATGAAAGAGACTATTATTTGTAAATCATTACCATCATTTCCAAAGTTCCATGATGATAATTTTACTTATATTTCTATATTTCAACTTCTATAATATTCACTGTATGTCTTGTAGTAGATTATTGAACATTTTTTAAATTCTGATGATCCCCTAGATGTGTTCCAGAACTCGTAGTAGGAGACCCATCAAGTTTAATTTATTGGGACTCATATAAGTTGAGGATTGAGAAAATCTGCTTAAGGGTTGCTTATAGGTGTAGGCAGAGTATGATATGAGTTGACACTCAGATAAATTTTTAATAAGAAGCACCAAAGGCTTTACAAATCTAGTATTTTTTTTGTGAAACGTATTTTGTAATATAGCTTATTATGGTACCATCATGTTCAATTTTGATTATCACATTTTGGTTCATTAAGATTAACATTATAAGATGGATTGATATTAAATTTTCATGTACTGGATGAGGCTAATGTAGTGGCCCAAAAATTTACTAAATTATTTAAAGCAAGTTGTTTTATTTCTTGATCATGCTAAGGGTCACCCAATTACTTTTCATAAGCAATAAATTTTATTGCAACATATTTGGTGGCAAGGGATGAAATGATGCCTCTAATGCAAGAGGGTTATGAAATACATATTTTGAATCAAGAACATAATTTGGATGCTTTTTAGGTGTTCTTCTCAATGAGAGAATATTTCTCCTCCAATGCTTTAATCATTTGTAATGAGGATTGTGAAAAATCCCCACCTTGTTTCGTTTACTTTGATTTAAAATATTTTGTCTCAAATACAAATCTTAAGATCTAAGATATATATAAAAGGATTCAAGTCTAGTATATAATAATATATGGAAATCTATTTATAGACATACTATATAAATAGAAAGTGTTCTTGTGATAGTTGGAAATGATATTGGTCATCATATAAGGGACCAATAAGTCATCAAAATACATTATAAATGATTTCCAAATGAGTCAATAGCTGAAAATGGAATTGATAATCTTGGGATGTACCAGTTAATCATCAAAATGACCTACTTGAAAATCTTTCCAAAAGAGTATGTTGTTATTTTATTGGAATAAAATTTCCTAAATCATACAAATCTACATTTAGATACAATATATAAATGGAAAGTATATATATATATATATAAATACTATATATAGTAAGTGTTCTGAGGTAGTTGAAAATGGTGTTGATCATCTTAGGAGGTACTACATTGTATTAAATTAAATATACTCAAACATCAATCTACCTAAGTAAGATCTAGAGCCATTATAACTAAATGCAATAGATGAATTTATAATTCAAATCAACATTATAATCCTAAAGCTAAGTGCTCTAAATTATGATTAAATAGAATATGAAAATAAGAGGATTGGATTGATTAACTTAGACTCAAAATTTTGACATTATGTTGGCATGATCATGGACTATTGATGATGGATTAGATTGACATGGAAACTAAACTTGATCACTTTAATATTTGAACATGGATTTTCTAGATGATTTGTAGTTAGATCCAATGGAGGAATGGAATTGTTTAAATAGAAATAGGAGGGAAGGATCAATGGTTGAGATTCAAAGTTGGCTTGGGGAGATCAAGGGTTAGGGATTATTATTGGAAGCCTCTAGATTTAGAGGATTATATAGAGGAGGGGTGAGAATATAGAGGATTCTAGAATTATAGAATTATATAATCCCCTTAGGGACTAATTAGGATTAGGTATGGGATTAGATAGGGACTAGGTGAGTGATTAGGGCCTAGGGGTGTAGGAGAGCCTAGGCATGGGCTAATATAGGTGGGTAGGTGGGCCATGGGAATTTAAAACTCCCAAATAATAGATAAGTGGGGATTAGGATAAGATAATGGGGATTTAACATATTAATTATTTTATTGGTGGGGTTGGATAAGGTTTGTAGATGACAAATAATGAAGGGGGATTATAAATTGTTGATAAATTACCAGGATGAAATGGGATAAATTAGATAAGCAAAATTAGTGTCGACTAATAATAATAATGATAGTGACGTTAAATAAAGTGAGCAAATTTAAATGCATACATTTTGTGATGTACCACTTAATGGTCCAAATGCCCTTGGAAAGCTTCCCAAGACATATAACTAAATTTTGTGTTTCATTAGTAATATAATTTATATAATATTGATAAATGAAGTGTTTCTGATACTTGTATTGAAATATTTTTTTCAAGAGTAAAGTTACTTGGCTTATAGTTTCTTGTTTAAATTTAATTGATTTTACATGGATGTGATTTGGCCATGTATTTTATACCCCAATATTGAGCTTTAAAGTTAAATTACTTGTGTTATTGGCAAAAATGTTTAACCCTGAATCCACGTTGAGATAACACACGACTTGTTGTCATGAATTAAAATTTAATTTTTAGAGATTGGTATGGTGTAGATTGCTTAATCCCTCACATAACCATTATTTAGATAACCCCAAAAAATCCTTTCTCAAGGCTAGGTATTTGAGTTACTAGGTATGATTTTGTGTCATTTTAATTATCATTTTGGAGTCAAATCTGTCTCCAAATTTTAAACTGTTAATTCAAGAAAGGTGACTTGCTCTCACATATATTTAAATTGATGAATTAAATTATCTCAAAGGTATTATATGGGGGATAAAAATTAAAGATTAAAATACTTATTAGATAATTTAATCATGTAATTTAATGAACAAATATATATTTTTTTAAATTAGAATAATTATAATAAATAAAAAAATTTGTAAATATTTTTATATTAAAAATTTGAGTTTATTATTTATTTTTATTTATGTTTAAATCTTTAAATATTCTTATCAAATAATGTACATTGTTTAAATGTTTAATATGTTTAAATGTATAAATATTTTTAAAATGTATTACAAATTTTTATATAAAATTTTAAATTATTATAGAATCAAGAATTCCTATGCACTTCAAAATGAGGGTTAAGATTATATTTTTCTCTTTCCATTATTTTCTCTTAGTTTTTATCTCTCCCTTTTGAAGGTTAAAAAACATTATTTTATTTATGATTAGGTTAATTGTGGCATTAGTGGTGGAAGCCTCGACCCCATTTTCACTGTCATTTGTACAAGTACTTCTTGTTATGTATTTAATCTATGTAATGTATTGTTTTATTGTATTTGAAATGTGTGATTTATTTGGATTGTTATAACCCTTTTATTTATTGTTTACTAATTTAATTTATGAAATCACTAAGATTCAGATAGACCTAGATTTTTGTTATGAAATGACTGAGATAATGAAATGGTGGAGATTAGGATTGTTTAGCACTTACATATATTCAATAAGGACCCAAATGGTGAATGTGAGGGAAAAGCATACATTTTTATATTAACAATAAGAAAATAATAAAATGACCAAGAAAATTAAACATTTGAGATAATGAAATGATGGAGACTAAGATTGTTTAGAATTTACTTGTATTGAATAGGGACCCAAATTGTGAATGTGAGGGGAAAGTAGAAATTTTTTATTAAACGTAAACAAATATTGAAATGACCAAGATAATGAAATGGTAGATATTAGGATTGTTTAGCGCTTACTTTTATTAAATAGGGACCCAAATGGTGAATGTGAGGGGAAATTAGACATTTTTTATTAACTATAAGAAAATAATAAAATGGCGAAGATAATGAAATGGCAGAGATTAGTATTATTTAACACTTGTATTCAACAGGGACCCAAATGGTGAATGTGAGGGGAAACTAGATATTTTTGACTAAAAATAAGCAAATAATGAAATGGTTGAGATAATGAAATGGATAAAATAATGAAATGGTAGAGATTAGGATTATTTAGCACTTAATTTTATTCAATAGGGACCTAAATGGTGAATGTGAGGGGAAAGCAAGCATTTTTTATTAACTGTAGGAAAATAATGAAATGTTTGAGATAATGAAGTGGAAGAGATTAGGATTGTTTAGAATTTATTTCTATTTAATAGGGACCTAACTGATGAATGTGAGGGGAAAGTAGACATTTTTTATTAACTATAAGTAAATAATGAAATGGCTGACATAATGAAATGGTAGAGATTAGTATTGTTTAATGTTTACTTGTATTTAATGGGGACCCAAATGGTGAATGTGAGGGAAAAGTAAACATTTTTATTAACTATAATAGAATAATGAAATGGTCGAGATAATGAAATGAAAGAGATTAGGATTGTTTAGAACTTAATTCTATTTAATAGGGACCCAAATGGTAAATATGAGGGGAAAGCAGACATTTTTTATTAACTATAATAAAATAATCATAGTTAAAAAATGTTTTGATGTGAGAGGGTTTAAATGGTTCCATCCTATCTCTATCTCCTCACATCATTCATTTGTTGGCTCTAATCAAGATATTGTGAATTGTTTCTATTTTAGACTAAGTTGAAAAGTCATTTTTTAGCCCGTTCCAAATTATTATTTGAGTTGAATTATTTCCAATTTAAACTGAGTTGAAAATTCATTTTTTAGGGTGGTAAATATTTCCATCATGTCATGTTATAAACTTTAATGAATTAATGATTAAATAACACCTAGCATTATTATTTGGGGTGGTGAACATTTCCCTCGTGCTTCGATATTCCTAGGTAGATGGGTCCCATACATCATTATATATTAAATTTTTTTATAAAATATTTTCACCTTAAAAATAGGAGAACTATTATTTAGAAATATGTTTCTGAGGGGTGGGAAGTAGTAGGGAGTTGAAGATTTGTATGTTTTTTTTTTTTATTACTAGCTATCATTTGCGTCCAATCAATTTTTTAATTTTTTTTCAAACAAAATTTTTGTACTAAAATGCTCTTAATTTCTCTTAGTATTATGTATTACATAGAATTTTTTTAGTCCTCAAAGCACATCTAGATATATTCAGATCATCTGATACATGTCTTTTGATCACCCTATACAGGGCTTTAGAGCATTCTAAGTCTTTGTTGAAAATATTGTCATTGATGTCAAAGGTCTAGCATTATTGGTGATAAAGGCCCCATTGCATTTAATGGTGTTTTTAATATTCATATCTTGGCTAATATGTGTTAATATTTATTCAATATTAACGAATATATTTTTGGTTGTATATAAGTCAAAAGAGGGCCCATGGAGAATTCAAAGAGTCACAGGGTAAAGACAAAAGAGGAATGGGATGTATTTTCTCATGAAGAGTCATCTTGAGGAATTTCAATATTCACCATGTGAAGACAAAAGAGGTTATGGTGCATTTTTCCATGAAGGGAAACTTTGAGGAATACAAAAAGTCACCAAGATAAAGACAAAAGAGGAAAAGATGCATTTGCTTATGAAGGGTCACCATATGACTTTTCAAATGTAAGGATACAAATGGTCATGCAAGTTTGGCACCATTTTCCATGAGGATGTAAGGGTCATAAAGGGTGAATTCCAAAGGTCATTTATAAAGCTATAAATAAAGGATTGAGAAGCCATTTATAATATGCAAGAAAGTGCATGGTTTGTATTTATTTTCAAAGAGAGAAAAAAAGAGATATTTTAGAGTTATATCATTTATTAAGTAAGAAACATTGAGAGATAGTTGTGTTTTATGCACAAGAGGGGTTAGTGCTCCTATGGGTTAGTGCTCATAAATAGTTATTGTGTTGGTTCTCTACAAAAGGGGTTGGTGATCCTACAATTTCATGATTTCAAACTTTGTAATCTGAGTTTGTGCTCATTCATATACTTGAGATTATTCTCTATGGTTTTTCCCACTTTGAGTTTCCACGTAAAAATTTGCTCTCTCTCTCTCTCTCTCTCTCTCTCTCTCTCTCTCTCTCTCTCTCTCTCTCTCTCTCTCTCTCTCTCTCTCTCTCTCTCTCTCTCTTGTGTAGTGCATATTATTGTTTTAGTTTTTTTACATATCTTGAATATGTGATTAAGTGGTTAAATAAAATAAATAGAATTAAGTAAAATATTTATAATATACTAATTCAACCCCCCCCCCCTCTTAGTATATTTCATGCTTAACAATTGGTATCAGAGTAGGTTCATTTGGAAAAAAATTTACAGCTTGAAGGTAGATCGGGAAAGCATGATGGCTAGATCACATGAAGGTTTTTATATAAATAAGGAACCTTTGTTTGATGGGCTAAATTATGATTTTTGTATTATAATGATGAATACTTATTCAATGGCCCCTGGATTCGACATTTGGCAAGCAATGGTAGAGGAATATGAAGAGCCACAGACACTTGTAACTACTCTAGCAAAAAAGAATGCAAGTGAAAATAATGCTAAATCTTTAAATTCTATTTTATATGGTTTATGTGAATTAGAATTTGTTATATTTATGTAATTTAAATCTATTCATTAAACTTGGGTAAAACTTGAGAATATTTACAAAGGTGATGGAAAGGTTTAGGAAGCCAAACTTCAAAGTTTCAGAAGATAGTTTGAGAAATGAAAGATGGAAGAGGAATAAAATATAGAAAGTTATATTTTACAGGTTGACCAAATAGTTAATTAGATTCAAGGTCTTGGAGAAAATTTAAAATAATCAATTGTGGTTTAAAAAGTTTTGAGTTCTTTAAAATTGAGATATGATGCACAAAATTTTGCAATTGAAGAGATGAAAAATTTAGCCAAGCTAAAGATGGATGAGCTACATGGTATTCTTACGGCATATGAGATGAAGATCAAACAATAAAAACCCTCAAAGAGAAACTAATATCAAGACACCAAATAAAGAGAAGGCTAAGATTCAAGAATCAATTGATATTTCTAGTGATGATGAAGATGACAATCAAGCTCTATTCATTCACAAGCCAAAAAAGGGCACAGCTGAATATCAAGGAAAATTAACTTTTAAATGTTATAATTATAGAAAGATTGTAAGTTTTACAGTTAAATGCCTCGATAAGGGTAATGGTGACAATGAGGAAAGAAAGTCTACATACAAGAAGAATTTCAAAGAAAAATTCAAGAAGGCATTTGAGAAGAAGAGTTTGTATTCTAAAGATCCTAGCTCAACCAAAGATAGTGGAGTTAGTGATTTAGAAGAAGAAGAGATTCCATTCATGACCATACATGAAGATGCCTCAACAAGCAAAAGTATAGATGATCAAGAAGAAGAACAGGATGAAGCCAAAGTGACTCTGGAAGGAGAAGTCGTTTGTGCCTTAGAAGAGTTAAAATCTCTTGAGAATAAGAATTGAAGATTAAAGCTTTAGATTGAGAAAAATTAAAAGGAGTGAAAGGAAATAATTGAATATCTACAAGCACTTTGAATAAGCCAAGAATAATGAAGAAGATATAATGGCACAATTTCAAATAGTAATCAAAGAATGTGAAAGGTATGCTATTTAAATTACTTCTTTAAAAGAAAATCTTGAGAAAACAAATAAAGCAATCAATGATAGAGTAGCAAATGATTCAAAATATGAGAACAACACTAATATGTTGAATAAGATTTTAAATATTCAAAGATCATTGTCAGATAAAATAGGTATTAGATTTGAAAAAGAGAAAGGGGAGGTCGCTACTTTCACAGACAAGGAAAAAGGAAAGATTTATGCTAAATCACTTATAAAAGAGGAAATAAAAAAGAAAGAAGTTAAGAATATAGAGGACATCACAAACAAAGAAGGTTGAAAAGAACAGAGATACAAAAGGTAACCAGGTCAAAGATACAAAAATAGGTTCTATTTTTATGGTTACTATTTTTATTGTAACGGATATGGTTATAATAAAATAGAGTGTCAAAAAAGGGCTAACAATTTTAGAAATAAGGAGAAGAAAAATTATGCATAGTCAAGAAAAAGCCAAAACTCTTTTGCTCCTATATCAGGATTTAATGAAGAGGCCATAATATGTTACAAGTTCAACAACTTTGGACACATAGCCTAGTACTGCATAAAAATGTTCAAGTCAGTCAAGAGGGACTAGAATTTTAAGGCTCCATTCATCAAGAAGAAAGTTTAGATATGTTGATGAAAAAAGAAATAACCTAAAAAATCTATGTTGGTACAGATAGCTTTGCAAGTAAAAAATGAATAAATACATGGTTCATTAATAGTGGATGTTTGATTCACATGATAGGAGACAAGATCAAGTTCATAACCTTGAACAAGGTCAATGGTGGCACAGTGAAATTTAGAGATAATACTACTGTTAGAATTGCCAAAAGAGGTACACTAACTTTAGATAATGGTAGAACTAAAACTGAAATTTTTTTGTATGTAAAAGGTCTTAAGCATAATATTTTGAGTTTAAGTCAAATGTGTGATCAAGGGAACACACTAAACTTTTATGCAGAAGGTTGTGAAACTAGGAGAAAAGATTTAGATTTGTTGGTTGCATATGCTCAGAGAATAGGTAATAATTTGTATATGTTATCAAACATCAAAGGTCAAAGATGTTGTTTGAGTCAAATTGAAGAAATTTGGCTATGGCATAGGAGAATGGGACACATAAATTTTGACAATCTTGTCAACATCAACAAAAAACAAACAGTCAAAAATATTCCAAAGATTACAAAGCCATCTGACACACTTTGTGAACCTTGTGAACATGGGAAGTAGGCCATAAGGTGGTTCAAAACAAAAGAGTACTCGACCACTCAAATGTTAGAGCTTGTTCACACTAATATATGTGGACCTGTGAGAACTCAAAGTACTCAAGGTGAGAAATATTTTATGTTCCTTATTGATGATTTTTCATGTATGACTTGGGTAATGTTTTTAAAGAAAAAAAATAGAAGCTTTCAGACATTTCAAAGCATTCAAAGCATTAGTTGAGAATGAAACCAATTTGAAGATTAAGTGCTAAGATTAGATCAAGGAGGAGAATTCATGTCAAATCAGTTTATTGAGTTTTGTAAAGACCATGGAATAAAGAGACATTATTCAATAGCTAAAACTCCATAGAAAAATGGAGTAGTTAAATGGATAAATAGAATACTTTAGTAGATGGTAAGGATAATGCTAAATGAATCCAAGATACTAGATAAATATTTGAGAGAGGAATTTTCTACAGTAGTGCATATTTAGAATAGAGAATTATTAAGAGTTAATAGTGACAAGACTCCTTATGAGATATGGAAAGGCAAACCAATAATAGTTGATTATTTCAGATTTTTTTGTAGTGGATGCTTCATAAAGAGAACCAATGAAAAGCATGGTAAGTTTGAATCCAAAGCAGATGAAGGTATATTTATTGGTTATTCTTATGAAATTAAATGTTATAAAAAAAGAACCAAGAAAATTGTTGAAAGTGCAAGTGTCAGGATAAAAGATGGAATATAAAGAATCAATGATCCAGTAGACATTCCTAAAATCATTAAAGAAGAAGAGTTTGAAGAATCAAATGAAGATAAGAGGAAGGAGAAAAAGGACACCAAAACTCCATCTAAATATGTTCAAAGAAATCATAATGAAAGTGACATCATCAGGGACATAAATGAAGGAATTCACACTAGAATAATGATGATAAGTGAATCTAAGCAAGTTAATTTTTCTTTGTTATCCAAAATTCAGCCTGAAACGTTTTTAGAAGCTAGACATGATAAGCATTAGGTTAAGGAAATGGATGAAGAATTAAATTAGATAGAAAATAATGATACTTGGGAATTAGTGCCTAGACCAAAAGATCACAATATGATAAGAACAAAATGGGTTTACAGAAATAAGTTGAATGAAATTGGAGAAGTGACCAAGGATAAAGAAAGATTAGTATGTAAAGTATATGCTTAGATTGAGAGAATAGATTTTAAATAAAATTTTGCATTAGTAGTAAGGCTAGAGGCTATTAGAATATTTCTTACATATGTAGTGTTTAAAAATTTTAAAGTATTTCAGATGGATGTCAAATCCACCTTCCTAAATGGGAATCTAGAAGAAGAGGTCTACATTAGGCATCCAGAGGGATTTATTCTCTCAAATATTAGTAGACATGTATGCAGATTGAAGAAAGCACTATATATATTGAAACAAGCTCTCAGATCTTGGTATGCAAGACTTGATAAGTACCTGTAAGATCAAGGTTTTAAGAGAGGATTTACTGATAGTAATCTCTACATCAAAATAAAAGGTGAGCATCAATTTATTGTTGTGATATATGTTGATGACATCATTTTTGGAGGAAACATTGAAAAGATGACAAAAGAATTTTTTGATAATATGCAAAAATAATATGAGATGTCTATGCTTGGAGAGTTATCATTTTTCTTAGGGTTATAAATATTTTAGTTAGATAAAGGAATTTTCATATCAAAAAGTAAATATTCTAAGGAAATGTTGAAGAAATTTGTTTTGGAGGATTGTGCACCAATTGTCACATCAATGAGTACAAGAAATAAGGTGAGAAAGGATGAAGATTCACCTTGTACAGATCAATATTTGTATATATCTATGATAGGTAGTCTTTTATATTTGATAGCATTGAGGCCAGACATCATACATGTAGTAGGTATAGTTGCAAGATACCAGTCTACTCCAAAATATAGTCATGTTTAGCTGGTGAAGAGAATATTCAAATATATTAAGGGGGCATTGGACTATAGATTATGGTATCCCACAAGTAGAGATTTAACTTTAGTTGCTTATACAAATTCAGATTGGGTAGGTTGCTTGGATGACAAAAAAAGTACAAGTGGAGGAGCTTTCTTCCTTGGTGATAGCTTAGTATCATGGCTAGCAAAAATAAGAATTTAGTATCACTTTTTATAACTAAAGTATAATATATTGTAGTGGTACTATGTTGTATTTAATTGATTTTGATGAATCAAACTTTGGAAGATATCAAGCTAAAATATGATGAACCTATTTCTATTTTTTGTGACAACATAAGTGTTATTAATATTTGAAAGAATCCAATGGTGTATTCAAGAATAAAACATATTCCTATCAGATATCACTTCTTGAGAGAGCAGGTTGCAAATCAATAAGTTAATATGGAATATATCAGTACTATAGAGTAGATTATAGATATTTTCATAAAAACACTACCAAAAGACACATTTGAGTATCTGTGGGAGAAGTTGGGATTTATTTATTTTACTTCTTGCCATTGAGGATCAACATCAGTTGAGGGGGAGCTAAGTGTTAGCTCCAGGATAGGCCCTTTGCCATTGATGTCAAAGGGGGAGAAGAACAAAAAATAGGTACAAGTATAGAAATAGGTGTAGAGCAGGTATAGGGAATAGGTACAGGTTGCTATAGTAAGGGGGAGTTAATGTATGTTTTTTAGATAGAAATATGTGTAGGTTTCAATACGTGGTAGTTTTAGTTTGATGTTACCATCAATGATAAAGGGAGAGATTGTTGTAAATATTGTCATTGATGTCAAATGTCTAGCATTATTGGTGATAAAGGCCCCATTTCATTTAATGGTGTTTTTAATATTCATATCCTGGCTAATGTGTGTTAATATTTATTTAATATTAATGAATATATTTTTGGTTTCATATAATTCAAAAGAGCATCCATGGAGAAGTCAAAGAGTCATGGGGTAAATAAAAAAGAGGAATGGGATGCATTTTCTCATGAAGAGTCATCTTGAAGAATTTCAAGAGTCACCATGTGAAGACAAAAGAAGGTATGGCACATTTTTCTATGAAGGGACACTTTGAGGAATATGAAAAGTCACCAAGATAAAGACAAAAATGGAAAGGACATATTTTCTTATGAAGGGTCACCATATGACTTTTCAAATGCAAGGATATGAAGGGTCATGCGAGTTTGGTGCCATTTTCCATGAGGATTGAAGGGTCACAAAGGGTGAATGATAAAGGTCATTTGGAAATATATAAATAAAGTCTTGTGAAGCCATTTATAATATGCAAGAGAGTGCATGGTTTGTATTTGTTTTCAAATAGATAAAAGCAAGAGATATTGTAGAGTTATATCATTTTTTGAGTAAGCAATATTGAGAGATAGTTGTGTTTTATACACAAGAGGGGTTGGTGCTCCTGTGGGTTGGTGCTCACAAATTTTTTCAAGGGGTTGGTGCATTTATGGGTTGGTGCTCAAAAATTTTTACAAGGGGTTGGTGCTCTTGCAAGTTGGTGCTTACAAAATTTTTAATTTGAGTTGGTGTTCATTCATATACTTGAGATTATTCTCTATGGTTTTTCCCACTTTGGGTTTCCATGTAAAAATTTGGTGTCTCTCTCTCTCTCTCTCGTGTGGTGAATATTATTGTTTCAATTTTATTGCATATCTTGAATGTGTGATTAAGTGGTTAAAGAAAATAAATCATATTAAGTAAAAGATTTATAATATACTGATTCACCCCCTCCCCTATTAGTATATTCCATGCTTAACAATATTATTCATAACATCCTATGTATGTCTTTGGAGCACACCTAGAGCATCTTCAGAGAAATTTTGGAGTGTCTTCGGAGTGTTCAATATTTAGAGCTCTTGAATCCTCAAATTTGTAGCTAAAAGAGTTGTAAACATTATGTGTTGCCTTATCAAAATTACTCCATCATTAGGATGTTTTGTTGCACTCAAAATTACCCCATCCTTTGGATGTGTTCCTCTACCCAAAATTACCCTATCCATGGGATGTATTTTTGTACTTAAAACTATGCTATTCATCCAAGTTAGACACAATAACAAGGTAAAGAATAAATAATAAATTACATACAAACAAATAACAAATTACATTCATATCCTACTTATATCAGACTTTAAATATTAAATACAATATAATATATAACCAAATATAACACTTTATGGATAGTTTATATAACTATGATGAGCTATATGAAATGCTCATCTTTTCTCCCCCACACTTTACCTATTGTAAGTCCTCTCATAAAGAAGTGGGATGATTGATCCTTAATCCAAATTTATATATTCAAACCTTTCACTCAAATCATAAGCTTCAAAATGATGGCTGAAGTCATAATGGCCCCTTGGAAAGAATCCAAGATCTTTGACAACTATATGCACCCAAGCTTCAAATTCAACTTTTGCTTCAGAATTTCAATACTACCATGGAGATAGAGGACATAGAATGATAGGACACCTAAACCTCATCCCAATCCAAAAATATGAACCTCTTCTCTTTAAGCACTGAGTGATTATCTATCAAACTACATTGGATCTTCTTAGACTCCATTTAATATTGGTGGGGTTGAGGAATTTCATATGCTTCAAATCAATAGGTAATATCTCCCTCCTAACAAGACTTGAATTAAAACCATTGGAATAATGGTTGTTCATAAAAGATATAAAAGTAGCAATATTAGATCTCAATAGCTCATGATACTTGTTCTTCATATGCATATGACATAGTGGTTGAAAAGAAGAAATAAGTTTCTTTGCTTCTAAAAATTGTGGTCTCATGCATAACTCAGTGGTGCTTTATAATTTTATAAATCTATTATTGACCTATTTCCATGCCATTTGATTCCTTAGAGTGGAGAGAAAGTCATGCAATTGTGTCTCTCCAACAAATAAATTTATTAAAAAACTAGATTGATATCCTAACAACAAATTTAAATTATAAAACTCACAAATTACATCCTACCTTTATTCAGTGCACTTTAGAAAACTATCCATAAATACATGTTCATGTTCAATCATATGTGAAAAACCAAGGGAAATTAATTGAATATACCATTTATAAAACTGCTCATGCAAGAAAAGAACATAATTTAATGAAGGTTTCTTACATGCTAATAGTTTCTTAGAAATAACATAAATATGTAAGATAGAAGCATGTGATTTATACAATTATAGTTGGGATTCAACCAATTATTTTTGAGATTCATCCTTAAGTGTGGAATTTTCATCCTTTAATTTTAGAAATTTTTTCTAGGTGATATACCAGATAGAGACTATTTCATGTAATGGAAAAGCAAAAAAGGAAATAGCTCTTGTTGGACCCTCTATCTGAACTATAATCTCTCATGTTTCTCTTTGCATGGATTGAATAGAGAGTTGTAACTCAGACTTCTAAGTGATAAGTTCTATTATTCTATTAGTATGTTGGGAAAGAATTGTATTTGTATCAAAAATACTTTCTCTTATATTTTTAATCAAATTATGTTTATCAACATTGGCATTTTATAAACTAGTAATTTGAATGTCCTTGAAAGAAAGAGAATTTTTCAAATTACTCAATTCTTGGGTCTTTGAAAATATTAAATTATGGACCATAGTCTATTCAGCTTGTATTCCTTGAAGAATTATTTCTTGTTTACTAAATATAGTAACAAATTATTACCACCTTTGTTTCAAATTATAAATCATCAAGTCCTTACCTTTCAAAGGTGAAAGGAGAGCATCTAACTCTATTTTTTGTAGTATGATTGTTTCATCTTGGCATGATAAATCCATGGCATGCTATAATTTTTTTCTTCATCGATAGAATGTAGAGAAGATGGATATTCTTCAATCAAGGTTGCCTTACCCTTATCAATAATATAGGGCATAAGATACTATGCTTATTGATGTAAAACTTCTTTTTTTGGGGTTCTTTCTGCAAATACAACTTCTTCTACGGCTTACAAATTTTATTTTTCTTCTTCCTACAAGATAAGTTGGAAAATGTGCTGGAGTTTAGTTGGATGAGGATGAGAGGTGTCTGAAGAAAGTCCCATTTTTCACTTTGATCTCTGGCATAGTATTTTTGAAACCAATTATTATGGATATGGCCATTCTACAATTTAAACTATGGGTTCTTTAATTCGGATTGTAGTGGAAGGAAGAGAGGCAAGGCATGGTGTCTTTTTGGCACAATTGGAGAAAAAAATTAGAAGTAAGAGGGCAAAGGCTTTTCACCCCTTGGTTTACTAAGAAAATAATGGGGACAAATGAGCGTAACTAGCCCATGATGGTAAATATACCCAATACCTTATCTTATCTTTTGAGAAAAAATAATCAAAGCATTATGAAGTAAATAGGGAAGATTGATCTTATATTCTTCTTGAACATATCCTTTGCTCAAGTGAAGGAGTCTCATAAAATCTCCACCCACTATAGTAAACTGACCATTACAAGTGATATATATCATTATCCAAAAAGTAACATTTTTCCAACATTGAGGAAGACATTCTATCATAATTCTGTTGGCCAATCCTTTGGGGGATTTGGAAAATATGGGGTGTGGCTCATTTCCTTCAATGAACACATAAATCAGGTAATTTTTTTTATCTTTTCAACACCAACTACTCTATCTATAAGAATCCCAAATAAAGCACTGATTACTAAGGGGTTTATTGGAATTTTCTTCCGTTTGATAAGCACCTTATATATATAAAGCACCTAATTTATTAAAAAAGCCTTATATATATTTATCACTTTATATATATGGTGTTGTTTGTATATATTTGTGGACAATTGCATCTACTTAATCTATGTCTTGTATGAAGAACCACTTGGGGGCTCTATTGATGGAGGCAATGGCTGAGCTAGAGTTAACCCTTGGAAGGTAGATGTTTGGGGAGGAAACCTCTCCACATGGTAGAATAAGTCATTGTAGTGTTTTTCATCCATGGCCAATGTAATGGTATTGAAACTAGTGTCTTGAAAGACTATGTTTATCCCATATTAATAGAGAAACAATACCTATTCTAACTTGGTGATTCTAGACGTTCCTACTTTAGCCATAGATTTCAAATTTTGATTGATGAAATGATATATTTGCTTAATACAAGATGAATGCATAAAATTTATTTTTGGCAAGATTGGTTAATGCAATACTAATAGCAATCTTAGTTCATGCCATATTAATGGAAAGCTTGTCAAACTTCATTTTTTTTTGTTTTAGCAATTAATTACACAAAAATTCAATTTAACTTTAACTTTAATTTTATTTTCCATCAATTTTAGCTTTAAAGATAAATGTTTCCACCTTTTGACATGTGGATGCCACCTCAGATACAACTAAGTGCTCACATGGGCTTAATATGATTAAGATACCTAGTTGGCTTGAAATTCAGACATGTGACACCTTTTGATTGCCTTATAGATTCTTAGAATGTAGCTCTACATGATGACTCATATGTTTCTCATCATGTGGTGACCCTAAATTCATAACAATCTCTCAGGTAGTTCCTTTTAATTCTAATACATTACAGGGGAAATCCACTCTTGTGCTTATTTGAAAGGAATCTCTTAGGAGATACCTTAAAGGGGAAATCCACTCTTGTGCATGTTTGAAAGGTATCTTCTAGGAGATATCTTGAAGGTATTACAAGGGCCTTCAAAATGTTACCTAGTAGTGCCTTCTGTGTAAAGAAAAATTCCACTTGTTCCTTGAAGGAGAAATCCACTCTTGTCTCTATTTGAAAGGTATATCCTAAGAGATAACTTTAATGGAAAATCCACTATTATGCATGTTTGAAAGGTATCTCCTAAAATATACCCTTAAGGCATTACAAGGGCCTTCAAAATATTACCCAGAAGTACCTTCAATGTAAAGGAAAATTTCACTTGTTCTTTGAAGGAAAAATACACTCTTGTCATTATTTTAAATGTATCTTCTAGGAGATACCTTGAAGGGGAAATCCACTCTTGTACATGTTTGAAATGTATTTCCTAGGAGATAAATTCAAGGCATTATAGATGCCTTCAAAAAATCACCATGTAGTGCCTTCCATATAAAGTAAATCCCATTTGTTTCTTGAAGGAAAAATCCACTCTTGTGCCTATTTGAAAGTTATCTCTTAGGAGATACCTTGAAGAGGAAATCCACTCTTGTGCATGTTTAAAAGGTATATCCTAAGAGATAATTTGAAGGTATAAAAAATTCCTTAAAAATCTCATGCAGTAGTTCCTCTATGTAGAGGAAAATTCCACTTGTTCTTTGAAAGAGAAATCCACTCTTGTCCCTGTTTGAAAGGTATTTCCTAGGAGATACCTTGAAGGAGAAATCAAATCTTGTGCATGTTTGAAATATATCTCATAGAAGATACCTTGAAGGTATTACAAGGGCCTTCAAAATATCACCAAGTATTCCCTTCCATGTAAAGGAAAATTACACATGTTCCTTGAAATAAAAATCCACTCTTGTCCTTATTTGAAATGTACCTCCTAGGAGATAAACTTGAAGGGTAAATCCAATCTTGTCCATGTTTTAAAGGTATATCCTAAGAGATAAATTAAAGTTAATATAGGGATCTTCAAAATATCACGTAGTAGTTATTTTCATGTAATGGAAAATTACACTTGTTCCTTGAAGGAAAAATCCACTCTTTTCCCTATTTGAAAGGTATCTCCTATGAGATACCTTGAAGGGGAAATACACTCTTGTGCATGTTTAAAATTTATCTCATAGGAGATAGCTTTAAGGGGAAATCCAATCTTGTGTATTTTTTAAAGGTATATATCTTAGGAGATATCTTGAAGGTATTATAAGTACCATAAAAATATCACCCAATAGTGCCTTCCAAATAAAGGAAAATTGTAGTTATTCCTTAAAGGATAAATCCACTCTTGTCCCTAATTGAAATGTATCTCTTAGGAGATAACTTGAATGGGAAATCTAGTATTGTCCATGTTTTAAAGGTATCTCATAGGAGATAAAGTGAAGGTACTATTTGGGCCTTCAAATATCACTCATTAGTGCCTTTTGTGTAAAGGAAAATTTCACTTATTCCTTAAAGGATAAATCCACTCTTGTGCATATTTGAAATGTAACTCCTAAGAGATACCTTAAAGGTAAAATCCACTCTTATGAATTTTTGAAAGGTATCTTCTAGGAGATAACTTTAATTTATTATGAGGGCCTCCAAAATATCACCTAGTACTGTTCTATGTAAATGAAAATTATTTTTTTCTTTAAACAAGAAATCCACTCTTGTCCCTATTTTAAATGTATCTCCTAAGAGATACCTTGTAGTCAAATCCACTCTAGTCCATGTTCTAAAGGTATTGCCTAGGAGATACATTGAAGGTATTATAGGGGAATTCAAAATATCACCCAGTAGTTCCTTCCATGTAAAGGAAAATTACCCTTATTCCTTGAAAGAGAAATCCACTCTTGTGCCTGTTTGAAATGTATCTCCTAGGAGATACCTTGAAGGTAAAATCAACTCTTATGAATGTTTGAAAGGTATCTCCTATAAGATAAATTTAAGGTATTATAGGGGCCTAAAAAATATCACCTAGTAGTGCCTTCTATATAAAGGAAAATTTCACTTATTTCTTGAAGAAGAAATACACTCTTGTGCATTTTTGAAAGGTATCTCCTAAGAGATACCTTGAAGGGGAAATCCAATATTTTACAATTTTGAAAGGAATATCCTATGAAATAACTTGAAGTTATTACAATGGATTTAAAAATATCACCCAGTAGTGCCTTTCATGTAAAGAAAAATTGCACTAGTTCCTTGAAGGAGAAATTCACTCTTGTCCCTATTTGAAATGTATCTCCTAGGAGATACCTTGAAGGGGAAATACACTCTTTCGTATGTTTGAAAGTTATCTACTAGGAGATACCTTGAAGGTATTTCAAAGGCCTTAAAAATATCACCCAATTGTGCCTTCTATGTAAAGGATAATTATACTTGTTCCTTGAAGGAAAAATTCACTCTTGTCCCTATTTGAAATGTATCTCCTAAGAGATAACTTGAAGGTATTAAAATACTTCAAAATATCACCTAGTAGTGCCTTCCATGTAAAATAAAATTGCACTAGATCCTTGAAAGAGAAATCTACTCTTGTTTCTATTTGAAATGTATCTCCTAGGAGATACCTTGAAGGGAAAATCCACTCTTGTGCATGTTTTAAAGGTATATCCTAGGAGATACCTTGAAGGTATTACAAGGGCCTTCAAAATATCATCCATTAGTGCCTTCCATGTAAAGGAAAATTTCACTTGTTCTTTAAACGAAAAATCCACTCTTGTCCCTATTTGAAATTTATCTCTTGGGAGATACCTTGAAGGGGAAATTCACTCTTGTGAATGTTTGAAAGGTATCTCATAGGATATACATTGAAGGTATTACAGGGGCTTTCAAGATATCACCTAATAGTGCTTTCTTTGTAAAAAAAACTCCACTTGTTCCTTAAATGAGAAATCCACTCTTATCCTTGTTTAAAAGGTATCTCTTAGGAGATACCTTGAAGGGGAAATCCACTCTTTTGCATGTTTTAAAGGTATCTACTGGGAGATATATTGAAGCTATTATATAGTATTTAAAAATATCATTTAGTATTGCCTTCTATGTAAAGTAAAATTCCACTTGTTGCTTGAAGGATGCATCCAATCTTATTCTTGTTTGAAATGGTATCTCTTAGGAGATACCTTGAAGGTAAAATCCACTCTTTTGCATGTTTCAAAGGTATCTCCTAGGAGATACATGAATGGTATTACAAGGGCCTTCAAAATATCACCCTATAGTACCAAAATATGAGATTCCACTTGTTGACCACTTGTTTATACAAATACCAATAATGCCTTCCATGTAAAAGAAAATTCCAATTGTTCCTTGAAGGAGAAATCCACTCTTGTGCATGTTTGAAAGGTATCTCATAGTAGATAGCTTGAAGGATAAATCCACTCTTGTGCATGTTTGAAAGGTATCTCCTAGGCGATGCATTTAAGGTAATCCTTATTTCATCATCCCTTTGATCTTTAGAAGAATTTTTTTAGACATTTTAATCAAAATAATTTCCCCAAAGAAATTAAACTTGGCATTTTCTCAGAAGAAATTGAGATTACACTTTTATCGAAGAAAGGACTTTTTGTTAGGATTTTTGTGCATAAAAAATTACCAAAGGGTAAGTTACCATAAGAGTTTTTGCCACAAAAAAATTATCTAAAAAAAATAAGGATTTTACATTTTTTTGAAATAATTCAAAATTTTATTTTGTGTTTTTTATGTGTGGGAAAAATTGCCAAAGGAAAAGTACCCTTCATACTTTTTATTCATGGACAAATAATCCAAAATAAAAGGACCTAACACTTTTTCTAAAAGAATTAGACTTAGCTCTTTTGTCAAATAAATCATATCTTTGCACTTTTGTCAAAGGGTAAGCACCTTTTAGACCTTTTACAATGGGTAAAAACTCCAAAAAAAATGAGGACTTTACATCTTCCTAGCAATATGTAATTCTTTAAGACATTTTCCCATGGAAAAATGCCCGAAGGGAAATTGCCCCTTAGACTTTTTGCCATGGAAAAAAATGTCTGAAATAAATGACCCTTCAATTTTTTTATGAAACACTTAGCTCGATGCAAGTAGGATTTGGCCAAGACTTTTGTAGTGGACAAAATGTTTGATGGAAACAAGTCTTTGGACTTTTTACCAAGACAAAAATCCCAAAGACCTATTTCCATCAGACATTTTATTCATGCATAAATATTTAAAAAGTCTAAGGGAAAGACACATTCTCCAAAAATGGAACATATTAAGACTTAGCCACATGAACTTAACCTTTCTAAGGAGTACTTAGAGATAGAAGTTGGGCTAAGGACTTAGAAATTTACACTTGACAAGGGCCCAATACCTTAGTGTAATTTTGGGCACTAACACTAGCTCTGACCTAGGGATGCATACCCCCCATGAGTGTGTAAAAAACCCCATAACATCATACCACATACCAATCCATTGGGCTACCAAGTCAAGACATAGAAATTTTATCAAAATTTCAAGAAAGCCTAACAAAACATGATAGATTGACAAAAAATAGATTAGGAGGAGTTGAAAATGAACACATGATAAATAAATGAAGGGAAACTATACAAATAAGGCCTAAAGTAAAGGGACAAAAAAGAAATAAAAAGATAAAGCAATGGTTTTTAGTGAGGCTATGCGACCAACTAGATCACAGTTCCATTAGTTGTTGATTTGGTCGAGGCCAAGCTTAATAGCTTATCCTTATGATTGATCTATTCTCTCATCTTGTAGCTTATAATTTCAGCTAGGGTACCATGCCAATCCACACTCCCATTCTAAACTTATTGATTAGAGTGGGATTCTTGCCTTTATATGGCATGGTTTCCTTAGGTAAAATATATAAATTTAACACCTTTTCCATAGTACTATCCTAATTTTATGAAACCAACCTATGTTTGTCAAAATAAGCATCTAGTATTGGTAGTGATAAATACCTATTAAAATCTACTCTAGATGTTCATGCCAAAACCATTTGGTTGTAGATGTGATGAAAAAAACATCAAGCATAAAACTTCTTATGAATAATAAGTATTGGAGGAGGTCAATGCATGGCATCACCTTGAGCTTGGTCATATCTGAATGCAATCCCTATCTCTTAAATACTATAAACAAAATTGATAATATCCCATAATTTAGAGTAGCTCTTATACCTATCATTGAAAATGGTGGCATCATAAAATATGTCTTATTTGATCGAGTCCTTGATAGAAAATGGTGATGGTAGAGTGCTCCCATAAATGCCTTAAATGAAGATGCCATTATAATTATGTGCAGTGTTTATAATTTTTTTACATGCTTTATGAAAATAATCCTTTCCACTAGTTACTTATTTACTTACAATAGTATCACATTTAGCTAGGGATTTTGTTGCGTAGGATAGTAGTCAAGTTTACGTTCATTCGAGAGCAATGAAGACATCAACCGTTGCACATCATGTATATATCCTTTAGCATTCAATTACAGTTCATTATAAATTCCTAACATTCACATGTTTCATACTCTATGGATAGTTCATATCTAGTTAGTTTAGTTTGTGGGCATCCTTATCAAGTATCCAAAAGTATTTTGATTTATTGGCAAAGTATAATGGGATTCAATAGTTGGGAATTGGGATTCAGGTTTTATGTTATGATCAAGCTTATAAACTACCCAAACAAAATTTTTAAAAAGAAAGGTTGATATAAAACACTTGAAGAGTAAAATTACCGATAAAAGAAAAGTCATTCAAAACATTTTTTCACATAAAATTTTTGATGTGAAAACTCTAAAAAAAAGATTTAAAGACCAAAAGTCCCAAATAAAATTTTGAAAGACCAAAATCTATCAGATAAAATGTTTAAACCAAAAACTTGAAGACTAAAATATAAGTATAAGGCCTAATTAAAGTATCCAAAAACTAAATCTTGAATATATTTCCTCTAAATAAAGCTAAGTTCTCGAAAGTTCATTTAAGTTATTACCTAGTAGTTCTTTCAGGGTTAAGAAATATTTTATTTATGTGCATTTTGAAGGTGTCTCCTAGGAAATACTTTCAATGTTCCATTTACTGTATGACAATTCCCTTCAAATTATCTCCTAGGAGATTCATTTCAAGGTCCTTGTATTGCCTTGAATGTATGGCAAAGCTCATGAGTGTAATTATTGTTTAATACAAAATAATGCAATGATATATTTTCATTATTCAACTATCTCTTGATGATCTTATGAGGTCTAAAATTTTGATGGGTTTGACATTTAATCTTAGAATTAAGACACCTTTACCTCTCAATAAGATCTAAAGAATACCTTATACACAACAATCATTATATTGTAAACTACTTTATTTAATTGAAACACCTATTTACTCTTTAAATCGTTTCTACACCACAATAATTATGGGTAAGTTCCACCTTGAGGTATCTACTATGAGACTCCTTAAAGTGCTTGGTAATACCTTAATGGGTGACTTAAAATTATCTCCTTGAGGGTAACATTAAGGTATCTTAATGGGTGACTTGAAATTATCTCCTTTGGAAAGTTTCACTCTAGAAATATTCCAAAATAGGGGAAAGGGTTGAGTAGAAAAAAAATTCCCTATGGTATCAAGATTTACCTTTGAAAATGGATTCTTTGTGGACAAGTGTTTTTAGAACCAATGTTTGTTCTGAGTAGGTGTTTCACACACACGAAAAAACATAACCAACCAGTCTAAGAAAGTTTGATATAGGAAAACTTAGAGATTTGGGCCAAATATTTATCCTAAAAGATATATTGAAGGACAAATCCACTCTTGTGCCTATTTGAAACATATCTCATTAAATCTCTTATACACCTTAATAACACTAGGCAAGTTTAACCTTGAGGTGTTATGGATCATAATCCATGTTTTGATGTATTGGGGTAGTTATCCTTTTCATCATGGACATGCTCTATAAATTTTAGTGGGTGGTGTATCAGCCTTCTCTTTCTCGGGTTCCCCTTATTTATTTTTTGTCTAAGTCTTAGTATGTTATGTTGATGACATGTGTCATCACGACACTCCTTAGGAAATAAGTGAGTTATTCTTAAAATTAAATGTGCATCATTAGCCTAGGGAAGTAGGCCCCATTTCTAAAAAGAATTCTAGAGGTGGTTTAGAGGGATAAATACATCAACATAGTGCTTATTCTAAGCATTGTGGGAATCATGGAAATTAATTCACAAATCACAATTTCATTCCACATATATAAAGCATTCCATAGGAAATTATTCACCAAGAGTAAGAGTTTTAGGCATCAACAATATCCACTAGGATATTCCTTCATGGGTAACTTGAAGGTATCTCTTAGGATATACGTTGAATATATTACAAACTTCAATAACAATGGGCAAGTTCAATATCGAGGTATCCAAAAGGAGATTACATTGAGGGCCTTATAAGACCTTCATGGGTAACTTTAAGGTATCTCCTAAGAGATACCTTGAAGATATTAAAATAACCATCAAGGTAAAGGAAAGTTTTAGAGCTACAACAAGGTAATTATTTGGATCTAAAACTATTAATGTAATAGGGAAAATTATTAAACTAAATTGAGGTGGAAAGAGCATGTGCATAAGAGGACCTAAAAATTGCACTATCCCAACTATTATAAGGCCCTTCAATTTATCAAGTTATCAACTAGTATTGATATCAAGATGAAGAAAATTTCTACTGGGAGATACATTCTACATCCCTTCGAATGTATGACAACACCCTGTGAGGTGTCCACTAGGAGATTCCTTCAGGGGCCTTGAAGTACACTTGTAATACCATAATGGTTAACTTGAAGGTATATCCTATGAGATGTATTGTAATAAAAAATAACTCTTATGCATGATTTAAAGGTATCTCTTAGGAGATACCTTGAAGGTACCTGTTGATGTGAATTTTGACACATATTAGAAACATACTTCCCCTCATCTTTCTCCTTTGAAACAAATGTTTGTGGATTTCTTTGCCCATCAAATTATATTGGTTGGTGCACATAATTTATATTTGGTTTGGTCATACCTTATTAGTGTAAGTGTGATTTAAGGTATATATTACAAATATTTAATATATATTTTGTATTATAGTTTAGAATTAACATTTGTTGATATACATTTAATCACTACTTAATCACCAAAAAAAATTATGAATTGATGCAATATGAAAATTATATTTTAAGATATATCAATATTTAAATAATTTCAATTTATTTATAGAATGCCTTCAAGTGAAAAAGGAATTCCCACACTTAAAAGGCAAAAGAAGGCCTCACTCGAAGAGGATTTGGATAAAAGGTAGAAGAAGGCCTCATTCTAAGAGAATTTGGTTAGATCACCATTTAAAATACCAAAACTAAAATTACATCCACATCAACATCTTCTATTTTATGGTGGCAACAAAATTCCTCTCCCTAATTTGTATTTGAATTATTTAGTCTGCCAAACATACATGTAGATATATATTTGTTTAACATCAGGAAAAGAATCTTCTCTAATTGGAATAATCCTTTCTTATGTTAAGGATGAACTTGAAGATTCCATTAAATTACAACTGGAAGTATGAAATGGAAAAGAGGGAATTCTCCATTGAGCTATAGCTAATTTCAATAAATTTACACCCATTAAAATAGAATTGATATAATTTTTTTCTCCTTCTTGTGAAACATTTGAGTTTCATTTAAATACTTATGATAACCTTTAAATGTATGGGATAATAGATAGATATAATTTGGTGATCAGAATTAAAAATGTATTGAAATAAAAACATGAACAAGGGGAAACAAATTATTCTACTTGCCACCATGCAAACATGTATTTAAGGTACCCTATAGTTATGACCAAACAAAATCTTGAAGAAAATAAAACAAGCAAGGACAACGTATTTATTTACAAATTTGAAAGAGGCCATACAAGTACTAAAATTAGTGGAGAAAAATAAGATAAAACAAAATGTTGGAACACTTTTGTTGACACAAACTTATGATCAGAGACATAGTGAATTATCAACATGGTGTATTTCCCCTAGAAATTATGCCTTGAACATGCTTGTAGAGATCTATGAATTGAGGGATGCTAATATAAAAATAAGAAATATGAATGAAAGAGGGGTGAATTATATAATTCATTAATTTATAAAACATAATGAGGTTCCAATGAAGGATACTTTGTTAATTCCTTTTGATCCAAGAAACACTAAATGTTTTATGAATCAAAGAAATCCTAGAAGATATGATGGAGAAAAAACTATAAGGTTAAAAATTGTAGATGGTTGACACATAATAGATAATTATTTTAGACAAGGAATACAATTCACTATCATTGATAAATAAATGTTTTGTTAGAAGGGTAATATTTTTGAAAACTTGTAGTCTGTTCCATATTATGCACCAAATATGTAACCACTATAATGAAGCCAACAAAATAATTTATAAGGCTTCATTTGTAGAAATTATTTGATTTGAACGTAACCTTATAAAACTGAGAGGTTGGAATAATCTTGAAATAGGGAAAAAATATGGAAGAAATACATGAATAAGATAAACACTTATTCACACAAATGAACTATTCATCACAATAACTGTAGGAGAAAATGTCTTTTTCCATGGAACAACCCATTTAGAATTGTTTTGATAAGGCATTTGATTTGTTTGAAAGTGGTAATTTACTTGGTTTAGATAAACAAAATTTAAATCTGATTGGTATAATAGTAATTCAAAATACTCAAGGGGTTTCAGAAAAATAAAAATAGAACTAACAGATTTATTGGAAAAGGGTCTATTTCCTTCTTGAAAACCCCTTCGTACAACAACATGGATACTTGGTGGAAAAAGGTGAAGCTAGAAAGTAACATATTATCAAAAATTGTAGATTATTTCAATGACCATGATACAACACTACCACTAAACAAAATAATCACACCTAAAAAGGCAATGGAGTATTATACAATTTATATAAAAGGTTTGATGATTTGTGTGTCTTCAATGAAGGTATTTCAAAAAATGAAAAAAGTTGGGAAGCATTATCTCAAGATTCATTAAGCATATTGAAAAATTATCTATATAATGATGGAGGTCATCTTATCAATGTAGATACATAAATATTTAGTTGCCATTACGGGTCCCCATGTCTTTGGCCATCTATTTTAGAAGATTTTAGTGAAATGTTCAATCTTGTTATGAACGTCAATTTGATAATTATTGATCTTTTGAATTTCACTAGAGTTTTTAAGGAATAACATCTTCACCTCTTTTTTCAAGTAATAATTGATAAATTTATTATTGGGGCCCTCAGTTTATTCATCATCCACAAACTAGAACGTTTTCATGGCATTCAGATCTTTCTCAAGAATCGGTGTGTTGGTGATTTTCATTCCATGCAAGATATGGGTGTCATACTATGGGGTCAAAAAATTATTGGATTCGATTGGACACATATTATAGGTATCAATTTTTTTTAGGATCCCACTCATTTTCATCTATAAGGTTTCAAACTCCATTCACAACAAAGTAGATTAGAAGAAGGTTTTGACATCTACAAAGACATACCAACATTTCAAATGACTGGTTCACAAAAAATAGGAAGTCCATTCAAAAATGAACTAGATAACATCTTTTGGGACAAACTTATCTCTATTTTCAATTATTTATATGCATGTGACGTGCTAGGAGTATATACAAGCACTAGAATGGTGCATGCTTATAAAAAAATGCTAAGAAATTTATCTTGCATTATAGAAACTGAAGAACAAACAATTTTTAATATTCAATTTCAAAATTGTTTGAAAAATTCAAAGAAACCAATACAATAACAATTTCTTTGATCAATACTAGTTGCATAAATTTTTTAATTTATTTTATAATCTTGCTTCTTTATTCAAATATAACATCTTAACAATATTTTAGTGTGTATGTTTTATTTTTCAAGTCTAACAACTTAGTAATCTTTTGGTGTGTAGTAGTCATGGAATTGCATGCAAGTGATGAAAAAATAATAATGGAAGATCATATCAATGAATATGACACATTTAATGTGGTAGGAACATGATGGATGAAGGTGAGCAAGAGGGCACGAAAGGGCAGTGCACGATAGGGCAAAAAGCAGGGCACAGCTATAGGGAAGTGCTTGGACTACAGCAGGCTTCCCAGGGAGCGCGTAGCAGTGGGAAGGCTCCACACTTACAAGGTTTAGGTTCTTTTGCTGCTCTTGAACAACCAAGTATGTGCATCCCCAAAGTCAAAAGCTATCTAGAAATATGCAAGGAGAGGCCCAAGCTAGTTATACCAATGGAAATGATTGCTAAAGACATTGAATACTATTCCAATCATTCCCTATACTACAAGTTTTTGGGGCTTAGGACGTCACTATTATTCTTGGAAGCATGGGATCAAAGGACATGGGCACCAGAAGGAGATATGGATATTACATTGCTGGCCAATAGCTATTTCATCGTCACTTTTACCTGTATAACAGATTGTCAATGAGTTTTTTCTGGAGGTCCTTACTTCCATAATCAAGTGGGACTTTTTATCAAGCCCTGGCATGCCAATTTCATACCTTCAAAGGAACTACCAAACTGTGTCCCAGTGTGGGTGCATCTGCCCCACTTTCCAGTGGAATGCTGCTAAGAAGATACGCTATAATTGCTTGTATCCTTATTGGGAAGGCCAGTAGGTTCCTCAATGTCACTCCTGGGGAAAAAGGTAATGACTTATACCTACATTTGTGTTGAAATTGATCTTAGTAAGCCATTATCAGATGTTGTTGAAATGAGTGCGGGCCCTTTTTCATGGGTACAATAACTAGATTATGAAACCCTCCCTTTATGCTATTGTCTATGTCATGCTTATGGGCATTTGCAGCAATGGTGTCCCACCTCAAAATCCACTACACCTTAGCAAGCTCAATCTACTCGCACTCCTTCTGGTACTGACAAGGAAAGTGGTCTGATTCCAAGTGAGATGCTTGAAATAGATTGTTTTATGCCAGTTAAAGGCTGATATAGAAATAGAGGCCAAAAATGGTCCTTAAAGGAAAGACAATTAGATGACTCACTCAATAGATTTGAAATATTGGATTACCTTAATCAGGAAGAGGTGAATCTTAGGTTGATAATTTTGGACTAGGGTATTGAGGGACCAGCTCAGGAGACCAATGCTTTAGGGGCTTTAATTGAAACATAGGATGCTAGAGATTGTCATATGGATATGGACCAACAACTGATAATTTTGGAAGGAATGACTTCCTCAGTCGCTCCCCTTAAAGAAGACAAAAATATGCCCCTTACCAAGAAAATTGGGGATCTGGGGGCAACAAGAAGTAGTAAATCTTATCCTCATCTCAGACTTCTACAAAAAGACCTTAAGAAAGGAGGGGGAGAGAAATTTGGCAAGCCTGGCACAAAAAAGGACCAAGAAAAGATCAAGCTAATGGAAGATACTTTGGTGGATTCAAGGTCAGTAAAGACTCTAGATTCACACTTTTTGAGCCCTCTGAAATGATTATAATATCTTGGAATGTAAGGGGTTTGAACAATAGCACTAGATAAAATTTTGTTCACAACTTGATTAAAAGTCATAGGCCAGATGTCATTTTATTTTAGGAGACTAAGCTTTCAGTTGAAGACATGTCCAGACTTGCACCCAAGTTGTGGTGGCAAGGAGAATGTCAATGCATTAGCTCTACCAGATACTCAAGAGGAGTAGCTTGTCTGTGGAACACACAAAAGATTGGCCTCATAGGCTGGCTAACTTCTAAGTACACCATGACTATGATTGCTTCTAGCTTTGAGATGGGGGAAGTCATTCCCTTCTCCAATATCTATGCTCCCAATGATTGGCAGGGTAAAAAATCCTTATGGGGCCATATAAGTTTTGTCCATATCTTGGCCCCCTTCCACCCTTGGATTATGGCAGGTGATTTTAATGTTATTCTTGATTTGGCTAAAAAGAGTGGTGGCACATCAAGGTTGGACCCATCTGCTTTGCTAATGTGCAATTACATTGAAATTTTTATTTTAGTTGACATCAGGCCTAATAATGGACAATTTATGTGGAAAAACCATAGGAGTGGGAAACATTGCATTGCTAAGAGACTTGATCATTTTCTAGTCTTAACTTTCTGGGTTGGAGGTATGTGGTCTATGAGGTCTAAAATTTTGGACTAGAGAGGATCAGACCATTGGTACATCAAGCTTAATAGTGTCTCACAATATCACCCGTGCTCTCCTTCCTTTAGATTTCAACTCATGTGGCTATGGGATTAATCTCTACATGAGTGTGTTACCAATTGGTGGCATTGGGGTAGGCTTGCCCATAGTACAGTGATGTACATTTTTGCTAAAACACTGCAATATGTGAAGTACAAGCTCAAGCAGTGGAATCACCAAAGTTTTGGGAACATTTTCCATGCTAAGGCTGCTACACAAACCAAGCTCAATGGTATCACAAGAATAATAAGGGAAGGAGTGACTAAATACTTACTGCAAGAAGAAACACAGGGTGTGAAATACCTAAAGGAATATGAGCTACGAGAGGAAATTTTTTTGAAGTAGAAAGCTCAGGTCGAATGGCTCTAGGAGGGGGATAGAAATACATCCTTTTTATTTAATTCATCCAAAGCTAGGAGACATGGCAATTCTATCTCAGTCCTGGTCAATGAAAGAGGTGAGCGCCTTAACTCCTTTTTGGAAATTTTAAAGGAGGTAGTGTAGTACTTCTCTACTCTCTTCAGGGAAGATGCTAATGGGGAATCACCGAAAGAAGCTCAGGTTCTCTTTTACATTCTGTCATTGGTGATGCATGAAATGAATGAAAATTTAATGAAACCAATCACACTTGGAGAGCTTGAGGAAACCATCATTCAAATGAAAAAGGGAAAGTGACTAGACCTGACAGCTTCCCAGGTAAATTCTATCAAAAATTTTGGGATATCATCAAACTTGACCTTTTAGCTATTGTCCAAGAATCTCAGCAAAATAATCAAATGCTTAAGGCTACAAATGTGACTGATCTTGCTCTCATACCCAAATGCGAAGGTGCTGATAAGCTAAGTCAATTTCACCCTATATCCCTTTACAATGTTGTTTACTAAATAATATCTAAAATAATTGTAGATAGGTTAAAAAGAGGGATGAGTACTATGATCTTAGAAGAGTAGAGTGGTTTTGTGGAAGGCAGGCAAATCCTAGATGGTATTGTTATTGTTGTTGGTCCATTCACTCCATGGCCAGCTCAAAAGATAAGGTGATGTTCATTAAATTGGACATGGCCAAAGCCTTTGATAGGGTCAGATGGTCGTTCCTATGGAATGTTCTTAGTGCTTTTGGCTTTGTAGATGAATGGACTCAGTGGTTCATGAGCTACATTTCCTTAGCTTCCTTCTTAGTGCTTATCAATGGAGAACACACAGAGCTTTTTAGTGCTACAAGAGGGCTATGACAAGGTGATCCTCTGTCTCTATACCTTTTTCTTCTCCTTGCTGAAGGATTGGGGAGGTTGATTAGCAGGAATAGAGAGGAAGGACATATCCAAGGATGGTGATGGGGAGGGGAATTGTTGGTGCAATCACACCTATAATTTTCTGATGACACTACCCTTATGGGCATGGCCACAATGAATAAAGTTACTAATTTACGCAGGGTGTTAGATGTTTATCTAATGGCCTCAAGACAAAAGGTCAATGAAGATAAGTCATCCATCTTCTTCTTCAATACTCTGGGCCCTATTCAATAGTGAATTGTGAGGACTCTGCATTTTTAGATTAGGCTTCTACCTTGATTTACCTGGGTATCCCTATCTCAGCTAGCCGTACATCCAAAGAATCTTGGCAAACTATTTTGGAGAAATTTCAGGTGAAAGTGAATCATTAGACACATAGGTGGTTATCCTTTGCGGGTCAGGTTCAACTTATCCAATCTATGGTGTAGGCTTTACCCATTTACAAGTGTATGCTCCAAGTTGCCCTGATGGGATTCATTAAGGAGTTTGATTCGGTTACCAGACAATTCTTATGGGCTCATATTCTAAACTCCACTACATGGAGCCTTATTAGATGGTAGATTGTCTATAGCCCCAAATAATATGGAGGGCTCAATCTAAGGTAAACGAACTTAAATGGTATTGCTTTGGCAGCCAAACTTTATTGGCAATGGTGCACTAAACAAGATAAAGCTTGGGCTAAAATTCTCTCATATAAGTACTACTCTAGAACCATTTAGAGGGACATTCCTTGCTATCTACTTATTGGGAAAGGTTTGGCAATATGGGGTACTCTCAAAAAAGGGGCTGCTCTCATCAAGAATAGCTTATTTTGGATCCAAGGCTCTCTTTTGGTCTGACTCTTGGGATGGTTATCCTCCCATCACTTCTCAGTTTCCAAATTTGTTGAACCTTTGTCAGAGATTCCTTGATGCTGGTTGGTCTCGGGTGAGTGACTTCAAAGTTTACATTACACAAGGATAGGTGGAGGTAGCTCGTTGGAAAGCTCCCAAAACTTGGCCTATTAATGGGACACAGGAAGAGAATGAGGAGCTATTGAGCATCCTTTCCAGGCATCATTATAGTCCTCTTCAGGAGGAGGATGAGTTAGCTTGGTCTCCTAATCCCAAGGGAGCTTACACAGTTTCATTTGGATATCAAGCTTTACTTCTTCAGAGATTGGGTAGGGGGGAAGTGCATTGGTGGAGACAGGTCTAGGATAAATTCACATGGCCTAAATGTAACTATTTTTCTTGGATGTTGGCTTTGAATAGGTGCTTGACCTAGGACAATATCTAGAAGAGAGGTTTCCAAGGCCCTTTTGTATGTGTTATGTGCAAAGCGGCCAAGGAGGATTCAACACACCATTTTTTGTGTTGCCCCTTTACCTTACAACTCTGGCATTATTGGTGGGATGTTTGGCAGCACCCATGTTTTCATGCTCAATCTATGGTCAATTTTTGGAATGGAATGGGGGAACCCCCCTCAAGGATGCCCTTCATATAAGACATATGGCTGGGCAGCCCCATTTTTCTGTTCTAGTAGATCTAGCTTGAGAGAAATAGGCAATTTTTTTGGGGGGGTGAGGGTCATGGTGCAGCAAGTATGGCAAAAAGTGGTGGGGATGATCCAAGAAATTGTCCAAGAAAAGAGAGTGATCTACCTTCATTTGACCAAACATGATGCTCTGGTGGTGGCGCGACTTGGATTCTAGCAGTTAATTGGTAAGTTGGCATGTGTTAGGAGGAGCAAGCAGGTCAAGGAGTAGATTCTCAAGAATGGTCAGTGGTAATGCCCCCTAGTGGGATTCTCAATATCAATATGGATGGTTCCTCCAGAGGTAATCTGGGACTTGTGGGTATTGGAGAGATAGGAAGGGATTCTTAAGGTACAGTGATTTTTCTTTTTGCAATTCTTGAGGGGCTACAAACCATTGACATGATGGAAGGTCAGGCCATTCTTTATGCCCTTGAGAAGGCCCAGGCTTTAGGTTAGTGTAAGATTATCTATGAATCAGACTCTCAAGACTTGATTAACCTGCTCATTAAGAGGAAAGTGGTGGACATCAATTGGCAACTATCTCTGATTATGCAACAGATTTTGCAGATTTGCTTGCTTATGGATAGGATTACTTTTGCTCACATTTCACAAGAATGGAGTAGGGCAGTAGATTTTTTGGCTAAATGGGCATCTGACCATTTGGATGGTGGAAACATTGAGGATTGGGGGTCTCTCTCCCCAATGTTGCATTCTGATTTGGAAAGAATTCTAGAGGCTGATAGGGAGGTTCATAATATTGTCTAGTTGGGCGTGTGCCTATTTTTTTAGTTTTTGCTGCTTTCTTCAAGGGATTTCTACCCCCCGTTCTTCTCTTAATGCTTTTCTTTTCTTATTAATATTATTTTTACCCCTTTTTTTAAAAAAAATATGACACATTTAATGTTGAATAAGTTAAGATAATACCATGCATATTTTTTCAATTATATAATTTTTTTATTTATCAACAATTCATAATACTGATAGAATATTTATTCATCTATTTATGTCTCAGTTAAAATTATTCACAACATAACTCTAGAACTCTGTGTCTCCAACACAACAACCCATGACATAGCTCTATAGGTTGTTGCCTTTATGAAAACAACATATGGTAAAACTCTACAACAAGACATATTTTTAAAACACAAATATCAAATCAATTAATGATGAGAATTTTTAGTCACTACAATAAATAATACATTACAGGGAATAAATAACCAAATTTTCAATGAAAGAGTGCACCCATACAAACTACAAAAGGCAAAAAAAGGTAAAAACCCCTTTCAATAATTGTCTAATTATAAAATTTCATATAAGTATAGAATAATTTAATTATCTTTATTTATGTAAACACATTATGATTAATTTTTTCTTCATGGACAAGGGATTGTAAAAGATAATAAAATATAGACTTGCATCAGCTTGGGATTTGGATGTGTGGGTTCATTTTATTGTTGTGTAGACTTGAATGTGGTTGTATTTACCCATTAAAATGTTGTTTATAATATGTTAATATCTTGTCAGATGATGGGATAAATAAGAGTCTAGACATAATTATATCAATAACAAACACAAATAATAGAGTATACACAAAGATTGATTTTAATACAATAATATTATGCTATATTATTTCTTCTAATACATTAAATCATATGAACACATTACATATATAGAGGGAATGTCTACCCTGTAAATAGGGAGATTCATATCCCTTCAATCTCTCAACTGATAACCACCCAAATCTCTTGTAAATAACTCAAACTAACAAACACACTAAAAGACAAATATATTATGATTCATAATGTTTTCAACTAATTAAAATATAGAATATTAATGTAATATTGTTAAAAACAATATTTAGGTTGATATTAATAATGTGAAAACATAACCTACCTCAACATTCACCCCTTGTGAACATTATTAATCCTATCCTACACCCCCTTAATGTGAGCATGTGAAGAATATACATCTTCAAGAATTGGCATGAACAAAATCATATGCCAACATATACTTTTAGGTTTGCATTTTATTGATGTGATCTTGTTACACATGACCAATACTATGTAAAGGAACACATCCCACATTTACTTTATATTACTGTATGTATGTGTCATAGGGGATCATCTACATAAATAAGGTAGTCATAGGATCTATACAGTTAATTTCCCTCCTATACAATTATTTGACACATTCTATTTTATGCATAATCTCCCTTTTTTCCAAAAATTAGAGGTGTTTCAAACAAGTATGGGAATGAAAATAAACAATTGAAAAAATAAAATCACACCATTCATGTGAATAGGAATGTCCTTTTATTCATAATCAAACACACACAAATCACCAAATAATTTTGGGCCTTATCATTGGTGACTGATGGGAGGCTCTAGAAACCTCCTTTCATCGTGTATCCTCTAGCCTCCATTAGGTTTCTACTTACTCATCAAGATCTCCCCATAAGATCAACACATTTGACTTGACTCAGGATGTTACGTTCAAGCGATAGTGCATCCTTGTACAAACATTTATTTTGACATATTTTTGAAAAAAAAATGACTCTTTTACAACTAAATAATTTGATGACATTTTTGAACATATAAAGATACACAAATAGACAAGACCTAGTAAGACTCATAAATGACTTTGACAAATATTGACTTTTACATGACTATCTAAATAAACTACAAGACACTTTATTAAATAAAACTGACTCAACTTGATAAACACATTAGACTATAAAGCCTAATATCAAAAAATTAACTATATAATGAAATAATATAAAACAAACTTCCAAAACTTAACTTTATAATTGATGACTTTTTAAAACTTATATAAACTCAAACTCAATTACTGAATATATCTATTGACTTTGATACAGATAATTCAAATTTTGACAAATTAAATAAACTTGACCTGATCTTGAGCTTGTAAGTGAAAACTATAGTCCATACAAGTGGGATATATAAAATTCCAAGGCATAAGAAAATGACGCATTGCATATCAAGCCATCAAAAATATTCCATGTATGGCTCAAATTTACATATATAATAAAGACTACTAAAACCACATGCAATGCAAGAGAATGGTACACCATTAGAGCTCATGGATAGGTGAGAGATGAAACTTGATGAAAATTGCTGACTATAGCACAACATACACTAAGAAATGAATACAACATGATACAACTAACTTTTATAAATTGTAGTTAGAGATCGCTAGAAATATGTTAATGCAGTGGTTAACTGGTATTGCTATACACATTTTATAAAATAATTTAGTAATGTAATTTGAAGACAATTATCATTTGATGCAAATTCAAATTAGTGCGTAGACATCTCAATGAAAAACACATGGTAGAATTGATATGCATAGTAGAATTGATATGTAATGTAGATTTGACATGATGAAATTGGTGAGTGAATTTCTTCTTGTGATGTCACAATGTTTATTGCTATATATATTATTTGAAGTCTTCAATCTATAGAGATCATGCACGATGAATGTGGATCATAATATATTGAAGATAGGTGATGGAAGAATAGTAACTGATCTAAATAGTAGATGAACGAAATGGAATATACATGTTTAAGTTAGTAGTGTTATCAAAAATACATGGGCTAAAATATTGAAATACAAACTACCATTATTTGGAGTAATACAACATAGAAATAAATCATGAATAGTTAAAAGAGAATGAATATAACCTTTCTCAAGTTACTCCCATCATGATCTAAAGCCTAATCTGATACTAGATGATGGGGTAAATCGGAGTCTAGACATAATTATATCAATAACATACATGAATAATAAAGAATACACAGAGACTAATTTTAATATAATAATATTCTACTCTATTACTTCTTCTATTAATTTAAATCATATGAACACATTACATATATATGGAATCTCTACCATGTAAATAGGGAGATCAATATCTCTTCAATTGCTTAATTAATAACTACCTAGGTCTCTTGTAAATGACTCAAACTAACAAACACACTAAAATACAAATATATTATGACTCATAATATATTCAACTAACTAAAATATATACTATTAAAGTAATATTATTAACAACAATATTTACATCGATATTAATAATGTGAACACATAACATACCTCAACAGTTTACATGTTTAATTTACCCATTACAATGTTGCTTACATGTTTAATTTACCCATTTTAAAATAACACAATATGTGATATACTATGTCTTCAATACAATAAATTTTGATGCAAAGTATCCATGTGTTCTTTATCAATAAAAAAAATAAAATATATTCTGCTAGAAATAATTATATTGCTATTAATTTGAACTATTTTTAATTTGATGTGTCTTATTGGAAGTATATGAAGGGATTTCAAATATTAAGGTGTATATTCATTTGAATTTAGTGATAGTGAACTATGGATTAGAAGATTAAATCCAATTTTTTTTTGTGATGGTTGTATAAACATATAAATATGTATTGGTATGAATAAGAACAATTGATACTTTCATTGCTGTAAGAATAAAAATGTTGGTTGATCAATGTTAAATTCCCATCAATGTCTATGACAATTGAGTTATGGAAAAATAGGACTATTTCATAATTCAATAAAGTCATGGTCTAGTTATAAGGATTTAATATAAACATGTATATGTTGGTGATGAATCTAAATTGCCTATGTATGCAAGTTGTGTCCTAGCTATCTATTAGCATTTTCTTCACTTTATTTTATTTTAATTTTGGAGATCATGTTATCTACAAAAGATATATCTTTTGAATGCTATAATTTAATGCATTAATAGCAATGAAGATCTCTTCTTGTATCGTCCATCAACTTATATCTGCATCTAGACTCTTCCAATAGATGTTATAAATACATGTATATACAATGTTATCTACATGCCTAGGAGCATCACAGTTGAAGATGGTAGACTATTGGAGAAGTATGCCATCAATGGCAGCTAGTAGTAATGTATCTCTATCAGGAATGAGTGAGTGATTATTCAAGAAGGATATATATTTATCATGGGCCTTAGAATATCCATGGAAGTTATGTTGGCTGATTGATCATGGCATCTCATCATTGTTCATCTAAAATGCGTTTAATTAATGTTGATTGTAATTCCTCAATGAGTTAATATGAATGATAATATAAGTTATCAGTTCTTGTATTTATTCTTTATTATGTATTTGAATAAATCTCTATATGTTTCAATACTTAATGGTTTGATATTTCTATCTATATTTTTGCATTCTGTTATCACTAGTTATTTACCCAACTATTTCAATACTGAAAGTGGTTCTATCATTTGTCATTGTAAGTGGTTGCCACTCTAAATGGTTTGTCAGTTCCTATGTTATATGCATATGTATGTTACAAAACTAGCAATAGAAATGGTGCATCCATGTATAATGAGTATAGTTACAATGTGTCTGAGCATGTATTTATTTTTATATGTGTTTATATGAATCTTTATAAGATATAAGGAAATATATAAAAAAATGAATCCAATGAAATGTATTATGTTTTTATGTTACAATAATAAATGTAAATAAAAAGTGCATCAATGACCAATCTAGTAACATGTAGAACATTTTCTTAGAAAATGTCCATGTTATATTTCTTATAATATAATAATTTTAATAAATGATTCTTTTTTTAATATTAAATTGTAGACATTTTAAAAGAAGATCTAAACCTAACTTCTAAAAAACTATTGATTTTGGGGTTGGATGACTTATTATTTATTATTCACAAAACAAAATATATTTAAATGCATGATACAAGAAAAAGAGAAGATTATAAAATAGAAAATATATCATAAAACATTAGAGATCATTCCAAAAAAAAATTAAGGTGGCACTGCAGTCTTTTTCTCACATTGGCATTTGGTCAATGATAAAGGACAATCATTTGAGGATACTCATTCAAGCCACAGGATACACAATTTCAAATTTCATGTTTGTTTGGGGGAAAATATATTTTAAGCCATTCAATATAAATATAAATAAATGAGATGAATTTATTTTTAAAGGGACCTTTGGAGATGATTTTTCAATTGCCAACATGTTGTTCATTGATTATAATTCTTAGAATTGTGTTACAAATCAAAAATTGAAAATGAGTTATGTTATATCAAGTAGATATACTAGAAATGGAAGTTGAAAAGATGAAAAGGATTGGAGAATCAAAATTATGTTTATCATCACATCTTTGGGAGAAAGCAAAAAATTCATGCCAGTAATAAAAGTTATCATCAATCTCATACAAATTGATTCTAAATTATTTTAATTATAGTTTAATTAATTTCAAAGTAATTGATTTTAATTTAGAATTACTTTGATCTAGTTAAGTACTAGTGGATACTCCATTGATTTATTTTAAAATTTCCCAACTTGATCCATTAGTATATTGACACTTGCTCATGAATATCTTCCCAATGAACAACAAATAATTGTCAAGATATTTTATTATGTAGATGAACTAGATTTCTTAATATGTTTTCATCCATAATTTGGCTAGTCAAATAGTGCCACATGTCTCAATAATGGAAGGTACTTCAAAGGATCAATGATCGGTATGAAGGCCCAGAAGGGTGCCACGAGTTTGAAACAATCCAATCTATTGAAAATGATATGCTTCCAAATGATTTGAAATAATTCATTTTATTTAGAATATAAAAAATATATTTATGGAGAAAATATTCTCCACTCTACTTAAGTGGGTATAATTTCAAATTATTTAAAATATTCCAATTTAATTGAAATGATCTATGTTCGAATGGTTTAAAATAGTCTAATATATATGGAATAAACAAAATTTATTTTTGAAAAAAAATGCATCACTCTATTTTATAGGTATAAGTCTAAATTATTCAAAATTGCCCTATTTATACAAAATGGTCTATGCCCAAATGCTTTGAAACAATCCAATATATTTTGAATATAACAAATATTTCTTTGGAAAAAAATCTCTTCACTCCACTTTAGTAGGTATAAGTACATATTATTTAAAATAGCCCAATTTATTCAAAATGATTTATGTCCAAATGGTTTGAAACACTCCAATTTATTTGGAATATAAGAAAAAAAAAATTGGAAAAAATTTCTCCACTCCACTTTAGCGGGTATAAGTCCAAATTATTCAAAATAGTCCAATTCATTCAAAATGATCTATTCCCAAATGATTTGAGATAGTCCATTTTATTTGGAACATAAAAAAATTATTTTTGGAGAAAATTTTCTTCACACCAATTTAGTGGTTATAAGTCCAAATTATTCAAAATAGTCCTTTAGATATGAGCTAAATGTGAAGCTATAGAGGTAGACCATGTCCACTCCTAATGCTCTAAGTGGGGTAAGTAGTCATATAGTAAATGACTATATAAAATTTAAAGGGGAGTATACTAAGTGTAGGGTTGATTTATCTATGCATATATAGAGAGAGTAGGTGTAGACATAGATTGAGGTCTCATAGAGATAGTGGGGCCTCTAATTCTATTGCTGATGTGTTTAAGAGTGAGAGTAAGGGAGCTGACCCCAACAGTCGTGTTCCCATCATTGAGTGATACATAACATATATATTTGAAATGGTGTTATGAGTTATATATATGGATATAATTTTTATATAATTTGGCATTTTTTATTTGTATCTATATCTAGTTATATTGTATAATGTGTTTAAGTTTGAATAATTATGTGATGTTTAAAAAAAAATTCATCGAAGTAATGTTAATTTGACTTATATATGTGTTATGAATGTTTTAGGCATGTGTGTAGGGGATTTATGTTTTAATATTGGTATATGGTATTTTTTTATTAATTTTTTTATATCTCATAAGATGTCTACATGTATACCATATGATGGTGATCTACTCTATCTTAACCTTGATGGTATGGAGAACTAATGAACATACTACTCATGTTATGTTGTTGTAGATATAGGTTGTGAAATTGAATCTACTTGTGATGAATTGATAGTGTACAACTATGTAAACTTTGATGAAAAAATATTAATTGGTTTTCACTCTAAAACTGCACTATAAGTTACATGATTTATTAAAAAAAATTAATCAATGTTTGAATTGAAGTTTAATTTTGATCTCTGTACTGATTGCCATAAATCTTTATCAGTTGTCGAATTGAAACTATAGCCTTGGGTTGATAGTTATTCCTAAATATCATAATCAGTGTATACACTATAGGTGCATTCCAAGATCTGTAATTATCTCCAGATATTATGATTTATGTTTGTATCAAAATTATGCCTTTGGGTTTGTAATTATTCATAAATATCTTAATCGGTGTCTACATTGGTGTTGCATTCTAAACTCTATGAACTAGTTTCCATCATTATTAAGGATGTGATGTAGGATATTATTGATAATAATCATCATAGATTCCACATGGCTCATATGATGAGTAACCAATGGTTAGCTAAAGTGATATGGTGTACTTGGATTTGTAAAGTACCCACAACATGCATTAAAAAATTAACACTTGTGAAGGTATATTATTATTATTATTATTATTATTATTATTATTATTATCATCATCATCATCATCATCATTATCATCATCATCATCAGCATCATCATCATCATCATCATCATCATCATCATCATCATCATCATCATTATTATTGTTATTATTATCATCATCATCATCATCATCAAAGGGTGCATTTAATAGTTGAATTTTATTACTTATCTTAGCCATTGGTGTATAATATTGGAAACCTTCTTTAGGAAGGGTTGGTGTGCTCTCAATAACCTTTGAAGGTGTCATAACTTGAACTTGGTTAGATGGAAATAAATTATCACCATCATTTAGGTTTGTTTGATAAATATTTCCTAATATAATAAGCGGGGTTGAAGTGGATTCATTGGTATCCTTTGTATTGTTAGTTTGAATATAAGGTATGGTATTTTATAGTGAACAAAAATTGTGCACATAAGAATATGTGTGTGTGGATTGTTTAACATGTGATCTAATGTTTGGTTGAACAAGATAAATATGTGAAGTAAGAGAATAAGTAGAAGTTTTATATTATATGTCGTCATCATCATAATCAAAATAATCATCATAATCACATTATTCCTCAAAATCATAATTTAATTTTTTTGAAATGATAAGAGTAGAATAAGTACCATTCACATGTTCATTAATAGAAGGATAAGGACAAGATTTTATATTTTCACTACTATGCAATGTATCATCTTGTATAAGTGTAATACAAGGTATTTGTGCACTAGTCATTTTTAAAGTACAAGCATGATTATTATTTTATATTTGAGTATAAGGGAAGAGGAAGTAACAATCACGTTTTATTTTTGTACAATATGACATATATAGGGGAAGAGTTAGAAACATGTGCATTATCAATTTGTGGCAAAGAATCATTGAATTTAACTTGAAATGTGAATGAGTGTGATAAAGGAATTTCATCTACCTTAGTTTGTGAATTGATAAAAGGTGTACCATCCTTTGTATTTGTATTTGGAAATGTAATTGAGAAGGGTAAATAAGATGCATTATTTTGATCTACTTTCTTTGAATCATGTAAAAGTGATTTTCATGTAGTACATTTATATTGATTTATTTTTAAAAATCAAGTAGAAAAAGTAGTTGAAAAACTAGGATCACATTGTAATAAAACACTACCAACAAGATATTATTTTGGCATTATGATGTTAATTTAAGTTTTAGGAATAACAAAAGAAGAAGAGGAAAGAGAAGATGGTTTATCTAATCTATCCTCATGTTCATTAGTATTATCGTGTGCAGAATAATCCTCATATCCATCATTGGAACAATAGTCATCATTATCATTGTATATGAAATCATTATCATTCTCTAATATACAATCTTAAAAACTAGTCAATTCATTGTTATAATCATGAGAAAAAATTAATATTCCATCAAGTGGATGAGGTTAAAATACATTATAGATGCCATTTTAAACTTGACAAAGAGGATAATGTAAAGAATTAATAATAAACACACAAGAGGTAGATTATAATCCAACATAAATATGTGTGCAATGTGTGGATTTTTTGAACAAAGATTGTAATAGAAAATAGGGTTATTTTGGAAAACTTAGTTGTTAATGTTTATGTGTATAAGGATCTAGTATGTGGATCTAGAGTTTGAATTTAGGGTTATGTTTTTAAGTATTTAAATTGAATTAAATAAAAAAACCTAGTGTTTGAATGAATTAAATTATCTATGAAAATCCACAAAATCAAAAAATTAGATTTTTGTAACCCTTATTTAATGTACAAAATTTAGAAGGTAACCCATAAGGAAAAATTAGTGTTTTTGAATCTACGTTTGAAGTAAGTTAGGTTTACCAAATGTTTTAATCATTTGGGGTTTTACTATGTAAATATTAATCTATGTTAATGGTTTGGGTCTATAGTATATCTAGAAATAAATTGAAATTAATTAATTTTATGTAATATTCTAAAAATAGTAAGTATTAGGAGAGGATGAAGTTATCTATATATGAAAAAGGTTTTTTTATTGATCTGGATACTAAAGAAGATGAAGCAGATAGAAAGGAATATTTTATATGTAGACTATTTTCTATGATCTATCTTACAATAGTAGTGCCATGTGGCACTAGTATACAAATCTAGCACTAGTGTCTCTCCTGTAGTGACTATTTTTAAATTTTAGGGGAGATGCAAGAGTTCTTGAAGGTCTTGTGGGTGATTTAAGGTCTATGTCACTATTTGTGTTGATTCTTCTCCAAAACCCTAATGAATACCCACACACATGAAATAATCAAATAATCAACTGTAAAAGGAAAGGAAAAACTAGGATGTGGGATGTTATAATTGCATAGAGTAGAATATCTATTATCCTAACCAATGCTTACATTAACCCCAATCATAGGATTTTTACATCATATGTATTTATCTCTTAGGGAATGTGTACCATGGACTTGAACGATATGCTAGGATGATTTTTTCCTAGGCCCTTCTTTGATCAAGCACGTAAATGTCTATGTGTGAATAATGAGTAGTATGTAGAGTGTTTATGTTATAATATTGATTGATTTAATGTAATAAGTGCCAAAATAGTAAGTAATAGATGTAAAATTCATTGTGAGGCTCTTTATATAAGATGATATTTATTACTAATGTAATACCTTTATCGTTGGCTAACATGTCCTAAAAAAGATATAAAAAAATTAAGAGAAGGGTCACAGAGGGGTTGAGACTCAAATGTAGGTGAAATGTCCCATCAAAAACTGAAGGCAAAAATGGAAAATAGCACCATGTGGTTCTATTGTCCTCAAAATGGAGCTAATGTCCAATGGCTCAGAACTAAGTAAAAATCAAGGATGATAGGCTAGGGGCCCTTTGGATTGTGAAATGGTGATGAGTGACTATTGGGGGTGTCAAAATAGGGATAAAAAGGCATAATAAAGATTAAAATACACAAGGTGACCATGTAAACTAGGACTATAAACATCACTAAGACCCTTTGTGTGAAATAGAAACAAAATACATGGTACTTGTGGTTTCTTGACCAAATTAGGGTCTTTATAACTTCATTTATATAATAAATGGGGGGTATGTAGTCATCTATATTTTTAATTTATTGTAATGAGTGTCACTTAAGACCACCTTATCCTAACTTATCCCTACAACTATCTTGGGGACTCTTTTGATAATTTTATGTCTTTTGTGCAAGTCCAATCCATTCTCATATTCACCAAAAGTAACACTAGTCCATCCCCTAGTCACCTAAGTCTATTTCTATTGAGTTGTACAGCTAAAAGCTTCACTAGATGAGTGAATGCAAGGTTGCTAGAGTCACACAGTTGCTGACATCAGTCAGGACTGACTGATGTCAGTCAGGGGTCAACTGGGAGCTTCCATCATCGGTTATGGATCGGCTGACATTGGTCATGTGCATTCCAGAAGTCTATTTTCATGGATGAACAGATTGTTTGCATGAAAAGTTTAACTATTAGTATTGAGTCTGCATTTCTATTTTTGGCAAGAATAATTTGAACCTTTGATTAAGAGGTGTATCTAATGGTGGAGAATGCATAGCTCATGATCCCTAATTCTATATAATAAGGATAGATCTTCATAGCTTGTGTATGAAAAAAAGGGTAGATAATTCGAGTAGCCGAATTGTGTTTGTAATTGTGAGAGAGAACTCTTGAGGGAAAGAGATTTGTACATCTGAGAGGTGTGGAAGAAAGAGAGATTTCTTCATTTTATTTCCTTATGGAAGAGTTTAATATAAGTTTTCATTATTTCTTGTATCTCTTATTCTTTGTTGATTTTAATTTCTAGTTACATTTTATTTTTGGTTTCAATTCCGTGTTTAGTTGCTTACACAACAGTAATAAATTACTCTATTAGATCCTAACAAGTGGTATCAGAGTTTGGTTCACTAACACCTTGGTTTAAGAGTGTGTTAAGTGTTTATTGATTATAGGTCACTCACATGGGTTTCTGATTGAGTGGGAGTAAAGCAATGGTAGAAGAAAGTAAGCTAAGAATGGAGAAATTTAACGACAAGAATTATCAATTATGGAGGATGAAAATAGAATATTATCTATATCATAAAGATCTATACTTACCATTGGGAGGGGTTTCAAGCAAGCCCACAGATATGCAAGATGAAGAATGGAATGTTCTTGATAGAAAAGTTTTAGGATCCATAAGGTTGAGCTTGGCATCTTCTATGATTTCCAACTTGTCACAGGCAAAGATAACAAGAGAGTTAATGGATACTTTGGAAATTTTATATGAAAAGCCCTCAACTTCAAATAGGGTATATCTTATGAAGCAATTATGTAATTTGCAAATGCAGGAAGGTGGATTTGTATCTATTCATCTAAATGATTTCCATGTAATAGTAAATCAGTTAAATTCAATCAAAATACCTTTTCAGGATGAAATTAAGGCTCTCTTAATTTTATGCTCTTTACCTAAAAGTTGGCATAGTTTGGTAATGGCAGTTAGTAATACTGCATCTGCTACAAATATCTTGAAAGTTGATGATGTTTTTAGTGTAATCTTGAATGAAGAAACTCACAAGCAAAGCACAGGGGAAACATCAGGGAATGTTTTAAGTATTGAAAGCAGGGGAAGGCAAAGAGAGAAGGGCAAGCAAGGGAGATCAAGGTCAAAGTCAAAGATGAGAAGTAGATCCAAATCTAGAAATGGAAGAAAAATAACTTGCTAGAATTGTGGAAATATAGGGCATGCAAAAAAAGATTGTTGGTTGAAATTTAAAGAAGAAAATCAGCATGAAGTTAAAGAAGAAGCAAAAGTTGCAGGTATTGTTGCATAAGATGCTCTTATATTTTCTTTGGATAATAAAATAGAATCATGGGTTTTAAATTTTGGTGCCTCTTTCCATGCAACCCCAAATAGAGAATTTTAAAATGATTATGTCCATGGATATTCTGGAATAGTCTATTTAGGGTATGATGAGCCTTGTAAAATTGTTGGCAAAGGAAAAGTGCAGCTGAAATTGTAGAATGGCAACACATCGGTGTTGAAAGATGTCATGCATGTACCCATCCTAAAGAGGAATCTGATTTCTGCAAGAAAGTTGGGGGATGAGGGTTGCACAGTAACTCTTATAGCTGAATCTTGGAAAGTTTCAAAGGGTGAACTTGTATTAGCTAGAGGTAAGAGAGTAGGTACTCTCTATTTATGTAATTGAATTACTGATTATTCTCCTTCTGTTCTATCTACTTCAGATGTAGATGCAAAGTTGTGGCACTGTAGGCTTGGTCACATGAGTGAGAAGGGAATGAATGTTCTTAAGTCAAAAGGTAAGCTTTCAGATTTGAAAAGCATAGATCTAGATTTCTTTGATCATTATGTTTTTGGAAAATAGAAGAAAGTGAGTTTTCTCAAAACTGGGTCAACAAAGAGGAAGCACAAGTTGGAGCTTGTTCACACAGACGTGCAGGGACCAGCTCAGGTATCTTCTATTGGAGGATCACATTATTATGTTACTTTCATTGATGATGCTACAAGAAAGGTATGGGTTTATTGCATAAAGAAGAAATCTAATGTTTTTGACACATTTAAGAAATGGAAAGCTTTGGTTGATAATGAAATAAGTTTGAGATTGAAGTGCCTTAGATCTGACAATGGTGGTGAGTACTGCAGCTATATGTTCAACAGTTATTGTTCTATGAATGGAATACATAGGGAAAGGATGGTTCAAAGGACACCTCAGTAAAATGGAGTTTCTAAAAGGATGAACAGAAAATAATGGAGCATGCATGAAGTATGAGGTTGCATGTTGGTTTGCCCTTACAATTTTGGGCAAAAGCTGTAGACACTGCAGTTTACTTGATTAATAGAGGACCTTCTACTACTCTAGATGGTGGAATTCCAGAAGAGGCTTGGACAGGTAAAAAGGTAGATCTTTCATTTCTCAGAGTTTTTGGATCTAAAGCTTTTTTGCACATTGATAAAGAAAATAGAAAGAAGCTAGATGTTAAATCTATGAGGTGCACTTTTATTGGTTATGGCTCTAGAGATTTTAGATTTTGGTTGTGGAATCTAGGAACTAACAAAATTATTAGAAGCTGTGATGTTGTTTTCAATGAGAAAGTGATGTACAGTGATCAGCTCAAGAAGCTAAATAATTTTGAGCAGGGCAATGTTGATTTGGATGAGATGATGATCCAAAATGAGCTCATGGGCAAAAATAATCACACATAGGAAAACACAGACATCGACATCGGTTAGGCAGGAACTGACATTGGTCAAGAAGGAACTGATGTTGGTCAAAAAGTAACTAACATCAATCAGGTAGGAATCGACGTCGATCAGGTTGAACTGACGTTGGTCAGGTACAGACCCAGAGATGATTGGGATCGGTCACTGACAGAGAATTTGGGCGGACAGCAAGCCATGAATGAGTCTCAAACACCCATAAGGAGGTTTGAAAGGGTAAGTAAACCTCCAATTCATTATTCCCCTTCATTATACTACTTATTGCTCACTGATGGTGGAGAACCAGAAAGTTTTGATGAGGCAATGCAGGTAGAATCTTTGAAATAGTGGGAGCATGGCATGAATGAGGAAATTGATTCCTTGGAAAAGAACCAAATGTGAGATTTGGTAGAGTTGCCAGCAGGAAAGAAAGCACTAAAAAACAAATGGGTTTACAGATTAAAGGAAGGAGAGAATGGACAAATGAGACATAAGGCTAGGCTGGTAGTAAAGGGATTTGCACAAAAACCAGGTATTGATTTTGGTGAAATTTTTTCTCCTATAGTAAAAATGACTTTTATTTAGACTGTATTGTCTTTAGTTGCTATTGAGGATTTGCATCTTGAGTAGCTTGATGTTAATATAGTGTTTCTTCATGGAGATTTGGATGAAGAAAAATATATGGATCAGTCGAAAGGTTTTGAGGTCAAAGGTAAAGAGAAACTTGTGTGCAGGTTGAAGAAAAGCTTATATGGTCTTAAGCAAGCTCCTAGACAATGGTATTTGAGGTTTGATAGGTTTATGATAGAGCATGGCTTTAGTAGATGTCAATCTGACCATTGTGTTTATTTTAAGAGATTGGATAATGGTAGATATATTATCCTATTACTATATGTAGATGATATGTTTGTTGCAGGTTCACACATGCAAGCTATTAATGAGCTTAAGGTAAAATTAGCTCACACATTTGCCATGAAGGATTTGGGAGCAACAAAGAAAATCCTTGGCATGACTATTAAGAGAGATAGGAAAAATCACAGTTTGATTTTGTCTCAACAGGATTATGTGAACAAGGTGTTGGAGAGGTTCAATATGCAGGATGCAAAATTGGTAAGCACACCTATGGCTGGACACTTCAAGTTGAGCAAAGAACAGTGTCCTAAATCACATGATGAGGTTGAGTACATGAGTAGAGTTCCATATGCTTTCACAGTTGGGAGCTTATTGTATGCAATGGTATGTACCAGACCTGATATTACCCATGCAGTGGGAGTTGTCAGTAAGTTTATGGCCAATCCAAGAAAGGAACACTAGAAAGTAGTTCAGTGGATTCTTAGATATTTGAGAGGGACCAGCAGTAGGCATTTATGCTATGAAGGGTCAAACACTTATCTACATGGGTATGTATATTCAGATATGGCAGGTGACTTGGATGGCAAGAGAAGCACCACATGATATGTGTTCACTGTTGGTGGAATGACGGTTAGCTAGATTTCAAAGTTGTAGAAGGTTGTTGCCTTGTCTACTATAGAGGCATAATACATTGCAGTCACAGAGGCTAGCAAGGAAATGATATGGATGACACGGTTCATGGAAGAGTTGGAAAAGGAGCAAGAGAGTTGCAGATTGTACAGTGATAGTCAAAGTGCAATTCATTTGGCAAAGAATTCAGCCTTTCATTCAAGAACCAAACATATATAGCTTAGGTACCACTTCATTAGACAGGTATTGGAGGATGGTGAGTTGAAGCTAGAAAAGATCCATATAGATGAGAACCCTACTGATACGTTAACAAAGCCGGTAACAAAGGAGAAGTTGAATCTTCATTCAACTTTTATTGGTCTTCAATATTGAGCTTGAAGATGGAGAAACAAGCTAGAGGATGTTGTTGTATAGGTATAGGTGCAACTATTTATCTCCAAGTGGAAGATTATTGAGTTGTGGAGCTAAAAGCTTCACCAGATGAGCGAATGCATGGTTGCTGGAGTCACATAGTCACCGACATTGGTCAGGACCGACTGATGTCGGTCAGGGGTTGACTAGGAGCTACCAGAATTGATTATGGATCAGCTAATGTTAGTCATGTGTAGACAGATAGGGACTGACGTTGGTCACCTGTGCATTCCAGAAGTCTATTTTTGTGGATGAACAGATTGTTTGAATGAAAAGTTTAATTGTTAGTATTGAGTCTGTGTTTCTATTTTTGGTAGGACTGATTTGAACCTTTGATTAAGAGGTGTATCTAATGCTGGAGATTGCATAGCTCATGATCCCTAATTCTATATAATAGGGATAGATCTTCATAGCTTGTGTATGAGAAAAAGGGTAGACAATTCAAGTAGCTGAATTGTGTTTGTAATTGTGAGAGAGAACTCTTGAGGGAAAGAGATCTGTACATCTGAGAGGTGTGGAAGAAAGAGAGATTTATTTATTTTATTTCCTTTTGGAAGAGTTTAATACAATTTTTCATTGTTTCTTGTATCTCTTATTCTTTGTTGATTTTGATTTCTAGTTACTTTTTATTTCTGGTTTCAATTCTGTGTTTAGTTGCCTACACAACAGTAATCAATTACTCTATTAGATCCTAACAATTTCTTTCTTGCTTCTTCCACCTACACATTAAAATGGTCTTTTATACTATAATGTACTACTCCATTTACCAAAGGGAAGATCTAATGTCCCCTTGCTCCTTAATCTTTAAATGTATATCTTTTAATTTCTCTAAGCACTTGTACAATTGGTCTAGAACTATTTCACATCTTGGCAAGCACCACAATGTTAAATATAGACCAATTTCATTAACCTATCTATTAGATGGAAGTAAGATTAAATTAATCACAAATAAACTCAAATACAATTGTGAAAATTAACATCATTGATCCTTATTCTGCCTTACTTATGCATACACCCATCTACAACATCTTAGAGCTCATATTAATTACATTTACAGTCTCAATTCACACTTAAAGTACTCAAATAATAAATCATACTAGTATTTACATGACATTACACTAGTAATTAGGTTGGGAGAACTACATTAGGATTCATCCCCTTTTGAGGTATTGATATGTAGTAAATGCTCAGCACATGGGGTGTTGAGGTCATGTCCAACCTACCCTGGTAATGTCACTCCTTTTATACTTATGCTTATCAAAAACCTTAACAAACATGTAGGCATAAGGTTTAGCACTAGAATCAATCAAAATAAGGAAAAAATAATGAACCAACATCTATGCACATAGGTAAAAACTCCCCAAAATGAGGTGAAGGTCCACATAAAAGTTTATTATCACTACTTGCAAAAGGAAACTACCATAACACAGTGGACACTAACATGGTGCACTAATATCCAAAGGACCATGTTATTTTCCAATAGGGTTTTTGACTCCTGCTTACTCTTCATAATTCCTATACTATTTTTTAGTGTATCATTTATCTGTCTCAGTCAATTTCTATGAAATTTCATCTCTTCTAATTCATATGCTATTTATAGAATAATCATATAAATAAATTGTTATACAAGTTAGAGGCTATTAATATTACATATTTATTCCTTGATTTATTATTCTAACACTTTAACAGATTAGGAGTTCACATTCCATAAATCCCTTAAAAGTTAAATCATTATGAAAACCCAAGGTTTAGGATAAATTGGGGTAATTCTTCATGCTTTGGGTTTCAAATTTCAAATTTATGTAACTTTAGACTTATACGATAACCTTATAATATTGTATCATTAAGTTATTAGCATGGATTCCTAAGGTTTGAAGGGGCTTGAATAAATATTTTTAAAAATGGGCTCCTATTTTAAAATTTAAAATTAGGTCATGTGTGTTAAGGCATAAATGTACCTAAATACATAGAGATAATCCCCCATAGGAAGAAGAATATGGTGTTGTGTGAACTCTAAGAACATACCACAAATGAATATACTTGATCTCAGTGAAGGGTTTGGTGAATATATCAATAATTTTATCTATTATCTAGATCTAGTGGAGATTAATGACTTGCTCATGAAAGAGATCCTAAATAAAATAAATGTTAATCTAGATATTATTGGCCTATTGATAGAGGACCTCATTCCTATAGATCTGGATTGTGATTTTTTTATCACAAAAGATGATTTTTGGTAATTGAAATTAGATTCCAAATTTAGTTAAAATCCCTTGAAGCCAAATAACATTAATAGTAGAATTAATATCTCATCTATATTCTTTCTTAAGACAAGATAAGGAAATATCATTATACTTCTTACTTGACCAACTAATTAGACTTGAACTAAGGGATAAATTGTAGCCTAAAGTATACTTATGATTATGAATATCACTTGTCTATTCTGAATCTGTATAACCAATCAAGTTGATATCAATGCCTACTGTATAGTGAACATCAAAACTATGAGTACCCTAAATGTAGTGGAGAATCCACTTTGATGATTTCTAGTGTAGCTATCATGGTTCATACATAAATATAGAGACCATGCCCACTACAAATGAAATATTAGGTCTAGTGTGTTTAAGGTAGATGATACTTCCAACAAGTTATAAATATGAGGTAGTTTTAATAAAAGGAGATATAAAATTGGCCTCAAGTTTCACACCAAATAGAAAAAGATTCAAAGTTATCTTATAGTCATCCATGTTAGCATGTGAAATAAAATCAAGAGCATACTTGGAATGTGCATTAATGATCCTAGAGTCATACTAAGAATTTTCAATCCTAAGGAAGTAATGCAACAAGCCCAAGTTAGTCATAGAGAACCTATCAAACAATATAATTTTCACCACTCTGATTATTGATGAAAAATTATGTATGATCAATAGGTCATCCACATAGAGAACTAGAATCAAAAGTGAATCATCATAAAATAAAATTTAGACATTCAAATTAGAATGGCATCTATTGAACGTAACTAAAATAATAAATGAGTCCATTTGGGCATACCAAGGTCAAGGAACTTGTTTAAGGCCATAGATAGATTTATGAATTTTTCAAACTAAAGAATCTTTCACAAATCCTTGTGGTTAATCCATGTGCATTTATTATGTTATTTCATTGTGAAGAAAGGCACTCTTCACCTCCATATGATGAACATCCCAATGATGTGCTTCATTAATAGAAAGAATGAGTTAGATTGAGTTCATTTTTGAAATTGGTATGAATGTATCAATACAGTCAATGCCAAGTACCTAAGAAAAACCCTTTTCTACCAAACATGCTTTAAAATTGTCTATAGAACCATATATTGAAAATTTGTATCATTAGATCTACCTACATTGAACAAGATTTATTCCTTTAGTAAGAATGACTAAATCCCAAGTGTTGTTCTTTGGTAAGGAACCATTTTCCTCTTCCATATAAGTATCATACTTAGGAGTGTATGATGCCTCATGAAACAATTATGTATAGGAATGAAGTGTAATCAAAGCATGTGGGGAATTATGGAATTGTGAATAGGTTTTCATGGTGTTTAATGGATTTTCAATCCATTATGCAACACTTTATATATTCTATCTAACCTAGAAAAGACCAATTCATAGAGAGTTAGGAGGACATTCCTCATTATCTAAAGATATTCTAGGAGGAGGAGGTGAATACTCATCACTAATATCATCATTAAAACTAGAGGAATAATTTTAATCATCAGGAATATATTCAAGTGGATTTAGATCATCACAAATATCATCAAATATAAATGCATCCAATAAAGGGGGAGGGATTTCATGTGTGAATTTTGAAGAACTTTCTTGAAATTGAAAAGTCCTCTCAATGAACAACTCATGAGTGGTGGGATATAGAAACATGTATCACTTAAAACCCTTTAGATATATAATGAATATGTAAGGATAACTATGAGTTTTTATTACCTTAATATTATTCTTCAAATGTGGGCCATAGAAAGAGATATAAACACTCAAAAGTAACTCACTATGGGTTTCTGACTAATCAAGGTATAAAAATTAACAACTCCATGTAATGATTTATGAATAACTTGGTTATGGATATAACACACATAGTTGATGGCCTCAACCCAATACTGAGGTGCAATAGACTTAGAGTGTAGAATATAATTGGTCATTTCCTTCAAGGACATGTTCTTTTTCTCTCTCACACCACTTTGTTGAGGACTATATGTAACTTTACATTGTATCTCAATCCCCTCCAATTTACAAAATTACTTAATATAGTTACTGACATTCTACTATTATTGATTCATATAATCTTGATGGTAATACCTAACTATTTTTGTACAAATATATTGAATACTTTAAAATTATCAAACATCTTTAATTTCTACTTAAGTAAATACAACCAATAATGCCTCAAAATGTTATTGATGAAAATAAGCTTGTGCATTGTCATATTTAATGAAGGTTTTGGAAATAGACCAACAAGGTCACTATGGATAATGTCTAATATCTATTCAGATCTCTATGATTTGTCCTTGTCATACCTCTCCTTAAGGTGCTTACCAAGTATGCAACCATGACAAACTCTAATAGGAAACTTGACTCGTGAAAACCCTAAAACCATGTCTTGACGACTGAGTTATTCTAGGTACCGATAGTTGAGATGGTTGAATTGATCATGCCATAATTAATTCATCCCATTTAAATGATTGAGTAGTGAAGCAGATGTTTATTACGAGAAATATGTAATAAAGTATACAATCATGACTAGTGATCTACTTTCCCAAATGCAATAATGGAATCACTATTTGCTTCCCTAATGACCACTAAATTAGATGTTAAATCAACTTTATTTCTTAAATTGATGTGAGTGATATGATAAATAGATAGGATATTGATAGATAAAGAGGGAATACATAAAATACAATGAAATGTCCAATTATTCTCTTCAACAGATCCACTCTCACTAACTTCAATGGAAGTAAAGTCACCCAACAAGATGGAAGGAATAAAAAAAGGTTATAAGGATGAGAACATGCCATATGATGAAGCCATGTGGTGAAATGCATTAGAATCAATAATCCATGTGGATGGCTAGGATGAAAATTCATCAAGTGATTTGTCATTATCTTTTTGGCCTTAGAGGACTCCTATTTTGATGAACTATGATCGGAAGACTCAAGGACACTGATGTTATGTTTCTAAATAATCTTAGGCAATTGGCAATCTGATTCTTCATGCATTTGGATTCATCATGCACATATTTATCTTAGTAGACACATTTGAGTCACTCTTTATTTGTTTTCCCATCTAGATAGGAGGACTCTTTTGATGCATTAGACTTAGAAGTAGATTTTTAACCCTTTCTTTTCTTTGGTTCCTTGTTCTATTTCTTCTCCTTGATGCAAAAAGCCTTCTATTTTTCATGACACATAATTAGGACATGAAACTCAGCTGACTTCACTATACCAATTTGAATGATCTTATTTATCTCCCAAGTTAAGTTAGTTAATAAATAATTACAAGGATGGCATGGTCCATGTATCCCCAATGGCATGCTTGGTGGCATAGAAGGTATAAATCAAAACAAAATAGTTAGACCCAAACTTGGAAAGGATGGAAAGAATTAATTGATCATCAATTTCTTCTATTCCCCCTAGTTTTAAATGTAAATTGATTGATTTAAACTTTGTGAATAAGTCTTGTATCATGTCAAAATCACATGGGCTCAAACTAATGAGCTCATTCCCCAATTCATGACCTCTTATTATGTCTTCCTCCCCAAAACATTTTTCCATATGGTGCATACTTCAATAGGAGTAGTGACAGATTCATTATGAAAGAGTAGGTTAAGAGACAAATATAGACATAATATATTATAGGATTCATCACTTGTATTTTACCATTTCAACTTATCTACCTTAGGTATCAGTTCATTTTTTATACTCATTGAGATTCATTATAAGCCTTTAATCCTCTAGAGGATTTTCACTTTGGATTTTCACTCATGATAGTTGAATGGTATAAGAATCATAATAGAACTTAGATCTATGTTGTATAAAGGAAGTATGTGATGAAATACATGTGTTAAAATAATAGGAATATGCAACACCATAACTATTTATAGGTTCAAATTTATAAGGAACAAGAATATTACCAATGCATAGAGCTCAAAAAAATCAAAATTTTAAAAAATGACACCTAAAAAGGAGTAGTAGGCTAAAAGTTATGCACATTTGAAATTTGAATGGCAATTTTAATCTCAAATTTGCAAATTTTGAAAAATTTTGGGTGTGAAAAAGTATGCATTGGGTGCTAGAGTTAAGCCCCTGCTAGTAGGAATCATATTTTAAGTCACCTTCATATAAGTATGCCATATGACTAAGGGGTTAATACTATTTTTGAGTATTCCCCCTCCCAATTTTGATTGATGTGATTGATGTGGGAGTGACATCACCCAAAAAATACCTCCATTTTTCAAATGAATAGTTTCACTTTCCACTTTCTTAAATTTCATGTTACCTCACATGTCACAATATATGAGATTGAATTTGATTTCCATATATAAATCCCTAGGTGAAAATTGGCTGATAGAGATTTGAGTGTCCTTAGATAGGGGTAAAAATTCACCTTTATTATTGGTAAGTGCATTAAATTCTAACCCAGATATTTGTACTATCATTATAGTTTACATGGGTTGTTAGCACAACTATTAGGTTCCACTTAGTGTACGAGCAAGGACGTTGAGGTTTGGAAAGGTTCATTTCAAGTTATTCAATTTTTCATGGGATTTCATGAAAGGATATCATAGTATAACAGGGTTAAATAAAAGTTCATTGGGGTCTATATTGTCTATTGGTAGAGGTTGTGGTATCTGTTGGTGCAGGTATGTTCATCAAGATATACATGTCATGTAAGGATAAGCATTAGGGTCTGGCATATGTGTGAATGGAGGTCACAAGATCTACTATTTTTACTTTCAAGGTTATTGGGATCTTATGAGTGATTACATAAAGATCCAAAAGTCTACCAACTACTAAAATTCCCTATGAGGGTTGGACATCCTATAGAGTTTAGGAAAATTCTAAATTATACATATTTTATGTGAATTATCCAAACATCAACAAATACCTATTTGGTTTCTTGAAAAAACTAGAAATATACACAAATGGTTTATACTCAAAGTCACTATATGTATTTATTTTTTGTAGAATTCAAATAATGACCTTGAAACCCTCCAAAAATGGCTAAAAATAGAATTTCATGAAACTAGGTAAAATTTACAACTATTCCTAGGGTTTTACCACCTTCTAAATCCAATGACACTATCTATTTTTCACTTAAGTAATCAAATAATGCATATTTTCACATATTTTTGAGAAACCCCACCAAAAACTAGAAAACCAAAATCAATGAAAAGATACTAAACAAGATAGAATGTAAGATCTCAAAATAGAGGTAATGGCATTTGGTTAGCAGAAGAGCTATGATACCATGTTAGAGTGGGACAAAATATAAGATCAATTGGATAGGATTGAATGCATGAGGATGAATTTTTACAGAGTAGTGAAATATGAAAAACAATTCAAAAGAGGAAGATCTTGTCTTAACAACAAAAATTTCCATTAACATTAATGCACTCTTTAGCCAAAACATGCATAGGAAGGTAAATTATATAGTGAGGAACTAGGTCAACTAAAAAGGTCATTAAATCAAATAAAAACTATAAACTATAAAAGTAATTAAATATATTTACCTTAATGACCTATTATTAGCCTTAGCAAGCTAATTAGACTGTGTAGGTAAAACCTCATAGTGGTAAAAAGCATATCCTAACATAACATTCCATTTTAGATCCCCTAGTTTAGGATAAATAATTATCACCTAATAATCTTCATCACCTGAATAAACATATAATTTAAAATCATTATTTATCATTTAATAAAAAGTTGAAAAAAATGTAATATATATATACATATACATATACATATATTCAAATGTCCCATAATTCAAACAAATATCATAGGCTAAGGGTCTAACACATCATTAACAACTACATCTCATCCAAGTAGGAATAATAGAGAACAACTCTTCTATATCCACCATGTGGTATACACTTCAATTCACCCACCATCATCTGTATCTTAGATTTATATAATAGAATCCATATCATGTATTGGAATGGGGGTAAGATCTATGCCAAATGTCTTACCCCTATCATCTAGTGTTATGGATCCTAAAAATCTATTCAAACATCCATGAAGTTGGGGTCACATCTTGTTATACACTGAACTTCCATGTAACTCTCTCATATTAAAAATTTTCAAATGTATTCATCCACCAGTCATGGTATCAAAAACTCACATAGATCCCATAATTATGATACATATTTTAAACATCTAGAACACCCTTTGTACAGTCTCCAAATAATGGATTCAATAGTCATCTCATCCAATATCATCCTATAATTCATGGTGCTCTGATATCACACCTTACCTTTACTATCTCGTATTAATGTGAATACCTATGGATGTGCCCAATTGTCATGTGGCATCCCCACCAATAGAGTAACTAGTATGTGATCATAAACCAAACCATGTAATAATGTAGTCAACCTGATCCCACCAGAAATATCCTCATTTTTGAATCTATAACAATATCTATATACATGCAAAAGCATGGTCCTTAGCAAGGAATACATGATCCCCTGATCATCTATATCCTAGATAATGGTATGCATCATGTATGAAATAAATATACCACCACTATCTACTATAAAAATTAAGATAATAAAATATTAAAAAAATTTAAGACATGCAAAACAATAGATGACATAATATCTATATTCAATATCAGAGAAAATAACTATGGAAGAAAAGAGAAAAGGTTGCATCCTTAGTCAGTTAAACTAGTAGAGCCAACTTAGAGGAGAAATGCCAAGTTAGAAAAAGTAAGTAGATCATGGCAAAGGAGAGATCATGTGGTCAATGAGAAGGAAGATCATAAGAGGTAGAGGTGTTCACAAAATATATAATACCAATGTCAAGATAGGGTCTCATTTGCACAAATAATATACTTGCATAAAGGCCATTCATGAATAGGTAGTAGGTTGTGGAGTTGTGTGAGAATAAATAGTTAGCATATTTTATAAGAGTGAATTGAATCTATAAAAAAAACATAACCAGTTGCAGAGGATATCTATAGGAGGCTAGATCATAGAAGAAAAGGTACAACATTTTAGCACATCAAATCATGATCAATGATCTAAAAGTAAGTATTTGTGTTATATCCAATTTTTTAAAAGCATATTTATTTTAGATATATATAATTAAAAAAAAATTAGATCAATAATATATCTCGTATGGAAGGAAAGAGTTGGAAACATCTACCAATGTTTGATGGTCAGAACTATGACATGTGGGAAAAGAAGATGAGGATGATTTTTATGGCTAATGATCTATAGGAGTGTGTGATCATCAGTTTTACAAATGTGACTGATCAAGGAGTTTACAACACATTGACAAATGCCCAAAATACTTTATTGAAGGAGAATCAAAGGAAGGATGTGAAAGCATTAAATCTTATAGAGATGGTAATCGTAGAAGCCATATAACTAAGAATTGCATAATCAAATTACATAAAAGAAGCATGTAATATCTTCCAAAATTATTACTAAGGTATTGATAAGGTATGGTTGATAAAACTCTAAATGCTTAGAAGAAAATTTTAAACATTGAAAATGAATGAAAATGAGTCTATTTCTGAGTTTCATACTAGAATCTCTAGCTTAACAAATCAATTAATTATTAATTGTGAAATAATAGATGACCAAAGGATTATTTAAAATATCCTTAGGATTTTTATTATGATATATTATCCAATTGTCCTAGGTATTGATGAGGCTAAATACCTCTCAAGGATTACAATGGATGAATTAATGAGTTCTCTTCAAACCCATGAGCACCGGTTGAATAGATCCAAACCTTCTTCCCTAGAACAAGCCTTCAAGGCTTAGGATAGTTTCTGTGGTAGGGGGAAAGGAAGATAAAATAGAGGTAGAAGCTTTAGAGGTAAAGGGAGAGGAAGGAGACACTATGTTAGATCATGTTCAGACATTTAAGAAGGAACTAGCAGCTCCCAATCAAATTTCTAGGACAAGAAAATAATAGTACTTCAAATCAAATGTATGATAAAAGTAATATTCAATGTTATTATTGTCATAAGTATGGTCACTTTGATAGTGAATGTAGAAAGAGGCAATATAACCAATCAAGGAAAAAATTTCATGTAGCTACTAATAATTGAAATGAAACTAAATATTTTCCAAACATGTTCATTGTATGCAATGTTGTTAAGGAAAGCAATGCTAAGGTATGGTATTTGGATAGTGCATGTAGTAACCACATGAGTGGTAATGAGAATCTATTTTTCTCCATTGATAATAATATTAAATTAGATATTAATATGGGGAACAATGAAAGAGTTTTTATTTTTGGTAGAGGAATTATCATTATCTACACCAAGCAAGGCGAATTGAGATAAATCCAAGATGTCTATTAGGATCCAAATTTAAAACAAAATATATTGAGTAAGGAAGATTGTACCAATGAGGTGAATTCAACTTTATGCAAGAGCATGGTAGGTGGCCCTATGTATTTGATAACGTCTAGGCCTGATATAGTGTATGTAGTAAGTTTGATTTCTAGATTTATGGAAACACCTAAGGATACACATTGGCAAGCAAGAGAATTCTAAGTTATGTCAATGGAACCAAGAAATATGAAATTATTTATACTGCATCAAGTGATTTTTATCTAGTTGTCTATACATATAGTGATTGGGAAGGCAGTTTAAATGACATGAAAAACAAATTAGGTTATATATTTCACATGGGTTCGAGATCCATTTCTTCAGCATCCAAGAAGCAACCCATAGTTTCTATTTCCATAATAAAATTTGAATACATTGTATAAAATGCAACATGTTAATATATTTGTATAAGGAGAGTCTTAGTAGATTTGAAGAATAAACAAATAGATAGAACAATCATATTTTGTGATAACATGTCTTCAATGGCATTGATGAGCAATCCAGTGTTTCATGGTTAAATCAAGCACATACAGATTCTTTATCACTTCATAAGATAATTGGTTTAAGATGATTAAATCAAATTGTCATTATTTATATATGAAGATTAGTTATTAGACATCTTCACAAAGGCACTAGCGAAGGAGACCTTCAAGCATTTGATATAGAATTTAAGAGTAATGGATTTTGTAATAGCTAGTGTAATAAATTAAGGGGGAGTGATGGAAGTCATAATTTTTTTCATATCTATATTTATTAATCTGTTAGTTATATCTTATTAATAACTTCTTACAATAATAAATTTGTTTTATCATATTTTGTAAAAGACCTCTTTAAATTGAGGGTCAATGTAAGAATTTAGAAATCAATCAATAGAAGTGTATCAACACTATGTCTTATGTGATCTTTTGTTTTTCCTAAAGTCTACAAACCCAAATACACAAGGGTAAATAAATTATTTATATACTTAGTACATGCTCGAATTTGTCTCTAGTTAAATTTAAGACTATGTAATATGATTCAATTATCTCACACAAATACTTCAGTACATATATTTATTTAGTACACTATAGTTAGTATACAAATATATTATAGTTTATACATAGTTTTTACATAAAATGACAAAGGGTTTTGTTATATTAACACAATATTCATAACATGCTCAATTGGTTTTAGATTTATTCACATCCTTTAATATTTAGACACATGTCCTCCTTTCAAACTATAATAAAGAGCATTATTATCAACATAGGGTGTTGTTGTTCAGGTTAGCACATGATAGTTGTTTTATGTTTTTGTAAGTTATCATTATTTTCCACAACACAAATATTATTTTTGGCATAAAACACTATGCATGAGTCACATGCATAACATATGTTTACACTTTTGGCACAATTCAACTCTATTTATACATAGGTTATGATAATGGGTGAATCTACACATTAAATGTGTACATAAACAAATAATCGGTAATTAGAAATATAAATTTCTAGCTTAGATTTTTATGACTCAATTTACTTAATTATAAGATTTAGGGCATGATGCATGGCACATGGTATTAATATCCCAATTTTATACTAGATTCTATATAAGGAATATAAAATCATGCCATTATATATGTTGTATATACCAAATTTAATTTAAAATTATATTTATAATATTTTCATGTTAATTTTAAAATATTTTTTAAATATAATGAATCTTATCACCATTTACAATTGTTGATTAAAAAAAAATCACCAGTACCCAATATATTAATTTATGTGGAGTTAATGTTAAATAAATGTTTGAATTTTAGGTAAAAAATATTCACATTAAGTGTATCTTAGATCCTCAAACCATAATGATTTAATCATATTTAGGACATATATTCCACATCATTAGCTCATTTTCACATGCATCACTTTTATTCATGGTCAATTATTTCTCCAAGAAGATAACAATATTAGAGACAATATTATCTCCATGTGGGTTGACTACATTTAACCTATGGCATCTCCATATAGTGGGCACATGATAAAAAAGTGCAGGTATGAATTTATTCCTTTTAATCTATTATTTTTATTTTATTGCATTACTAGAATAAAATAGGAGGGTTGAAAATTTATATACACAAAATTGGTCAATAAAAAAAAATTACTGTGTGGTTTTTTACTTTTGTATTTAGAACTCATAATTTTGAATTAAGATACTATTGGAACTTTTTTTTTACTCTTATATCTCATATACCATCTATGCACACTAATTTAATTATGTTTTTTAAAGTTTTATTCTTTCATGGAATTCCTTACCTAAGTCATAGGGATCTCTAGTCCTTTTTCTCTTTCATCATGTTTTCTTCTTGTTTTTAGATAGGACAACCCTATTTGGACTATTGTGATCTGATAGGTTGTATAAAATGGGAGGTCTTTTCAGGTATACAATTTATAACCACTTTTGGATAACATTTGACTTGGGTCTATTTTTTTGACCATTTTATCCTCCTTTAGGTCAGGTGGCGTGTCAATGGTTTTTTAAATTCTAAAATTTGGATTCTTATATTTAAAGGGTTACCTAAGGAATTTTGCATCTATCACTTACATATGTTTTCACTAGTATAATAGTAAAATAAAATTCATGATGCAACAAGATCAACATCTATATTTTATCTAAATTTCATACTACTGCATCTATATAGCATGCTTGAACCAAGAAGAGGGACTCAGTGAAGAGAATTTAGAATCACACTACATATGATCTTGTCACATAAACACATTAGAGGGAGAAATAAATCAGTCTGAGGTCCCCATTTTAGTTATATGTAGGCAATACTCAGTTCATAGGGGTTTTGAGTCCAATTTAACCATTCCTCCTTCCCTATTTATTTCCCCTTTTGCATTTGATCTCTATTTTATTTGTGTGTAGATCTTTTCTAGGATTTTAAAACAACCAGGGAAACACGTTTAATTTTAAAATCATACATATATAATGGAATGAATAAATTGTATATGTATACCTACATAAATCACCATTTTACATGTTTATTATAGGATTAGCCCAAAAAACAACACTTCATAAGGACAACATAGGAGGGTGCCATAGTCTAGATCTATTAGTCTTGTTCTAGACAATCATGATAGACATAAAATCAAATAGAAATGTATCTCAATTAACCTCATACTCATAAACACTCATCCATAAATTTGTGTCCCCTAGAATTAAATAATTTTCTCATCCCTCTTTTTACTTTTTAATCAAAACCATAGTGGCTCATATACATTCACTTTCAAGTAGATGTATGTTTGAATTCCTATTTGCATTGTTCATCTAGTTTACTTAGTTTCTTTTCTTATTATATTAATTCCTTTTAGTCACAAGTTTAATAAAACACTATTCTATAATCTTATTTTTTTTATTTGGTTGCATTAGATGGAGTTATTGGGGTTGATATGCTTGAGTGGTATCCTTTGCTTACATAATCCTAATAAGATTAGCATGGAAAATGTACTATGGGGAGAGGGGAAAATGTGTAAACCTAACTTTGTGTTTAGATCCCATTGCTTCATTTTTTCATTCATGTATCTCTTATATCATCCTTGCACAATAATATCATCATGTTTGTTGAAGTTTTATTCTTCTATGTCAATAGTTATCTATGTAATAGGGATCTTTGGTCCTCTTTCTCTTTCATCCTATTTTCTTATTATTTTTAGATTGGAACACCCTATTTGGACAATCCCACTTTGATAGGTTATCTAAAATTTCATTTGGGGGGTGGTGGTTCTTATCCAACTTATGTTTTAAAAACTTTTAGGGAGAACATTTCATTTGGGTCCCTTTTATGATATCTTATCCTGCTTTAACATGGTCAGTGTGTCAGTGGGTTTTATAAATTCAAAATTTGGAGTCTTATATTTAAATGGTTCCCTAAGCCATTCTACATCTAAAACTTACATGTGTTTTCACTAGTATAATAAAGGAAAATTCATGATGCAAAAATCTCAACATCTATATTTTATCTAAATTTCATACTATTACATCTAGATAACATGATTGAATAGAGCATAAGGCCTAAGTTAATAGAATTTAGAATCACACCACATATGATCTTGTCACATAAACATGCTATAGGGAGAAAAACATCAGTTTTAGGTACCTATTTTGGGGAGATGTTGGTAAAATTAATAAGGGTTATGAGGCCAAGTCAACCATTCCCACTTCCCTATTTATTTCCCATTTTTCATTTGATCTCCATTTGGTTTGTGTGCATAACTTTTCTAGACTTCTATAATAAGAGGAGGTGAAACACATATATTTTTACAATCATGCATCTGTAATGGGATGAAAAACATATATAGGTAGAGTGACATAGATCATCATTATGCACATTTATTTTAGGAGTAGCCTAGACAATAATGCTCCCTAAGGACAACATAACATGGTGTCATTGTCTAAATCCATTGGTATTATCCTAGATAGTCATGATAGACATATAATAATATTAAAATGCATCTTAATTAACCTCATATTCATACACACTAATCCATAGATCTGTGTCCCATATAAATAAATAAGTTTCTCATCCTTTTACATTTTATTCAAAGCCATAATAGCTCATATGCATTCATTTGTAAGTAGCTACATGTTTAAAATCCTATTTATATTTTTCATATAATTTACTTAGTTTATTTTATTCTTATATTAATTCCATTTAGTAACAAATTTAATAAAACACCATGTTATAATATTAATTTTGATTTGGTTGCATTAGATGGAGTAGTTAGGGTTTGGAGTTGTCTTCTTTGCTTACATCATCCTAATGAGCTTGGCATGGTAAATATAGTAGTTTCTTCCATTATATATTTCATATAACTAAATATATTGACCAAATTTTATTTTTATTTGGTCTAATCCTTAAGTTCATCCATCACCATTATGAATAGTATTTGTAAGAAAGAATGGATATAGATGATGCCTTGGATATCATCCTCACTTGAGATATCAATGATTGATTGATGATATTCATTATTTTATAGGATTTCATACATGAATTTATCCATTATCTTGACATATAACTATGTTTGGACACTTGTAAATTTCCTTCATAGCATTTATAGCTCCCATACTCTTAAGTGGTTCAAGAAATTCTCCCTATATAGAAGTGACTTTTAAAAAGAATCATCCATTTTGTCCACTATCACTTTCATGACCATTACTATCTTTTATTTTTAACCTTGATCATGTAATCATTTATTTATTAAAAGGAGTCCTATAGTAGTGATTTCCATTTGAGAAAATAGTGTGACATTTAATTTTTTTGCGTCACATATTCCTTAATGACATACCCATACTCCTCTATAAGTTTTAATATGGCATCAAATTCACTGTTTATCTTTCATGCTTATGTTCTAATCTTATTGATGCATTTTAGAGATAATCACGTATGTACCATGTTGCTGATCAAAGTTATTGTTGACCAAATTTGGTTTATATACCAAAAATGTGCCAAGCCCAAGAATCCAGTGGAAAGAGCAAGATCCTTATTAAAGAGTGACCCAGTGTCACAAGGAGCAAGTATAGAGTTGTAGAAACCCTATGAGATGTTAATAATTCTTAGAATAAGTATGGAAGTGCATATAATTCACCTGGTTCTTCATTTTGTTCATCTAGACATTTTGAGTCTAGTGGAAAAAATTCTAAATAGGTAATTTGTTGATGTCATAATTGACACGTGTGGATGAGTTAGGTAGAATTGATCATATGGGTTTGTTCAAATTAGTTAAAAACACATAAGAACCAATTTCATGCTCATCCTTTGAAGTGCATCAAAAGATGTAAAGAACCGAATTCAGCCTCTCAGGCAAAATATACTAAGTTTCCATACTTAGCCATTTTTGAAGAAGTTCAAATAAAGCCAAATGAGAATGTTGGTGAAGCCATATATCACAAGTGTGGAAGTATCAAGAAAAAGTGACCACATATGTTTTTTCATCTTGGTCCCTAGTTGCTACATGCTATATTTTAGGTCATTCACCAAAGTATGGTAGAAGTTATGCATGTTCAAAGTTGGCTCCTTAGTTAGATTTCACTAAGTTTCCCATACTTAGCCAAATGAAATAGGCCATTATCAAGATGTCATGCAAGAATGAATAGACCAGTCAATTTGAGAATTTTATAGACACACAGAAAGATATTGAGACCATCTAATCAAATGGGTTGATTCTTTTTGGCTTCCAAAAAATATCCTATAAATTTGACACATCCATGATTCCTACGCTTCAAGATACAAATATTCAAATTTGATCAAATAATGGGATATGTTCACATGAGATTCAAATTAAAGCCACTATAAAAATACGTATGAGATTAAATTTGATATTCTATAGGATGTCAAGTATGTCTATGGGGACATCAACTGACATTCTTGCAAATGTCAAATTTAAGCACCATAAAGTAATCATTTGATTTCATAGCATGGGTCCCAAGCAGATCTAATGGCATGAATTATATTATACATTTATATCTAATGAAGAGTGGAGTTAAAAGAGGTGAAAGGATCCAAGGAGAAAATATGTGCATGATAAGTGGCACAAGTTCTTTCAGTTGGGAGAAAATTTATGGCTCGTAAGCATCTGTTCATAGGCAGATCATTAGAACAAGGAAGAGTCAATAAGTCAACATATCTATAAAAGCAATAAGCATAAGTAAATTTGGGCACAATGTAAATAGTTCAAGTTGGCAATTGATATCAAATAAATGAAAGTGACCTTGGGACATTTTCAATGAGATTCAAAGAAATTATTTTAGACCCAGGGAAAGAAAATGTTAGGGTGTGGAGCTAAAAGCTTCACCAAGGAGCAGACTTAAACAGGTTCGGGTCTACACAGACACCGGCGTCGGTCAAGAGCGATCGACGTCGATCAGTTGCAGTTGCAGAGGCACCGACGTCGGCAGTGGGTCGGCCGGCGACGGTCACAGGCGAACAGGCAGGAACCGACCTCAGTTACCTGTGTGTCCAGAAAGCAATTTTTGAGGACAGAAGCGAGTGTTTGCATGATGAGTTTGAGTTATAGTCTCAAGCTCGCATCTCTATTATTAGCAATACTATTTTTAGATCCCTTTTTGAAGTGGCTTAACTGTTTGTTGTAAGAGCATGCTCAAGTTTCCTATTTCTATATGTAGGAAAGATCTTCTTAGCTTAGGATGTTGAATGTGTGAGTATGAGTAGAACATTGTGAATGTTTGAAGGACAGTACTGAGTTGCATCAATCCAGGTTGTTGGATTTGAGTGTACTTGAGAGAGAGAGCTCTTGAGGAATAGAGATCTAGTGAGAGATCTTGTGTGCATCTGAGAGAGGTGTGGAAGAAAGAAGTTTCTTCAATTGTATTCCTATTGTAAAGAGTTTTAATACAAGTTTTCAGGGTGTTTTCTTGTATCTCTTGTTCTGTGCTATTTATCATTCTAGTTGCTTATCTATCTGATTTATTTCCGTGTTTATTGCTTTCACAAGTGTAATCCATTGTTGGTTGATCCCCAACAAGTGGTATCAGATCTCAGGTTCACTAACAGGTGTTTCAGATCTGTATAGTGTGTTTGGATTACAGGTTGCTCACAGGGGTTTCTGCAGGGATTTCTGTTTGAGTGGGAGAAGCAATGGTAGAAGAAAGTAAGTTGAGAATGGAAAAGTTTAATGGCAAGAACTATCAACATTGGAGAATGCAGATAGAGGACTATCTGTATCAGAAAGATCTTTACTTACCGTTAGGTGGGATTGCAAAGAAGCCCAAGGACATGGAGGATGAAGAATGGCAAGTTCTTGACAGAAAGGCTTTGGGGTCTATAAGACTGAGTCTTGCATCCACTATGATATCCAATTTGTCACAGGCTAAAACAACGGTAGAGTTAATGACTACGTTAGCAAATTTGTATGAAAAACCCTCAGCTTCTAATAAGGTATATTTAATGAAGCAGTTATTTAATTTGCATATGCAAGAAGGTGGATCTGTTTCTAATCACCTGAATGATTTCCATGGTATTGTTAACCAATTAAGTTTAGTCAATATTGTATATGAAGATGAAATAAAATCTCTTTTAATATTATGTTCTTTGCCTGAAAGCTGGCATGGCTTGGTAATGGCAGTTTCTAATACTGCATCTGCTTCGAATATTTTGAAAGTAGAGGATGTTGTTAGTGTTATTTTGAATGAGGAAATTCGCAAGAAAAGCACAAAAGAGACATCTAGGAATGCTTTAAATCTTGAGAGTAGGGGAAGGCAAAAAGAAAGGAGCAAGAGGAGATCAAGATCTAAATCTAAGGGAAAAAGTAGATCCAAATCCAGAAATGGCAGAAGGCCACAATGCTGGAACTGTGGAAAGTTGGGGCACATAAGCAGAGATTGCTGGTCAAAGCCTAAGGAGGAGAATCAGCACGAAGGAAAGGAAGAGGCAAAGGTTGCAGGTATTGCACAGGATGCTCTTATTTTCTCTTTGCATAATAATATAGAATCTTGGGTATTAGATTCTGGTGCATCTTTCCATGCTACCCCTAACAGAGAATATTTCAGTGACTATATCCATGGAGATTTTGGAATAGTGTACTTAGGGGATGATGAGCCTTGTAAGATTACTGGCAAAGGTAAAGTGCAGCTAAAGATGCAGAATGGCAACACATGGGTGTTGAGAGATGTGATGCATGTTCCCAGTTTGAAGAGAAATTTGATTTCTGTAGGTAAGCTAGGTGATGAGGGTTGTACAGTAACTCTCACAGCAGATTCTTGGAAGGTGACCAAGGGTGCACTTGTTATGGCCAGAGGTAAAAGAGAAGGTACTCTCTATTTGTGTAATTGTGTTACTAACAAATCTCCTTCCGTTTTATCTACTTCAGATGTGGATGCTAAATTGTGGCACTCAAGGCTTGGCCACATGAGTGAGAAGGGGATGTCAATTCTTAAGTCTAAAGGTATGCTTTCAGATTTGAAAAGTATGGATCTAGAATTTTGTGAGCATTGTGTATTTGGAAAATAGAAAAGGGTTAGTTTTCTCAAGACTGGGTCTACTAAGAAAAGGCATAAGTTGTAGCTTGTTCACACAGACGTGTGGGGACCGGCTCAGGTAGCCTCTATTGGAGGATCACGGTATTATGTTACATTCATAGATGATGTTACAAGGAAGGTATGGATCTACTGTATTAAAAATAAATCTGATGTTTTTGAGACTTTTAAGATTTGGAAAGCCATGGTTGAGAATGAAACAGGCAGAAGATTAAAGTGCTTGAGATCTGACAATGGCGGTGAGTTCTGCAGTCTTCAGTTTAACTGGTATTGTTACACACACAGAATCCATAGGCAAAGGACGGTTCCAAGGACACCTCAACAGAATGGTATTGCTGAAAGGATGAACAGAACTATCATGGAGCATGCAAGATGTATGAGATTGCATGCTGGGTTGCCCTTAGAGTTTTGGGCAGAAGCAGTTGACACCGCAGTGTACCTAATTAACAGAGGACCCTCTACAGCTCTGGATGGTGGAATTCCAGAAGAGGCATGGACAGGTAAAAAGGTAGATCTCTCATATCTCAAAGTTTTTGGTTGTGAAGCCTTTGTGCACGTAGATAAGGAAAATAGAAAGAAGCTTGATGCTAAGTCTATGAGGTGCACGTTTATTGGCTATGGCTCAGATGATTTTGGTTTCAGATTTTGGAATCTAGGAACTAACAAGGTAATTAGGAGCCGTGATGTTGTTTTCAATGAAAGAGTGATGTACAGTGGTCAGATAAGGGAGCTGGATCAATCTGGGCAGAGCAATGGTGAATTGGACGAAGTTATGGTCCAAAATGAGCTCACGAGAAAAAGAAATAATCACTTACAGGAAAACACAGAGACCGACGTCGGCAGGTTAGGAACCAGCATCGGCAGTACAGAAACCGATGTCAGCCATACAGAGACTGACGTCGGCAGATCAGGCATCAACGTCAGCTAGAAAGAACCGGCCTCAGCTAGTAACAGGTCTACAGGTGGCTGAGGTCAGTCACTGTCAAAAAATTTGGGTGGACAACGTGTTGAGAACGAGTCCAAGACACCCATCAGGAGGTCTGAAAGGGTAAGTAAGCCTCCAATTAGATATTCCCCTTACTTATATTATTTATTGGTAACTGATGGTGGAGAACCAGAGAGTTTTGAAGAAGCATTACAAGTGGAGTCCATGAGTAAGTGGGAGCGTGGCATGGTTGAGGAGATGGAGTCCTTAAGAGAGAACCAAACATGGGATTTGGTTGAATTGCCAACTGGTAAGAGAAAACTGAAGAACAGATGGACCTACAGATTGAAAGAAGGTGAGGATGGACAGATGAGATATAAGGCCAGATTGGTAGTGAAAGGATTTGCACAAAAGCTAGGTATTGAATTTGGTGAGATTTTTTCTCCTGTTGTTAAGATGACTTCTATAAGGGTTGTATTGCCTTTGGTTGCTTTTGAGGATTTACATCTTGAGCAGCTAGATGTTAAGACAGCGTTTCTTCATGGAGACTTGGATGAGGAAATATACATGGAACACCAGAAGGTTTTGAGGTCAAGGGTAAGGAGAGGTTAGTGTGCAGGTTGAAGAAAAGCTTGTATGGCCTCAAACAAGCTCCTAGGCAATGGTATTTGAAATTTGACAGGTTTATGACTGAGCATGGCTACAGTAGATGTCAATTTGACCATTGTGCATATTTTAAGAGATTTGATAACGGTAGATATATTATTCTATTGTTGTATGTAGATGATATGCTGGTTGTAGGATCTCACATGCAGGATATTTCTGAGCTTAAGGTGAAATTAGCTCAAACGTTTGCTATGAAGGATTTGGGAGTAGCAAAGAAAATCCTTGGCATGAGTATTAAGAGGGACACGAAAAATCACAGGTTGATATTGTCTCAAGAGGATTATGTGGACAAGGTGTTGAAACGGTTCAATATGCAGGATGCTAAACCGGTAAGCACACCTTTGGCTGGACATTTTAAGTTGAGTAAAGAATAATGTCCTAATTCACATGATGAGGTAGAGTACATGAGTAAGGTTCCATATTCTTCCACGGTAGGAAGTTTGATGTATGCAATGGTGTGTACTAGACCGGATATTGCCCAAGCAGTGGGAGTAGTAAGTAAGTATATGGCCAATCCAGGAAAGGAACATTGGAAAGCAGTTCAATGGATCCTTAGATATCTGAGAGGAACCAGCAGTAGACACTTGTGCTATGGAGGTTCAGATATTTCTCTACATGGTTATGTAGATTCAGATATGGCAGGTGATTTGGATGGTAGGAGGAGCACTACAGGTTATGTTTTTACTGTAGGTGGAACGGTGGTTAGCTAGATATCTAAGTTGCAGAAGGTTGTTGCCTTGTCAACTACAGAAGAAGAGTATATTGCAGCCACAGAAGCTAGCAAGGAGATGATATGGATGACACGGTTCATGGAAGAGCTTGGAAGGGAGCATGGAAGTTGCAAATTATATAGTGACAGTCATAGTGCAATCCATTTGGCTAAGAACTCAGCGTTTCACTCAAGAACCAAGCACATACAGCTAAGGTGCCACTTCATACGGCAGGTATTGGAAGATGGTGAGTTGAAGCTGGAGAAAATCCATACAGACAAGAATCCTGCTGATATGCTAACAAAGCTGGTTACGAAGGAGAAGTTGAATCTTCATTCAACTTCTATTGGTCTTCATGATTGAGTTGAAGATGGAGGAGCTAGAAGATGTTGCTGTACAGGTACTGGTGCAACTGGTTTATCTCTAAGTGGGAGATTGTTAGGGTGTGGAGCTAAAAGCTTCACCAAGGAGCAGACTTAAATAGGTTCAGGTCTACAAAGATGCCAGCGTCGGTCAGGAGCAACCGACATCGGTCAGTTGCAGTTGCAGAGGCACCGATGTCGGTAGTGGGTCGGCCAGCGACGATCACAGGTGAACAGGCAGGAACCGACGTCGGTTACCTGTGTGTCCAAAAAGCGATTTTCGAGGACAGAAGCGAGTGTTTGCATGATGAGTTTGAGTTGTAGTCTCAAGCTCGCGTCTCTATTATTAGCAATACTATTTTTAGAGCCCTTGTTGAAGTGGCTTAACTATTTGTTGTAAGAGCATGCTCAAGTTTCCTATTTCTATATGTAGGAAAGATCTTCTTAGCTTAGGATGTTGAATGTGTGAGTATGAGTAGAACATTGTGAATGTTTGAAGGACAGTACTGAGTTGCATCAATCCAGGTTGTTGGATTTGAGTGTACTTGAGAGAGAGAGCTCTTGAGGAATAGAGATCTAGTGAGAGATCTTGTGTGCATCTGAGAGAGGTGTGGAAGAAAGAAGTTTCTTCAATTGTATTCCTATTGTAAAGAGTTTTAATACAAGTTTTCAGGGTGTTTTCTTGTATCTCTTGTTCTGTGTTATTTATCATTCTAGTTGCTTATCTATCTGATTTATTTCTGCGTTTATTGCTTTCACAAGTGTAATCCATTGTTGGTTGATCCCCAACAGAAAATGTCAAGGAGTTGAGCTTGAAGGCAAACTAGGGTTAAAATAGGGTCATATTTCAGAGACCAAGAATCACCATTTAATATACATATAGGTAAAATAGATCTTTTGGGTCTAATAAAGAAGTTGAAGATAGACCTGTGATTTTGAAACAAGCTCAGACACTTTACAAGTTTTTTATAGATGTTGTGACTATGTGAAAACCAATGGTCTAAGATTGGATTTCTATCTATAAAGTGGACCTAGGTTCAATTTAGAACTAGTATAGACATAAATTTGATCATATAAAAGTATCTCACCTATCATTAAAGTCACATTTTTAATAAATAAGTATAGATGGCCACTTAATTCAGATATGACACATTTTAGTCAATTTTAAGACATGATCCTTGTCAGCATATCATTAGATGATATCATGGAGTTATAAGAAGAGAACTAGCAGTTGGATAACGGCAATAGATATTTAATTATTTTACATGATTTGTTCCTTGTTGATAATGTCATGAGTCAGCATCCTAGAGAGTGCTAATCCATTGAAAGTGGTTGGGCCTTTTCCAATGCATAACTCTCTCTCTCTCTCTTTCCCTTTTCAAAGCCTTAAAATAGATCTCTCTATCCTTATTTTTGGTATGATTAGACTCTACCAAAAATTTTACTGTGATATCATTTTTATTCAATAAATATTGAATTCCATCTTTTTCTAAGTTGTATTGAAGTGTGTTTCATAAATTCATGTACTTTGGTTAAGTGAATGTATGTTCCTTGTTTATTTCTGAGTTTTTATCACCTTGAATAAGTTCTTAGTAGTTATTATAGGGCATTATAAGTGTAAATTATAGTTTATTGTCTAGCTTTAAAATGGATGTTTTCCGTCTCTTGCTAATTTGATAATTGATTAATGCCCTATTCTAAAATATTTATGTGAGATTGGTATTTTTGGTCTTGAAAGTATCTCATAGTGTGTATTATCTGATTTTGAGTGATCAAATCATTGATGCATCACCTCTTTTACATGATTTATAAGTTATTATCAAAATCTCTCTCCCTTTTCAAAGCAAGTGCTAGTTTAGGTCTAGTATAGGTGATATATCCATAAGGAAGTTGACCTTTTCTAGAGGTCTGATCCACTATTAGGATACCCATAGCCTAGAATTAGTCCCATGTTGGACTATATTTTATGTAATATATAAACAACCCCCTTACTCAACTTGGGTACAAATCTAGAATACCACTATTTTTGGCATGCCCAGTGGGGCCCAGTTTCTTTGGCATAATTGAAGTTTTAAGATTGAGAAAAAGGAATTGTAGAAGGAGGAGAGATCTACCATCATAAAAATTTGAATATCCTTCAAGTTGTAGAGATCCAGACATTGCTTTCATGCTAAAGGTTACAACAAGATCATAAAGTAAAGGTACTCCTTTTCAACATATTGAATTTCCTTTTACTTCTTATAAGAGATCAAGATTAAATAGTAAAATACCTTATCCTCTAAAGCATCATTCATCCTCTAGTCATTTTATTATTTTAGTCCACTCTATTTTCCCCATAAGCCAAATCCCTTTTGCCTAAATGCTTATCAGGAATCATTTTTTTGCTCCATTTGATAAGGGTAGTCCCCTAGATTTAGCCCAATATGATGATATCCTTGTATTTAACCTAAAAATTATCCCTTTTTTCTCTAAAAAATGGGATAAAACTACTACTATTCATCATATCGAAGATGTTGCCAATCTATTTTATATTCATAATGTTACTCAAGATATGTGGCTATCAGATTACTTACTACCTCCTTTAAAAAAAAGCATTGCAATGGTATAAGAATCTTCCTTTGACCTCCATTGCTACTTGGGATGATTTTGGTGTAGGTTTAGTTAGGTAATTTGAATACAAGTTTGATCATTTATCTTTGGTTAAATAACTGACTACCATACAAAGGTACCCCCATGAGTTCATGTCTTATTTTAACCTTAGATTCCAAAAAACATAGACTAGAATTACTACATTGGTTAGACCATCTCCAAAGTATGCATTTTTGTACTATCTTAAGGCCCTTAATTTTGATATAAGTGTCATAATACAGTCTATGGGTGATAATACCTTGCCAAATGCCTATGAAATTGTATTAAGGGTAGAAAATATCTTGATTCAATTTGGTAAACTTACTCCAAGTCTTTTAATTCCCATATTCTCAAAATTGTAACCTATTCCTCCTCAAGTATCCCAAACTCCATCTATATCCCCTAGTCCATCAAAATTTCAAGTTATAGCCCCTCTTGATCAAGCTAATGATATTGGTGACATAAAAAGTATGATACAAGCTTTTTGAAATAAGTTTGTTTCACTCAAGAGGCAGTAGTACCAAGGTAGACCTTATCAGTAGCAAAAATAGAATACTTATCAGTATTTTAGTAACCAAATACCTCTTAATCAAGGTTTCAAGGATAATATTCAACCTTATCAAAATTAAGGAGCCATAACCCAAACTAAACCATATGCAACCCTTGATCCTAATGTACCTTCTAGTTTAAAATCTATTGTTCCCCAAAATAACTTAAAGCAATATCCAAGTTGGTAGTGTTCCAATCCAAATGACACTCAAAATCAAGCCTTGGTATCACAAGATATTACTATGACACAAATGACACAAGAAGATTTATCTCTTTAAGGTGTTTAGTATCAAGACATGAACATGGAATTTCAAGGAGAAGCTCAACAAGTTTGAGGAAAACTTGATGCCATCAATGTTAATTGGTAATTGGATGATCACATTGCATTCAACCAAGTTGGTGAAATTAGTAACAAAAATGATCAAGTAGCAGCTCTGACTAGAGCTAAAAGAAGAGTAGTTGTGGAAGATTAAGATGTGAACAATACTTATATTGTTCATAATTTTTTTCAAAGAGTGTCAAAGATCAAGTTGTTATTCTTGTAGCATGGAATATTTAGAATATAGAGATAGTGAAAGTTCCCCAAATGCCCCTAACTAGAGAAAAACTAGTGGCTCAAAAGTCACAACCAAAGGTTAGTGGAGCATCTTTTAACATAATTAATCAAATCAAGAAATCAAATGTTAGTATTATCATGTGTGATTCCCTTGCCATCTAAGGACAAAAGGACATGATTATTTAAGAGATTTTAGATCTTAAGGTATCTAAAGAACTAGCTAAGAAATAAGGAACTATATTGGCTAATTCAAATAAGAAAATAAAGACACATGATCAACAGATACATAACATGACAAATGTAAACAAATAAAAATTCAAATCAAATAAAACCTCTCCCTTTCATCTCTCTTTGATAGTTGGTGACTATTTAGTTCATAATTGCATGGTAGATAGTGGACCTAGTAACATTGTCATGCCCAAACAAATTGTAGACAAGCTAGGTCTTGTCTATGAGCAAAATACCAAAAGAGTATTACAATTAGATGGTTCACTAATGAAGACAATAGGCATAGTCAAAGGATTAAAACTGACATTACATTTCTTGCCCCAATGTTGTTATTCAACAAGATGTAGTTGTAGTGGACTTATCTCCCTATTTTACCATGTGTCTGTCAAAAAATTTTACTTCAAAGATTGAAAGATATTTGTCAAATGATTGGACCTATTTAATGTTCAAAACTAGGTATGGGACTAAGGTGACAATAAATTTTGAACCTATTTCAATATTTCATTTGGAACCATATATTCTAAGTATGATGAACACTAATTGTGTCATCTCAAACAAGGTACTAGAACAAAGTGAGGTGGAATCTGAATCACCTTTAGATGGAGTCCTAGATCATTTTATTGATGAATTAGCCTTTAATTTTAATGGACATGATCCCTACAAGTTAATTGAAGAATTACTTGATGTATATTATCTTCATGAAAATGATTCACCAATTCTAATATTGATGAAAGATGATCAGCCTAGTGATGGATTGTGGTAGCTATATCTTGATGGATCTAAGAAAAAACATGGCACTAGAGCTAGAATGATGTTAATTTCTCTAGCCAATCAAAGGTATTTCTCTTCTCTCAAGTTTTAGTTTGTTATTCCAATAATGTTACTAGATATGAATCACTAGTACATGGTTTGGAATGGGCAAGAAAGATGAAGGTCAATTACTTAGAAGTCTTTGGAGATAGTGAACTAGTAGTTCACCAAGTAAAGGACTTAATATATGCAAGAACCCACTTCTTAGGTCCTATAAGCATAGAATATGGGACCTAGTTGAATAATTTTAAGCTTTCAATATTCAGGAAATATCAAAAAATATGAACAAACATGCAAACAAGCTGGTTACCATTGGGTCACAATTCAATGTCCCAAATGACATAAAAAATGAAAAAGTTTAATCACACATAAAGGTAGTTGTGAGACCTTATGCCCTAGAAAACCATGACAATTTACAAGTATTTGAAAATGATAACCAGATTGTTAGATTCTTATAAGAGGAAGTTTAATTCTCCTCAAGGAACCAAGATAAGCATTTACAACAGTATGATGACTAGATTTTGAAATTGAAGACAAACAAGTTGCCTAAAGGGTTGGTCACCCTTGAAAACATATTCAGCAAAGATGATGAATTAAGAAAAGAAAATTTTACTTTGTCAACCAAGGAAGAACACTATATAAATATAGAGATTGAAAATAGTAAGAGTTTAGAGCTGGGCAAAGTTTTCACATATTTAGAAAAAGAAACTCTTATTGAGTTATGTTCAAGTTTTACAGATGTCTTTGCATGATAATGCAGTGACCTTAAAGGATTTGATCCAAGTCTACCTCAACATACCATTAAGTTAGAGTATAATACTAGGCTAGTTAGATAGAGACAAAGGCCAAATAATCTAAATCTTAAACCTCTAATGAGAACTAAGTTGCATAAGATTATTGAGTCATCTATAATATATCTATTTAAGAAATCGACTTAGGTGGCAAACCTTATTCTAGTATGGAAAAAGAATGGTGAAATAATTTTATGTGTTGACTTTCGTGACTTGAGTAAGGTGTATCTTAAAGACCACTATCTATTTCCATCAATTGAATAGATTTTACATCTAGTTACAAGTTTAGAAAGGTTCTCCTTATTGGATGGCTATAGTGGACATAACCAGATTTTGGTCAAAGAAGAAGACCAGTTCAAATGGACATGGCATTTCAAGGTCTACTCAATAAGTGTATCCTTGTTTATCTAGATGGCATAACAATATTCTCTAACAACACAAATGACAATATGATTCTTTTTAGACAAGTGTTTGAATGATACTTGGATTTAGAGTGTCATTGAATCCAAAAAACTGTGTTTTCTTTGTTCATGAAGGTTGTTTTCTTGGACATGTCATTTCAAAAAAATGGTACAAGCATAGACCCTGATAAGATAGAATCAATTATTGTACTGTCATTGCCTAAGAATAAAAAAGCCTTGTAAATATTTTTAAGAAATATCAATTTTATAATGAGACATATCCTAAATTTTTTTACTTTAGCTAAGCCACTCATACCCATGCTAAAGAAGGGTCATAATTTTAGTTGGTTCAGAGAAGGAGTGAGAAGCTTTAAAGAGATTATGAAATATATAGCCACTCCTCCCAAAATTTTGAATCTTGACTTTACAAAATATATATTCTTATGTAGTTATGCTAACATTGATAGAATTTCAGGTATTCTCATGTAGTAGAATAAAGAGACTTTAGAGTAGCCAATGGACTTTTTAAATCAAGGCTTTGAAGAATATGAAACAAGGTATTATTATGTTGAGAAACATGTTCATTCAGTCATAAGGTATCTTAAAAATTTTAGGTACTTGTTATCCAATAATAAGATACACTTGATGGTTACACATTCAAGTGTCAAAGATTTTCTTCTGAATAAAGACATAAATGACAAGAGAGTTGGTTGGATAACCAAGGTCATGGAATATGATAGTGTGATGAAAGTCACAAAGCTGGTTAGAGGCAAATGACTTTGTGAACATCTAACCCAAGACTTTCAAGGGACTAATGGGATAGTTATGGTGTCAAATGATCAAGAAATTTTAATTGATCAGGCCTCAGCTTCCAATTGGTTCCATGATATGGTAAGATATCTATATGATGTTGTTTATCCTTCTCACATCACTCCTTCAAAAATGAGATATTTTAGATTACAATCAATTCCTTTTCTTCTTGTTGATAATGTGTTGTTCAAAAAGGATATCAATGGCATATTGTTAAGATGCATAGAACCAGGTTAGACACAAAAGTTACTTGAGAAGTTCCATGAAGGACATGGTAGAGGACATTATTAATCAAGGATCATAACCCATAAGATAATGATATGTGGGTGTTATTGGCAAATTTTATTTGGTGATTGTCATGTATGGACTAGGAAATGTAGACAGTGTGCCATGTTTGATGGAAAGGTGAAGCTTGTAGCCTTGCCTCTCCAACCAATTTTATTAAATCAAAACTTTGTCTAATGGTGTTTGGATTTTATTGGTCTCATCAACCCCCATTTAAGCTCAAGACATAACTCGATCCTAATTGACAAAGATTATTTTACCAGATGGACAAAGGTAGTAGCATTAAAGGAAGCCAATAAAACCAATGTTTTAGACTTCTATGAAGGTTTGCTTACCAGATTTGGGGTCCCTTCAAATATAATTTATGATAGTGTTATGGATTTTGTAGGATCTAAGATCAACTAGTGGGCAATTCAACATAGTATTTTTCTCAGTACCTCATCAGATTATTATCCACAAGATAATGGCCTTGATGAGTCCACCAAAAAAAATTTATTGAACATCATTTAGAGGACTATTGAAGACAATCAAAGATCATGGAATATCAAATTGAAGTCAGCTATATGGCATAATAGGATCACCTATAAGAGGTCAATTGCCAATTCTCCATACAAGCTAGTATATGGTAAGGAACCAAGAATGCCTATTTCTCTTGAATTCCATGCTTTGAAATTGATGCATCAACTTTAGCTTTGGGAGAATGATCCAATTAAAATAATATATACTGAGCTCATGGAGCTATAAGAGACAAAACATTAGTCAATGTTGGCTATGAAATCCAATCAAGTAATAACATAGAGATCTTTTTGACAAAGGAACTTCTTCAAGAGATTTTTAAGAAGGAGATTTGGTCCTCAAGTGGGATGAGGATAGAGCTAAACTAGGAAAGCACATAAAATTTTATTCTCTCTAGAGTGTTCCATATAAAGTATCTAGTTTCAAATCCCACAATGCTTTCCATCTCACAAGGATGAATGGTGAAGAGCTTCCTATCCCAGTCAATGGGATACATCTTAAGCACGGATATTAAGGAAGCTAAGTTCTCTATATATAGTTAGTTGTTTTTTTATTTTTTTCTAAGTGTTTTTATAGAACATTAGTTTCTTCTATTTTGTCCCAATAAGTGTTTCTATTTTCATAGTCATTTAGTACAATAGTCACCTTTGTTTTATCAGGTTAGTTGCCCTTTCTATTATTTCTTTCCTTGTTTGTTGCAATTATTTTGTCTTTGCAAGTCCAAGGGTTGTCTTGTAGTCAAAATTCATGTAAATTATCCATGCATTATCTATTATGATTTATAATTCATCCAAATGATTTGTCTTCTTGAGCATAGTAGGCATGCTTCCCAGCCAAGTCACCAAAGATGTTGACCAAATTTGGTCTACATACCAAAAATGTGCCTAGTCCAAGAATCTAGTGGAAGGAGCAGTATCTTGATTGAAATGTGACCCAATGTCACAATGAGTAGGTTTAGAGTTACAGAGACCCTATGTGATGTTAAGAATTCTTGGAATATTCCAAGTATGAAAGTGCATAACATTCATCTGGTTCTTCATTGTTTTCATCTAGACATCTTGAGTCTAGTGGAAGAAATTTTAAGTAGACACTTTGCTAACATTATAATTAGCACATGTTGATGAGTTAATGAGAATAGATCATATGGGTTTGTTCACATTATTTTAAAAAACATATGTTCAAATTTTATAGTCATCCTTTGAAACACATCAAAATATATGAAGAACCAAAGTTGGCCTCTTAAGCAAAATCTACTAAGTTTCCATACTTGGCCATTTTTTAAGAAGTTCAAATAGATCCATATGAGCATATTGAAAAGGTCATATCTCATATGTGTGGTAGTCATAGGAAAAGGTGAACACATGGTTTTATTTATCTTGGTCCCTAATTGCTACTTTCCAATATTTAGATCATCCTTTGAAGTGAAGTAAAAGTTATATATGTTCAAAGTTGGCTCCTTGGTCAAAGTTTGATAAGTTTACCATACTTAGCCGAATGAACTAGACCATCATCAAGATGTCATGTGGGAATGAATAGACTAGTAAACTTAAGCATTTTTTAGACACACCTAGAAAGCTCCCAAGACCAGTAGATCAAATGGGTTCATTCCTTTTGGCCTCAAGAACATCTCCTGTAAATTTGACCCCTCCATGACTCCTATGCCTCAAGATACAAATATTCAAAGTTTATGAAATAATAAGAGACATTCATGTGAGAGTAAAATTAAATCCAGTAAAATATCCATATGAACGTAAAATTTGATAGTCTATGAGACATCAAGTATGTCTATGGGGACATCAAATGATGTTCACATGAACATCAAATTTAAGAACCATAAAGTAATCATTTGATTTCATACCATGGGTCCTAGTAAAATCTAATGGTACACATTCAATTATACATTTACATATAATGTTGAGTGGAGGTCAAAGAGGTTAGAGGATCTAAGTAGTAAATACGTGCATGATAAGTGGCACAAGTGTGTTCAATTGGTATAAAATTGATGGTTCATGGATATTCATGAACAACTAGATCAAGAGAGTGAGGCAGAGTCAATAAGTCAGCATATCTATGGAACCAATAAGCATAAGGATAGTTGGGCACAATGTAAATGGTCTGAGTTTGCAATTGACAACAAATAAATGAAAGGAAGATCATGACATTTTTTATGAGAGTAAAATAAATTATTTTGGACCTAGGAAAAGCAAATATCAAGGAGCCGAGCTTGAAGGCAAACTAGGGTTGAATAGTGGTCATATTTTAGAGGCCAAAAATCACTATTAAGGATCCATATAGGTAAAATAGATATTTTATGTTTAATACAGAGGTCAAAGATAGATCATTGATTGTAAAACTATTATGTATCTAGGGACATGATATATTAATATGTGTGGGTTTATGGAGATGCTGACATGTGGCACACATCCCCCTTAGTTATATAAGTCCAATATATTAGGATAATGGAGTAACTTGTGGAATTAGTGCATTGGGTAATGGTCTGCCTATATTGGGATTAGGAGGTTACCCATCCTTTGTTAGTTAGATATAGGTCCATATAAAGGAGATGATTATCATTGTAAAGGTATCAAGTAATTATTTAGTCTTCTATTCTAAAAATATATTGGAGGTTATCCCCTCGAAGAGACATTATGGAGCTATTCCTTCATAAAGGACTATTGAATGGTGTTGCCCTAGTTTAAGGGTATTCTATTTCTTCATATATTGAATATTTGGACATATTGGTCCACCAATATATATTGTGTTGTGTTGATATACATTATATTATATATTATTTCTAAATATTACAAGTTTAGATCTTAACAGGAACAAGCTTAAATAGTTTACAGTATTTTTATAGATGTTATGACTATGTGAAAACTAATGGTCTAAGATTAGTTCTTTATCTATAAAATTAACATGAGTTTGATTTGGAACTAGTAAAAATGTAAATGTGATCATAGATAAGCATCTCACTTATCATTAAACTCACATTATCAATAAACAGGTAGAGATGGCCACCTAATGCAAATATGACACATTTCAATCAATTCCAAGACATGATCCTTGTCAACAGATCATTAGATGATATCATGGAGTTCCAAGAAGAGACCTAGCAATTGGATAAGGGTAATGGACATTTAATTCATTTACATAATTTTTTCCTTGTTGATAAGTTCATGAGTCAACATCCTTGAGAGTGTTAATCCATCAAAAGTGGTTGGGCCTTTTCCAATACACAACTCTCTCTCTCTCTCTCTCTCTCTCTCTCTCTCTCTCTCTCTCTCTCTCTCTCACTCTCTCTCTCTCTCTCTCTCTCTCTCTCTCTCTCTCTCTCTCTCTCTCTCTCTCTCTCTCTCTCTCCTTTTCTATAAATAGAGGCTTATAATCCTTAAAATGGATCTCTCTATCCTTCTTTTTGGTATGACCAAACTCTACCAAAATTTGTACTATGATGCCTTTTTTATGCAATAAAGACTAAGTTCCATCCTTTTCTAAGCTAGATTGAAGTGTGTTTCATAAATTCATGTACTTTGGTTAAGTGAATTTATGTTTCTTGCTTATTTATAAGTTTTTATCACCTTCAAAAAGTGCTTAGTATTTATTACAATTTATTATAAGTACAATTTACAGTTTATTGTCTAGCTTGAAAGTGAATATTTGCCCTTTCTCGCTACTTTGATAATTTATTAATGCCTTATTCTAAAATATCTATGTGAGATTGGTATTTTTGGTATTGAAATTGTCTCATAGTGTGTATTGTCTGAGTTTGAGTGATCAAATAATTGGTGCATCACCTCTTTTACATGCTTTATAATTTATTATAAAAACATTTCTCCCTTTTCCAAGCAAGTGCTAGTTTAGGTTTAGTATAGGTGATAAATCTAGAAGGAATTTGACCTTCTCCAATGGTCTGATCGATTATTAGGATATCCATAGCCTAGGATCTATCCCATGTTGGACTATATTTTGAGTATAAATATCTAAACAACCCCTTTACTTAGCTAGGGTGCAAATCTAGAACACCAACTATTATGAACTATAAAATCATAGACACTACCTCCTCACATAATTTTTTTTCACAAATTTAGGGTAGTTTTGATCAATTATAAACCTAACCTTGGCAAGCTGATCTTTTAGATCCTCATTCTCGTATTGAAAATGGTTTGTCCTTATTGAGATGAGTGTTGATTCTTATGATGGAGGTATGTAAATATTTTTTTCCTCCCATATAATTTTCTATGGAAGTTTATGCATTTTTAGAGTGACATGCTTAGATGTGGTTGCAATAATAAGCCATGTTTATAGAATTAAACATGTCATTGGGGTTTATTAAAAATTTGTAATGGGCTTCATAAAAGGTGTTGGTCTAGTGGTTTGAGCTTGGATATATACCATAATGGCCATACTATATACTCTCTTCCCTTTGATCCTTCCTTTTTTAAGATGGCATTTTATGAATAGGAATTTTTTGTGGTGTCCACCAACTCTACTTGTAAATCATTTGTAGTTTTTTGTAAATGATGGTATTATTATGTCAACTCTTTGACATTCTAGGTGGATGTCCCATATGTTTTTCTTATTGTTTATTTTGAAAAGTGAAATTTTTATACATCCTCATCCTTTTTCTTTTTCTCTTCATTTTCACTCTTCTTCTTATATTCTTCTTATGTTGTGTTCTTATTTTGCTCATCCTTATGTTTTTTTACTTATTCTTCATGTTGGTTCTAGTGCTCATCTTCATTGTGAATTTTATACTCTTTTTCCTTTGTATTTTTTGTTTTTATAAATTTTTATTTGTCCCTTTTTGGAATTTTTGTGCTTCTTCCTACTTATTTAGTCCTCCAATAAATTTTTCTTACCCTCTTTGGGTACTTTTTCTAACTCAACCTTCTCTCACTATTATTTTTCCTACATGGAATTATCCTTTAATGATTTTTATACTTCCTAATTATATTCCTCATTTGATTATTACTTATCCTTTATAGCCTTATCATATAGATATTTATCTATGTATATGAACACCACTGAAGAAGGAAACTAGTCGAATCTATTATTATTTGCGACACTCACTAATATTTTTCTAGGTTTCCCTAATATATGTTTAATCCTTTTATTCCTTGGTTTTGATCATGGCTACTATGAATGTTTCCATTTACCATCTAACATCTAGATGTGATCATGCATCTCTCAACATGCACGGGTTTATCACTAGTGTCTTGAATGAACGTTCTAAGATGTCAAAATCCTCTTCATACTTTCCATTATAATTAGTGCATTTATATCTCTTAACTTGCATCTGACCCCTTTTGTTTTATCTTAAGTTGCATCGGGATCCTACATTGTAGTTACCACATGTGCTTGTGCTTCTAATATTAATGCCTCCATCAAGAATAAGTCTCACACCATGTTCATCACTATTACTACTTGAAAAATATGTCCACCTTGATGGAATCTGGTGGAACTATGATTCTAATGAGGAGGATGAGTGGAATCACATTGTGAAATTAAAATGTTCACATAGTCATCTAGAATATCATCATGGATTATTCATTTATATCAAATGTTGGGAGTCTAATCAGTCAATCAATGTTAGAGTTGCATTAGGGATGGAGTGCCATAAAATCCTATGCTAGTATGAATTGATGTCATTGATCTTGAGATGATTTTATAGTGGGAGATCTCATTTTCAAGCCTTTATAACTTAACTTGAAGCTACCACCTAGCTTCTCTATCAGGTCCCATTGGATTCATATTTATGATTTTAGCTTCTTATGATAGGACATGTGAATGAAAGAAATAATTTTAAAATTAAATATGACTAATAGTTATTATAGATGTATTAAATTGTATCATAACATGTAATCAATAATAACTTGAAATATTTGATCGCAACACATCCACCATAATTAGATATATTTTCATAATTAATGATTCAATTTATTTTATATTAAATTAATTTAAATTTTTATTTTTATTTCAATAACAAATTAACTTAAAATGGTGACATGGTAGGTTTATAGAATAAATATTTCCATAGTTAATAAAATTTAAAAAATATTTCTAGTTGAAATCGAGTGAGAAATTTTTTATCAATATTTTTTTTACATAGTTTCATTGAATGTATGTTTTTTAGATTGTATTTATCAAAGAGATACTTTTGTGGTTCTATACACCCACTTAAGTTAGGGTGCACAACTATGGGTCCCATTCCCCCCATGAATATAATGGCTCGTTCCCTTGGTTGACATGATGTTTATTTTTTATCTTATAACAATCACTATGATTCATATACAATGTTAGGTTTTGATATTAAATGTTACATGTTAGAAAAATCAATTAGGTGATAATATACAAAATTATATCATTATCACTTAACATTTAAAATTTAATATAAAAACTAAAATAATATTTTTATATTAATTATTAAAAAATATATAAAATAATTTAAGTTTTAAATTTAAGATATTCTTAATAAATAAAAGATTTTTCAAATTTAAATTTATAAATTAAAATATAAAATTAGTTTTTAAAAATGTTTTACATATAACACGATATAAGAATTTTTTTTTTAAATTATTAACATAAATTTTAATAAAATTTTTAATTCTATTTATTTTTTAAAAAAAGGGTGAAGGAGAAAATCTACTAAATTTTTTACCTAAATGGACACCTATACTTGTAAGTGAAAGTGTGTATATACAATAACAAATAATTTAACAACTTTCAGTTGAAAATAAAAATATAAACAAAAAAGAAAAAATAATATGAAATTTTTTTCTTTCTAATTGTTTTCAGTTTATGTTCAAAAAAATCAATTTTATATTTTTATCCATTTATATTCATTTTAATTATTAATAAAGGATTGCCACCCTGTGTAGATCTAGAAATCCCAAATGCCACAAAATCATTACTTCTTCATTGAGGGGATCTTCTTTGTCCCACTAACATGTAAGTCTCCTACTTACCCAATCATATTTGCGTCATTCTATATAGTATGGAATTAATATATGCCACACATTTTAAGTATCGGATCCTTTTATATAATTATACTATCAAAGTAAAAATTTATAAAAAAATCACTAGACTAATTTCAAAAAGTTATATGAAAGTAATAAATTTGAACTTAGATTTTTTATTTTAATATATTTTATTTTTACACGGAAAAAAATGTATAAATAAATAAATATAATAAAATTTTCTATTATTTACAATTTTTAGAAGTTATAAAATTTAAAAAAAAAAAAAAACATTTATTTTTAAAAGAGATGATGTTAATACATGCAATATTATAATAAATTAATACATGTATCTAGAAAAGTGTTCAAAAGTTTTCACTCTTTGATTTGTTTTCAATTTCAGCTAATGGATAGTTAGGTGTGCTATGTGTCATATTGAATAAATATCCAGCTATACAATTTTGGATTCCAAGGAAAAATATATCTTTCTTAAAATCTCATGATTGAAGGAGAATATGTTTTTTTTCATCTTTAATATGTATGCTTCCTCTATCATGGTTGCTCAACAACTAATGTGGAAGGAAATATCAATGGTCTTTAAATTTTTAAAATATGTAAAATTTATATTGGTTGGTGACTTCAAATGTATATTGATAAATCACGAGAAAAGATGTGGGATTCCGAGCAATACTTAAGATCAATTATTTAATGAAAAAAAATATTTGTGACATTAAGCCTAAATTTAGATCTTTAATTTGGATTAATAGAAGAGATTGTTTTAGTAACATTCCTAAATGAATCATAAATTTTTTTCCGTTTAATCACTGGTTAAAAAAAAACTTGAAACTTCACTCAAATATTACAAGTGTCAGATTCTGACCATTTGCCTAATTCCCTCATAAATAAAATATATAGTTCTTCAAATGGCACATGCTTTAGACATGGACTAACGTAACTAAAGGAACTAAATATGATGAAAACTATGAAATATTGATGGAACTAACTCCTAGAGGCACCACTAGAATATTTATTATAGTTCATATTTTGAAATATGTTAGATAACACCTTTGCATATGGAACAATAATGTCTTTAGAAACATATTTAAGGAATTTTACAGTATCGAATTATATATTTAATGTCTTGAAGACTAAATTTAGTAAGTTTTACATGCAAAAATCATACTTCTCATGAAAGAATAACAAAGTGCAAAGTTAAATGTGATTCTTATATATATATATATATATATATATATATATATATATATATATAAGAAAGAAAGATATTGTAACATAAAATGGTGTCACCAATCTATCTTACCTACTCATAATTAATAAAAATAAAGAACCTCAAAATAAGTAATGGTCCTCATATTAAAGATCTGAATGTGATTAAAAAGGAAGGAGTTTATATATTTGAAAACTTTCCCAAAGATTCCTCTCTCAATTTTGCTTTGGAGCAACATGAATATATGAATCCTATTCCAAAAATTACCAATGATAATATGAATGTTGATGTAATGTTGCCATTCATAGAGGAATAAATCCATACATCACTTTGGATCATGGATAGTTATAAATCCCCGAGGCCTTATGGGTCCCCTTATTTATTTTTAAACACTTTTTCCAAATTGTAATAAAAAGGATGTTTTCAAAGCTAGTAATGCTTACAGATCCTAGAAAAAAGTTATAAAGGATTTTAATTGCACTTTTGCATATATGGTTCCCAAGAAAGCTAATGTGAATTCCTTAGACAAATTTAGACCAATATCCATTTATGACACCATATACATGATTATTTCAAAAGCGTTGTATAATCATCTCTAAATCCTTCTTCCTCTTCTTATTTCAGAAAAAAACAAAGACATGGTTCTGACAAAAAAAATTATAGATGGAGTTATTATTTTGTGTGAACAAATTCACTCAGTTAAATTGAAAAATAAATTGACTATGATCATTAAAATTGATATTATAAAACCTTCTGATAAGGGTAATTGGAACTTTATTTTGAAAACCCTTAATAAATTTATGTTTTAAGAGGCTTGTGAGAATAGATTAAATATTGTATCACCATTATAAGGTTTTAAGTTATTGTAAAGGAGTCCAAACTAATTTTTTCAATGATCTAAGAGATATTTGTCAAGGAAATCCTATCTCACCTTACCTCTTTATCATAATGGAAGAGGACCTTAGTAAAGCCTTCACAACTTAAAAATCAATAAATCTCATTAGTGGATTCAAAATTATTAATAATTCCATCTTATTTTGTGAATATTTTGTAGATGACAGAATTTTAATAAACTCTTCTCACATTGAAGAAGCTATAATGTTGAATAATATATTTGATTGGTATTAGAATTTTTCAAGCAATGAGGTTAGCCCTTGAAATGAAACATTTTCCTTATCCACACTTCACTTCGTAGATAAAATAAGATTAATAAAATTATTAGATTATATTTAGGTTGTTTTCCAAACAAATATTTGGGGATACCTATATTTGATGATCAACATAATTCAATAATAAATTGGATTCTTGTAAAGGTAAATGGCTATCTTGGACATGAAAAATATAATTAATTCAAGTTGTCCTCCAAGCAATACCAATCTACATGATGTCAGTCTTAGAAGCTCCAACTAATGTTAAATCGATATTAACTAACATTATGAAAAAAATTATATGGAATGGTGCTTTTGATTTTAATAAAATTAATTTAAATAAATTGTAAGAATAATTCTTTCATAAATCTAAATGGGGAGTCGGAATCACAAATTTATTCTCCATGAATGAAGTTCTAGGAGTAAAACTTGAATGGAGAATCTATTAAGAAAAATAAAATTCATTGAGTGTCTTTCTCTAAAAAAAGTATGTTGATAACATAGATGATCATGTTTTTATTTTTAATATAAATAATTAGATGTGTGCATCTCAAATTTAGAATTTATTTGAAAAATCTAGAGACCTTATCTCTAACTCAATATCTAAAGATTTTTAAAATGGTATATCTATTAGCTTCTTGTCTAGTTTGGGTCCTCTCTACAATCATCTTTACTTTATAATTTTATAAGAATAATTTCGAATCCTATGGGGAACCTATGTTTGTAATTACTAAGTTTAAAACCAAATTATATAGGGCCCTCATATAAGATGTAAAATTACAAGTCTTTCTATATTCATCCATTCCTCTAAAATTATAATTTATTTCAACTTTTTATTCAACTCTCATCATATTAGTAGATCAAAGAATATCTATGAAATAAATGGAATAAATATCCTTCAAGTAATTTTTTTGTCAAATAAGAATATAACAAGTTAATCTCTCATATTAAAACACCAACATGGCTAGTGGAAAAAGTATGGATTCCTTAGGGACTACCCAAAAGTAATGTAAATTTTTGGTTTATCATAACAATAAATCTCTTTTTAGGGATAGATTTAAATAGATCATTTTTCAAGGGACCTTTTGGTGCATCTTCTGTAGGTATAATTATGAAACCCTGAACCACATCTTCCTTCATTGAAATTTTGCCTACATAATTTGTGATTTTATTTTTAAATAAAATGACTATAACTTGGGTGGAAGTAAATTATATTTAGGAAATTATCATTAACTTGATAAAAGAGAGGGGAAAAAGTTAAAAACATTTTGGAAATGGATGCATCTATGATCATGTAGAGATTATATAATGAAATAAATGATATAGTCTTTAGAAACATGTCCTTCTATGTAGAAATATTTACTCTTAAAATTGATCTGCTCCTTCAAGAGGTATTCAAGGATAATGTTTCACCTCATAAAAATAAAACCACTAGAAAATAATGTCATATTCTATTTAAAAATAAAGTATAAAAAATCAACTCCATCTTCCCTCCTCAAAATAAGAAAAGGTTAATGGATTATTGGAATCACTTAATTGATAATTATGCAAAGCTAAATTTAGATGAGGCATCAAAAGGTAACCGATGTCATTTAGGAAATGGAGGCATATTCAAATATAATCTAAGACAAGTAATATCCTCTTATATATTTATCATTCCATGGTCTTTAAATAGTTCTACTAAAGCACTAGCTCTTCTAAGAGGTTCAACAATCATTGTTGAATCTAATTTCAATAAATTACTTTTGGAACATGATTCTCTCTCGATTATAAATATTTTTAATTCAAAAATAATTGATTAGTGATATCTCAATTTTATCATTTAAGATATTCACTTTATCATTCTTTTTTTAGGATATTTCATTTTTCAATAACTATCATGATATTAACTCTGTAGAACATTTATTATAACCATGAAATTTTTTACCTTCTTCTTGATGAATATTGGCACTGTGAATGTCCCCCTACTTGGGTGTAATGCAAAGAATTAATTTTAAAATTCTCGACCCACTTAGAATTTCCCATTTGAAGCTTTTTAGAATTTGGTTTGTATTGGTTTTCTTTCTTTAAATTATCATCAATGGAATTAATCTTCTTATTTTTAGAGTGGTTGATGAAGTCTGAAGTTCATTTATGAAGGGGGTTTTGAGAATCATTAGCATTTGGCACTAGTTTTGGTTTATATTATGCTAGTGGTTTTATTGGGTTTGAGGAGCTTGTATAACCTTGGTTGTGGAGTTGAGTTGATTAATTATTGATGCAATTAATTTTATTTTATTTTTTTGCTAGAAGGTTTGATTATATTTGAGGAGCTTAGATATGTCATGTTGTCTATGTTGGGTTCAAAAGTAATCAATTTTTTTTAATATTTTTTCTGAGTAGTTGTCTTGGATTAATGCTTGGAAGACATCTAGGTAGTTGGAGACCAATGCTTATTAAAATGGCATTTTCATGCATTTCATGAGTTGTACCATGGTGGTGCTTCAATCATGCACTCTTTTACTACTTTGGGATGTGATTTTTGTTATTGGTTAGTAGAATTTTTAGTCAAGATTATGTTTTTTGGTCTTTTCTCTTGTAGCTAGTTTATTGGTTTTACTATGATTCGGCTTCTTAAGGATTTCTACCTATCTCCGTCTATTATCATGGAAACATCTTTTTAATTTATTCAATTGATTTCTATGTCAAATCCTTTTGTACCACAAAGTAGGGCCCATTTTTCCTTATTGTGCTCTATCAAAAACATTGTTTAAAACTTTAAAATGTATAATAACTTTTAAATTTGAAAAAGTAACCCCAAGAAAACTTGTCAATTATAAGTTTATAACTTTGTAGCTTATATTTATAAAAATATCAAAGAAATAAAAATAGAATAAAACCAATTTAAAAAATATATCAATAAATAACTATGTTTTATTAATAATAAATATGTTTTTATTTTATTAATATTTTAATGCATGTATAATACTTAATTTATTAATATTGATGGAATTTGAAATTTAATTATAAGTAGATTCAAAATTTAATTATGTGTGTTTGTGTTAAAAATTTTACCATTTTCACCATACAAATTATTTAAAGGTTTAAATGATATGCATATGTATATGTCATAAGGTATTTTATGGAATGAATGAATTATATAGAATATCAGTATCTCTATTCATATTAGAAATAAATATATAACATATTTACTATGTTGAGTAAGCATAATTATAAATCAATGAGCTCTTTTAGCTAAGCATTCATGAGTAAGGGGTATTCATGATGTGAAAATCACCAAAGGGTCAATCCTAGCTTTAATCGCTTGACTCTCTATATCAGGTATCTAGAGGCATTTGTACCTTAGTGGTTAGATATAAGCAACCATCATCATCACTAGTTGGATGACAACTCTTTTGATAAAAGTTTTAAATTTAAAACATGATCTTGATTATAGTTTATAAGTAATTATATATTTATGTTCTCTCTTCTTAGTTAAAATGTACAAATATTATTGAAATGGTTGTAGTCTAGTTGGAGAGGATGATGTTTGTTACGTCCATGCACCAATATATAAATTCATCTAGATACCCGACACAAAGAGTCTAACACTTAAGTCCAAAATCATACCTTGGATGATTTTGACAACGTATATGCTCTAGCCATGACTACTTACCCAAAAAATCTTACTGATTTAAATGTATACTTACTCAACATTGTAAATACACTAATTATTTATTTCATAAATATGAACAAAAATACTGACATTCTATATAATTCAATAATTCCATGTAATGTTTTCAAACATACAATGAAAAAAATTATAAATATTTAATTTTTTCCAACCAAATTGAAACATATGAATTCTTATTTTTCACATTATGTACATCAAATATATCTTTTCAATAAAAATAAATAAATATTCAACATTACTGGACATAAATAAAATTGACACATATTTTTTCTTTCTTTCTATTCTCAATCAAAATGTATAAATATCCAACATTGCTCGATCAAAAATGAAGTATACTGATATTTTCACTTGCCAACATATATATATATATATATATATATATGTTTGTTACTTTTTTTACCATACAAATCATGGAAAGTTTAAAAATTATATTTTAAGATGCGAACGATAACAACTAAATTTCAAAAGTGGCTATTTTCTCGGTCTAATACTTATAAACATAAACGTCAAAATTACCTTGCAAAATCCAATTACATGTGTCCATTCAAAATAAGAATGACGAGCTGGCACATATAATGTCTGATATATTTACACGTGTTACGAGTAATATAAAAGGGCATCCCGCCGGGATAACTAACTGTGATAAGAAAAGGATAAAGCTGTTTGTCACAAAATTCTTCTTCATTTCTACAAATGATGAAATACAGAAGGGTTATAATTGTGGAGAATATTTCTACGTTCAAGGCAGCATATAGCGTCTTACGGTAAAACATCTCCAGCCCTTTCTAATATTTTGCTTTCCCTGGTTTAAGAATTTAAATTTTCTTCTCAGTCTGAAAATAGTCGAATGTGCTTTTTCTCCTTTGTTTATTTTTAATCTGCGTTAAGGAATTGACAGTATTGAATTTGAGTTTTCAGAGGAGCTTCAACGCTATGTATTATTATTATTATTTGATCATGCGTTATTTTAAATTTTGCTTCCTGATTTGTAATATTAAGCTAACCAGTAATGGTTTGACAAGATTATGCCATTAAATTAGGATGTCTGCTTTTTCACGGAACATATTTATCAGACATCTGAACTACTTAACAGATCGGGCATTGATTTTCAGTATTTCATAGTGAACAATAGGTATCTTCTTCAAAAGTTTCACTAGACTTCATTTTGGGCAATTATTTAACCTTAGTTTACATAAATTTTCATATCGCTATGGCCGCCTCGCTGTCTTTGGTGAGGTTTGCCTCATTATTGTCATAGCGATTTCAGAATCTCTAATCTAGGGTTTTACTTTTATATTTCCTCTTCTATCCTCAATCTTTCCATCCATACACAAATTTCATTTATTCTGTCGTTAATATTCTTGTTTTTCAGTTCTTTGTAGATTAATATTCGACAATGGACGACAAATCCCAGGAATCAGAAATATCCAAAGATGACAGTGGGAGAAATACAGAACAAGAAGAGACTGACATATCTGAGTGTGCTTCTTTTAGTATGAAATTACAGTTCGACTCCACGTCGGCGGACAATCCGTCTTCTCAACAACCGGTTCAAGAAATTTCAATTGAAGAGAGAAAACAGGAACAAGAAGAAAAACCGGCAGGCTTGTATCAAGATGTATCACAGGCCATCGGCTCTGGCACGGCAGATCCGCCTTTTGGAGGATATAGAGAGACCCCGTATTATGAGAAACTTCTTTGCATGCTCTGTGCAGATGATGATATCTCTGCTGTGCTAGATGCATACATGAATTTTGATAAGCAGCAATTAACTTCAATCCATAACAAAGCTGGCATGTATCTCACGCGTCCTCAAGTTGGAGAGATTTTAACAATGCACACAAACCCTGAACCAGAAATCGAAGGCAGTCATGAAGCCACAGAAGCTGTAGATGAACTTGTTCCCGTAAGCATCAAGGATCTAGAAATAGGGAAGCGAAATGACTGTGTGGTGTTGTACGGCGAGTTGTGTGTAGAGCCTTTCAAATGTGGGAGAATCTACACTCTTCTGGAGGAGGCGGACACTGGAAATGCAGTGTCGCTTTCGATAGTTTCTCCAGACTTCCTATCAATGAATCAGTCTTTAACAAGAAAGAATTATCCTGCAGGAAGGAAGATTTCTGTGAAGGAGCCCATGCTTGTTCGAGGCGAGGGCGGCCTCTTATTCATCAACGTAGACAATCCCTTGTCTATTGAAACGGTACAAAGCCTTCCTGCTTCTACAGATGTAAATTTTACAGTGGGTAAAGATAAATTTGATAAATGGAAGATCTGTGCGAATAAGGCTCTCTGTGATCACGACTGGGAGCAATGTGTGCGAAATTCTACTAAATGTGCGGTATGTCTCAGTAAAGGAATGTCTGAAGAGCAGGATATCGTTCTTACCTTGTACACTCAAAGATGGACGGCATATATGAATCTTGATCGATTCCAAGAAGCGCTGCAAGATGTGGAGAAGTATTCTGACATGGCCCCTAACAACAGCGTCGCAGCTGAGTTTAAAATTCAGTCGCTGTTATCTTTGGGAAGATATAGGAACGCATTTACCTTTTTCACCCATTCATGCGAACGGTTTCCACATGAGAAAGAGCCTCTAACAGCCGCCTATCGTTTCTGGAGCGCGGTGTATCTTGACCTCGCCGAACCTATCATGCCATCAGCTGCACGGAGCCCGAGTCTTTACAAACCAGATGGGGATTTCGTTGGGCCAGTTGAGATCAGGATGACAGATAATGCGAATGGCAGGGGTTTGTTTGCCACGGAGAATATTGAGCAAGGTCAAGTATTGGCGATCAGCAAGTCTTTGGCCGTCTCTGCGAAGCCTATGGAAGATGTTAATGCGCTCCTTCAAATTGTGAAAGACGCGCTACTATCCTGTGGAGAAAAAGCACGCCAGATTTTTCTCTCCCACCGCATGAAAGATCTGTCACGGTTCATTCCAAAAATGTCGGATTTCATTATGGAGACAGCCGGAGAGTACAATGTGCGAACTTCAACTGAGGAGAAAACATGGGCTACACTTTCTGAAAATTATCAACAGCTGAGTGAAAAGGATAAAGATCACGAAATCCTTCGCATCTTAAAACGCATTGCATTCGACGATTATTCTCCAGCTGCAATGAAAGAAAATTGCAATGAATCGGTCATCTTCATCGATGATCCAGCTAGGCTATATTACGGGGTATGGCTGCTTCCGTCGTTTATAAATCATTCATGTACCCCCAACGCAGCAAGAATCTGTGTGGGCGATTATCTTAGGATTCATGCAGCCACATCCATTGAAGCGGGCGAAGAAATCAGCATCCCTTATTTTAATGTTTTGCTCCCCTATATGTCTCGACAGCAGTCATGCAAAATATTTGGTTTCAGCTGTTACTGTAACCGATGCGAGGTAGAACTGAATGTAATAAAGCATGACCGAAAAACAAAGAATCTTTACGCGGACTACTTGAGAGTCAACATGTCGAAGATCGAAAACCGGACTGGTCAACTGCAGAGTGTTGTTGCTCGAGTGGAAAACTGTTTCAAAGTTTGGCGTGGAATAAATATTGAGAGGGAGGAGGAAATTGATATTTTCGAAGGGTGGATCCGGGCTTCGTTTACGCCTGCGTATTTGGCAGTTATTGCAAACAGAAAAAGGAAACATGGAAAGACAGCGGTGGTGGAGGAAAATGATAAGCTTGAGGACACGATTTTATACGATGCTGGAAATGGTATACTTGCAACTTGTCCGGGGAGCTTTCAGCACGTCATATTTTGGGAAAGATGTCAGAGATTGTGGACAGATCGTGCCCGGAAGTATGAGCACTGGGGATTGAATGATCTCAGAGCAGCGTACGAGGAAGATGTCAGAAACGCACAGGAGGCTATAGAGGGTGCATGCCTTTCCGTTTACGGACATTCGGTACAAGGTACTGGAACATTCTGATGTCCAAAAATGATCAAATTTCAAGACAATATGGAATTCAGAACGTGGAGTCCGGTTTGTTTAGATTGTTTCAATTGCTGTTATTATCTTTTTTAAACTTTTACCTGTTTTCAATTTTTTTAATAATTTCAATTTCTTTACCCACGGAAAACGGAGGAAACCATATGAGCAATCCTACTCTTTCTTATTTATTCGAACAATGATACATTTTAGTGTACATTTAGTAAGACACAGGCAAAAGAAATTAGACAGTATTATAGGATAATGTTTGATCATCTTCAAATCTGAAATTAGTGAATCCACTTTGTGTATGCTACAAGGTTTCACATTTAGTTGAAACTCGATTTCTTTACACCTCCTATGGTTTACTTGTGGTAAGTAATCGAAGATTTTTTCTGTTATGGGGTTTTTGATTTGATGCATGATAGTGCTTCATCCAAGCATAGGTTTCTTTATGTTTTAATTATTTTTTTAAATGTTAATCGATTTAAATTTATGTGATATATTTTATATATGTTTTAGTTTATTTTATATTGTTAAAATTAAATAAATTTGAAGTTTCAATTCTAATAAATGTTAGATTCAATTTAAATATTATTAATATTTTTGTCAATTAATTGTTAAAATATAAGTTGAATTTAGGAAGATATAATTTAAAATTATGATTTTATTTTTAAATTGAATATATTTTTGTAAGGATGAAGATATTAATATATGTTTTTTTTTTTAAATGTTAGTGATTAATTATGATTGTGATAGATATGTGAATGACCAAACTAATAATAATACTCAAAGATTTTTTATTCCACACTTTAATTTTTAATATAATAATTGATATTAAATAAAACTTGTTTTTTATTAGATTTAATATGTGATGTTTTAATTGAATTAGTTATAGAATTTGAAAAAAAAAGTGTATTATAGTCATCATTAAATGTGAATATATCTTTTAATAAAGTGTTGCCTATAAAATGTTAGACTAGATGTCTTGCACTATGATAAAAATAAGTAAATGATAGGAGGGAGAGGTGAGAGATATAAATATTTTGTAATGGATGTAGAAAAATTGGGTGTATAAATAACATATAAAAGAGTCTAGAAATAGAATGTTATTAAGGTAAACAATTTTTTATCACCAAAAAAATTGAAAAAATACATATCAAATAAAATATGGATGTTTTGAAGAGAATACCAACAATTAAAGAGTTGTACATAGTTTTAAAAAATAATTATGTAATAAAAAGTGGATAAGAAGTGATAAAATAAGAAAGAGTGATAAGATCACGGTCATTGATAATGAAGGTTTTTGTATATTTGACATTTTAACCAAAAACATATTATTAATACATTATTAGTATTTATAATATTATTATATATTAATTAGTACAATAATAAGTATCATTATTATCATTGTAGTCCGAAAAAATATTAAAAAAATAAATAATAAATAAATGAATTTTATTGAAAGTGTTTACATCTTATTTTTTGAATAACATGATTCACTTTCTATGTATAAATAAAATGATTTAATTTACATTGTCTACATGGTTGGTAGATTTGTTAGATCTTTGGTATGTGATTGATTTTAAATATATAGAAAATGATGCAATAATATAATTTTAATATATAAAAAATGATTTGAATAGTGATAACTTTGTTGGAATTGTATTTTTGTTTTTTTGATAGTTTTCTAATTTTTTATTTGATGATGTATTTTTATAGATAGATTATAAAAAAAATTAGTAATAACTTTGTTATCATAAAAATATTCTAAGCATTGGTGAATACTAGCAAGATTGATTTTATTTTATTATGTTAGAGTTGGTCAGAAAATATATCATTTATCTCATTATGTAACAATACATAAAACCAAACTAATATATTATTATGAAAAATAGTGATACTTGATTATAATTTTTTTTATACCATCATTTTCATTTAATTTTTATGTGTATACTAAAATTGGTAAAAACAAAATTGCATACAATAATATTTGAACCATTATCAATCATAATTCTATTTTTAAACTATATATATATATATATATATATATATATATATATATATATATATATATATATATATATATATATATATAACTTTGAATAAATAATAGAATATTTTTAAAATCATATATTGAACAATTATCATTGTAAATTATAATTAAATGAAATCTTTACTAGTTTCATTAACTACACTTATCAATCCATTTAATAGATACAAATTAAATATTTATAAATTTTTGTTTCGATTAACATTTGAATAATATCTTGGTTTTTAAATTGAGTATCATATTTTTGTATAAATTATGTAAAAATTTTCAAAATACTTAATTTTTTTAATGATTTATTCATTTAATGTATTAGTGGATCCTTTTAATTAGATTAAGTACATCATGATTTTCAAGAAAATAAAATAATATTATTATTTTATTTTGATACATAAAATTATATCTTAGTGAAGTTTACCAAAAAAATTAAGTAGTAAAGCAGACAATAGTATTTATGGTAATTTAAGTTAAAAATATAAATTAAAAAATGGTACATATAAAATTTTATGTTACATATAAAAATTAAAAAATAATAATAATAAAATTTAAACTTGATGGAAAAAAGTACATTATGAATTAACTAAGTTTGAAAAGTTACTGAAAAAAATCCCAATCATTAGATCGATTCTTCCATAAATCATGTGTATGTTTTAAAAGTTAAGGAAAAAATCAAGATTATTAAGTCGATTCTTACATAATAAGTTTAACTTAATTAAAAAATATATTCTCGTTAAAAATTGTATTTGAAAATTTAAAAATTACTTCATTTCTTACCTCTTTCAAATAACTATTATGATATAGAATTGGGTTACATATTTTCAATAATTAGTTATTTTTCTTCTCAATCTTATTTATTTCAAATTTTCCAATCTTATTTACCTTAAAAGTAGAAAACTGCTTTCTTTAACTTAAAAGTAGAAAACTAGAATAAATTATTATTATATGTTATATAGCTCATAAGAACACGTTATGATGATTTAGTAATGAGAAATCCATAATATGAATATACTAACCCTTACTCTTATATATAAAATGAAAGGAGTTATTATATTCTTTTACTATTTCTAAAAGTAATTTTTTTTGAAAAGAGGAATATACAATTTAACAAGGGGCATGAAGTGCCAAGTCCCTTTGAAGCAATAGTTTCAGTAAATGATATCAATTTAGTGAACGCATGAAAGACTCATACCCATATCCGTATTGAAATAATGACAAAAAATTTAACACTTTAAATAATGATTTGACATATCTTTCAAATATTTCTAAAAGTAAATTTTTTTTAGAAAGAGGAATATACAATTTAACAAAGGGCACTAAGTGCCAAGTCCCTGTGGGGCAATAGTTTCAATAAATGATATTAATTTAGTGAATGCATGAAAGACTCATACCCATATCCGTATTGAAATAATGAAAAAAAACTTGACACTTTAAATAATGACTTGACATATCTTTCTAATATTTTATGTCGAATAGTTCACGTGCTTTGCAAATGCTTTGACACTATGCATTTAAAAAAAACTATATAATAAGATCAAAGCTTTTGCCATTGCAAAGTAGAGCATAAATTTTTCAGAAAATAAGGTCAAAATCTTTCTCAATAATTTGAAAATGTGCTTCAATTTTTTGAAATTACCGATAAGAGATCAAATTTTAATTAAAAAATAGCTGAGAAAACCTTCGTTATTTGAGTAGCTTAGTATAGATAAGCTAAACATTTTTTAAAAATTATTTAAACACATAAGTTTACTGCTGTGGCAGGAAAAACACAGCTTTATATGCTATCTGCACTACTTTCTTCAAATATAATATAGAATATTTCAAAAGGAAGAATTTTGGAAGAAAAATATGCACCAGATTGATTTACTGTGGCTTGCATTTGAATGAGAAGCATATAGCCGAGACAACCTTTTCCCATTTACAAGTCATAACCTGAACCAATTATCCAACCGTCCAGAGACACACAATCCCATTTATTTAGAACACCGTGCTTCTTAATTACCTGGATTTTTAGAATAAATCGTAATTCCATTTCTTACCAATATGTTTTTTTAATGCTGTGCATTTTCATTTTCGGTGCTTCAATCAATCCTTATGTGTAGTGGTAAGAAGAAAAAGCATTTTATTTTACCTAAAGTCTAAGAAAACGTTTACTTCTTGTCTGAGAAAACATCTGCTTGCTATTGGCTTCAATGTAGATTACATATTGAAATGAGACTTGAAAAAGGCATTAAACCATTTTGCAAGCCCTAGATTTTAGTTAGAAGAAATGCAATTAATAAATCCATTTAGTATATCAAAATAAGTTCAGTACTCGCAAACCCTTAATCACTTCCTCCTTTAGAAACTTTGAAACTTGCTGCTTTTCTAAGTATAAGCCAGCTAAAAGAGAACCATACAAAACTTGAACAAATTTTGTATAAAATTTTGGCACCAGCCTTGAGAAGAAAATATGTACCTCTTGATGCATCAGCTGAGAAAGCGACAGTACCAGACCAAAATAACTGTTAAGTAATCATTATCTTCCCTTGATAAAAACATTCAGAAATATGAATGGCCAAGGACTGAGAAATGATAAGTGCATCTTCATCAATGTCTTCATTACGAAAACAAGACAATAGCAAGAGCTATTTGAATCATCAATGAACCGCTATGAAGAATTGTGTCACCACATATTCACTATCTTCTAACACTAGTAAAAGTCAAGTGTTGCATTAATTAATATTACACAATGCAAATGCCTGTAGTCTAGCTGTCCCTAAAAAAGCGACTCTAAATCTTAATCAAAACCACCTATCTCCTGCCACATTCAAAGAATACCACATATACATATTCAGATGATTCATAGGCTAGATGTGAACAAAAATATTCGTAACAACATCTTCCTGCTTCATTTACAGACTATATATACATATTCAGAGAATTGCTCGACTTGATGTGAACATACCTGTAAAGTACCATCAAATAATATACAATACACAGACGCTTTTAACAAATACAGTTAAAAGGTAATCTCGATGAAACCAGAATGGGTTTGAAATATAGAATTATAAAAAATATGGTGGTCTGTTATAGAAGCTTAATCAAATATATAATATAAAAGTCCAGCCAACTCCAATTAGAGTTCAAAGAAGTGTGTTTGCAAATGGCTTTAGGACAATAATTTAGAAATTCATATGGCAAGTACTTGCATAAATAAGTCTACCTCATTTGAATATTTAAAATTCTGATTTGTTTCATCTACAAAATAGAGTGCAATTAATACCTAAATATCTCCCACTCAAAATAGATGAAAACATAGAAAATGATATTGTATGCATTTTATTTCCTTTACTCTCTGTAATAGATAGAAATGCTAATTTTGCGTCCGATTTTGAGGATTATGCAATTCCATTAAGAGCCACCTTAAATGGGTTAGCATAAAAAAATAAAAATACATGATACATTTAGCCTGAGCTGGTTCGTTTCAAAGGACACACTTCACTAAAAAAAATTCTCTAATCTTCATCTAAAGACAGTAAGCTGACCATAAGCAAGAATTTCTTAGCTAAAATATAACCATAAGCAAGAATTTCTTAGCTAAAATCTATGAACCAGTAAGCTGACCATAAGCAAGAATTTCTTAGATAAAATATAACCATAAGCAAGAACTTCTTAGCTAAAATCTACGAAAAATGGGTTCATGTAAAAAAATTAGGCAACCACTTCCTTCAAAAAAAGACATTAAATTAGTTCATTTCATACCCTGAATCCCAAAAATTAAATGCTCTAAAAGTCCCAAAATATTAGAGTTCACAATGTGTTTTGACAAGGGATATTTTAAATGGATGGAAGAAAATTTACGAGCTAATTTTCCAATTTAGAAAATTATGTATTATAACCTATAATTTAAGGAAGAACATAGAATTGACAAAGGCAAATCTAATAAAACTATATACATTTTATATGCTTTTTAAAAAATTGCTGATCGGCGTATCTTATTCTTGATTTTTTCCCTGGTGTTGACCTCATCTCTACAACAACGGAATTATACCTGAAGCTTGATAAAAGGCTGAATCTCTATTCACAACAACATTAGCCTACGATGTTGGGGCAAATCTCAGATCTCAGGTCTCACTTTTAAAAGGGCAATTGGGCTTAAATTTATTGGCAAATGCTTGCTTTACACAGTAACAAACAAATCTGCATGCATTACGATAAAACCCTAAATTGATTTTTTACTATATACTTAACAACAATTAGTTTCATGGCAACCCTAATGACAAGGGCATTACGGAAAAAATATCAATAAGATTTTGTTAGCGGACGTGGACTCCAAATCAGCGTCTTTAATCTCCCCTGCCACCGCTCCTCAACTACTCTCCACCAACTGCATTTACTTCATTTTTCCGTTATCTTTTCTATTGTCTTCGTTGCTTCTAGACTCTTCTAATTTATGGCAAACTTCTGGAAGCTTCTCCATACGATAGGAAAAAGCTTTGTTTTGTAAATGATAAAATATATATATACTCTGTTTTGAAGAAGACGATACTCTGTTTTTTTGGAAAAATGAAGGCATGACTGTAAGAGCATTGGTAGGTTTGTTAATAAAAAGCATTAATGAAAATTCTGTTTTAATATTTCTGCTGTTGCTGTGTTACATTCTTCCTTTCAAAAGTATTATGGCATTTTGGTTTGTCTCTGTCTGCTCCAACAAAAGTGGTATCAGAGCAGGTTGTTGATGTCTGTTGAGATTGCAGATTTCTGAAGTTGCAGATGAAGCTAAAGAAGATCAAATCACTATGTGCAAAGGTACTCAAAGAAATAAGAGATTGAAGCTGCTCTCACTGGAACCTAGAGAATCATTGTTTGAATATAAGCCATCGTAGGAGAGATCTTTGAAAGTTGCTGTCAAAAAAAAAGAAAATGAGCCATCACTAAAAGAGAATCTGCAGAAGTCTGAGGAAGATTAAAAATATTAAAAAGGAAACAGAGGAATTGCAGTGACCAGAGGCAGGGTTTTATTTTAAAAATCATGGCAAGTGGAAGTATTACTCAACCTCAGATTCCAATATTTAATAGCAAAAACTATGACTTTTGGAGCATAAAAATGAAAACATGTTTTGCTCCCAGGGTGTTTGGGATTTGGTTGAAAATGGGTTCCCTGAACCAGTAGACCAACAAGCTTATCAGGGTCTTTCACAAGCTGAGAAGGATTTGTTGAAAGAAAATAGGAAGAAAGATTCCAAAGCATTGTTTTTTATTTAGCGGGCAATGGAAGAATTAATTTTTCCAAAAATAGCTGCTGCCACAAGATCAAAGCAGGCATGGGAAAGTTTACAAACAACATACCAAGGCACAGGGAAAGTGAAAATAGCAAAGTTACAAATTCTTAGAAGGGATTTCAAAAACTTGCAAATGAAGGATTTAGATTCAATAGATTCATTCTTCACTCATGCAATGGCAATAATAAATCAGATTAGATCATATGGAAAAACCATTGGAGATCAAAAGGTTGTAGAGAAGATACTTAGAAGCTTACCCATAAAGTTTGATCAAGTTGTAGTGGCTATTGAGGAGTCCAAAGATCTTACTCAGCGATTAGTAGATGAATTAATGGGATCACTCTTAGCACATGAGCAGAGACTAAATCGATCTGGGACATCTTTATTGGAGAATTCATTCAAAGACTCAGCTTTCATTTGGTAGAACAAGAGGGAGATCAAATTACAGCAAAGGCAGAGGATGTTTTACACCAAGGGGAGGAAGAGAAAATATACAATTTGAAAGCAAAATACCAGCATCAAGCTCACATGCTCATTCTACATCAACAAGAGGAAGGGGGAGTAGCCATTCTCATAGTCATCATCAAAGAGAAAAGTATGATAAATCCAACATCCAATGTCATTATTGCAATAAATTTGGACATTTTGCATCAAAATGTAGGAAAAAACAATATGACATAAATAAGCAAAAGATAAGTTTTACAAATGAAAATCAACCCAACCCTAGTGACCAAAACACCATCTTGATAACATGCAATGTGGCACAAGAGAGCTCCAAAGAAGTATGGTTCCTAAATAGTGGTTGTAGTAATCATATGAGTGGGAGTAAGGAGATGTTTGCAACAATGGATGATTCAATAAAATATGAAGTAAAATTGGGAAATGATCACCGAGTTTCAATCATAGGCAAGGGGTCAATTAACATAAGAACTAAGCAAGGTAAAGAGAAGCATATTTCTGATGTATACTGTGTTCTTCGATTGCAACACAATCTCATAAGCATTGGACAACTAGTGGAAAAATGATATAGAATATATTTTGAAAATGGTGAATGTTTGATTATAGACAAGAAACCAAGCAATACTCTGATTGCAAAAGTTGAAATGACAAAAAATAGGATGTTTCCACTAAGAATCCAAAGTGTTGCTGAATTAGCTTTCAAAGCCTCATACAAAAATGAATCTTGGCTATGGCATTTAAGACTTGGACATTTAAACTTCAAAGGATTACAATTGCTATATAAGAAAAGAATGGTATATGGATTGCCACCAATAGAGCCACTTAAAACAACATGTGAGAGTTGCATATTGGCAAAGCAACATAGGAAAAAAATTTCAGTTGGGGAGGCTTATAGGGCAAAGCATCCACTTGAGATAGTGCATTCAGACCTTTGTGGACCCATGCAAACACCATCCATAAGTGAAAGACTCTATTTCTTGACATTCATTGATGATTTCAGTAGGAAAGTATGTGTTTATTTCTTGAAATACAAATCAGATGTATTTGTTGTCTTTAAGAAGTTCAAGGCAAAAGTTGAGAAAAAAAGTGGTTATTACATTAAAACATTGAGAACCGATCAAGGTGGTGAGTATATATCAAATGATTTTCAAAAAATTTGAAAAGAAAATGGCATAAGAAAGCAATTTACAGCAAGGTACACTCCTCAACAAAATGGAGTAGTTAAGAGAAAGAATAGAACAATCATGGAAATGGCACAAAATATGATAAAAGCAAAACATCTATCAAATGAGTATTGGGCTGAAGCAGTTGCGTGTTCAGTATACATATTAAATAGATGTCCAACAAAAGCAGTGACAAATAAAACATCAGAAGAAGCTTGGAGCAAAAGAAAGCACAATATAGCACATTTGAGAGTCTTTGGTTGTGTAGCATACTCCTTGACACCTCAAGAGTTGAGAAAGAAACTAGATGATAGAGGAGAGAAGTGCATATTTGTGGGTTATAGTGAACAATCCAAGGCATATAAGTTATACAATCCTATCACAAAGAAGCTAATAATAAGTCGTGATGTTGAGTTTGTTGAAGAAGAAGCTTGGGATGGCAGCATAGATAAAACAACTAAAGTTGCAGCTAGTGTTCCACAAGAAAATGAAGAGAATGAAGCTCAAGGTGTGAATCCTACTACACAAGCAAATGTTCCTACAACACCTTCTAGGGCATCTACCACTCTAAATCTTACTACTCCAACAAGTAATAACAATAGTGAGTCTTATAATCCAACACTTGCATCACTAAGGTCAAGGTCTATAAATACTTCAAAGAAGACACGAAGTCTAAGAGAGATATATGATGAAACACAAGAGGCTGAAAATGATGATTTATGCTCTAATTTTGCATTCTTAACACACGCTGATCCAATTTATTTTGAAGATGCCATTAAAGATGACAAATGGATTGTAGCCATGAATGAAGAAATTCAATCAATAGAAAATAATCAAACTTGGGATCTAGTATAACTTCCTAAAGGCAAGGATCTTATTGGAGTTAAATGGGTTTACAAGACAAAGTATAATGCTGATAGAAAAGTAGAGAAACACAAGGCAAGACTAGTAGCTAAAGGTTTCACACAACAACCGGGCATAGACTACAATGAAACATTTGCACCTGTGGCAAGATTAGATACCATTAGAATGGTTTTATCTATTGCAGCTCAAAACAATTGGAGGGTTTACCAAATGGACGTTAAATCAACATTCTTGAATGGGATTTTAGAAGAAGAAGTGTATATAAAACAACCACCTAGTTATGAAGTTTTGGGAGAAGAACATAAGGTATACAAGCTGAAAAAGGCTCTATATGGTTTGAAACAAGCTCCTAGAGCTTGGTATAACAGAATTGATTCTTATTTTGTGAACAATGGGTTTAGCAAGTGTGGCAATGAACCGGCTTTGTATTTCAAAGTGAATGATGAAAGAAAAATCTTGATAGTTTGTTTGTATGTAGATGATTTGATATTCACAGGTAACATGTCAATTAACCCATTCAAGGCAGCCATGGAAAGAGAATTTGATATGACTGATTTGGGGCTCATGAGATACTTTCTTGGGATAGAAGTAAGTCAAAATGATCAAGGCATTTTTATATGTCAAAGCAAGTATGCTAATGATTTGTTGAAGAGGTTTAAGATGACAAATGTGAATCCAGCCCCTACACCAGTTGCATTGGGTTTAAAACTCAGCAAGGATGACAAAAGTCATAGTGTAGATGCAACATTATTCAAAAGATTAGTTAGCAGCTTCATGTATCTAACCGTCACAAGACCAGATATCATGTATGGGGTTAGTCTCATTTCTAGATTCATGGACAAACCAAATGAATCACATTGGAAAGCTGGAAAAAGAGTTTTAAGGTACATAGCTGGAACAAAGAGTTTTGGAATTTTGTATACATCTTCAAATAATTACAAATTGATTGGATATACAGATAGTGATTGGGGAGGTAGCATGGATGATAGAAAAAACACTTCAGGGTATATCTTTCATCTAGGATCAAGTGCTATCTCTTGGGCATCAAAGAAACAACCAATTGTGACACTCTCCTCAGCTGAAGCAGAATATGTTGCAGCCACATCAACAGCTTGTCAAGTAGTATGGATGAAAAGAGTACTCTCAGATTTGAGGCATCCACAAGAACCTACAAAAATTTATTGTGATAATATTTCTGCAATTGCTTTATCCAAAAACCATGTCTTTCATTAACGGAGCAAGCATATTGATATGAATTATCATTTTATCCGAGAATTGGTGAACAATGGTGACATATATCTTGAGTTTTGCAGGTCCAATGAACAACTGGCAAACATCCTCACAAAGCTGCTTGCAAAGAACGTTTATGAACATCTTCGAGAAGGAATTGGTATTGCAGACATACATGGTAGTGAAGATTAAGGGGGAGTGTTGGTGGACGTGGACTCCAAATCAGCATCTTTAATCTCCCGTGCGACCGTTCCTCAACTACTCTCCACCAACTGCGTTTACTTCATTCTTCCGTTATATTTTCTATTGTCTTCGTTGCTTCTAGACTCTTCTGATTTATGGCAAACTTCTGGAAGCTTCTCCATACGATAGGAAAAAGCTTTGTTTTGTAAATGATAAAATATATATATACTCTGTTTTGAAGAAGACGATACTCTGTTTTTCTGGAAAAATGAAGGCATGACTGTAAGAGCATTGGCAGGTCTGTTAATAAAAGGCATTAATGAAAATTCTGTTTTAATATTTCTGCTGTTTCTGTGTTACATTCTTCCTTTCAAAAGTATTATGGCATTTTGGCTTGTCTCTGTCTGCTCCAACAGATTTTTCAAAGTAAAAAAGCAAAACTCCGGAGAAAAAAAAGAGCTGCCAAACTAGACGTCAATAAACAGAACTGACATTGATGTTTACCATATACGTTAATTTTATCGTACATTCAATTCCAATTGACAGAGAACAAGAAAAAGGAAAAACAAATAGCTTCATACCTTAAAAATGTGATTCGAGAGAGATTTCACAAACAGAAAGCCAGATTTTATGAAGAAAATAAATGGTATTTTAGACAGAATATGCCAACCAGAACTGTAAATCCGTATGGACACCTGCTTTTTATTCTTCTACTTCTGCTTGTCCACCATGTGGAATACAAAATTGTCGAGCAAAAAAGCGCGTCATTTATGGCCTACCAAAATGCATTCACCGTCGGTAACAACAATAACCTGAATATTCTTTTCATAACAGTTCTTCAAGATTTTTAGGATCTTTACTCTGCCAAAAACAATGACCTGAATATTCTTTCCATACTAGTGCTTCAAGATTTCTAGGATCTTACCTCTGCCAAAATCATTAGATAGAAAATATTAATAAAGGAAAATCCATTTAAAGGATAAACATATCACGAGCAAGGAAGTGATATGCATACTTCTCTTTCAAGCCGATATAAAGACCTTGGGGGCGTTTGAAGATTAAACCATATTTTTGACAGGCTTCACCAACAGTTGGAGAGTAAACTTTGGGAAGCAACTCTTCCACATTGTCCACCAAAACTTTGTAAAACAATCTTTCATTCCGTTCCTGTTATTGGGTAAAATATGTCACCATGTAAAGTCAGCATTAATTCACATAGGCACAGCGAAGAGACCACACTTTTAATGTTACCAGACTTCAGTTTCCACAGAAACATGCAATAGATTATGAAATAGATAAATTTGGTTTATAAATGTTTAACACAGAATTCTCCCGATGAAAAAAATCTGAAAGTTAAAAAATAGTGGATACAGAGTGACTGAGAAAAACCTGTTGCCTCCCACCTGTGTATTCCTCCATCGTCATTTCAGCTCATGATATCTAGGAGAATCTGAGGTTTTGACATCTACGGATTTAATGCCACACTACAGAATTGATAATTCATAAATGAATAAGAAACCATCATGGATGGTGTGTTACCGGTGGCGGCAAGCTTAAAATTTTAGCAACTACAGAGGGCACCATCGCCATCACTGGCTAGCAGTTCCAAATATTCACAACGTACATCTGTACAGAGCAGTCTTGATTTTCATGAAGGTAGAAATAACATGAATTTTTATCAGCCAACCAAAGCATAACAGAAATATGAACAGTTAAAGATCTTACAGTCCATCTAGGTTTACGGTTCACATAATTCTAAACAGACAAAACAATAAATTCTGATCGGTTGACACAGAAGGAAATAATCGGTACTTAATTGCAAATGGATAATATAGATCCCCTTGAGGACTAATAATTGATAGTAATGATATGTAATAATTTATATTAGTTTTTTTATTAACATGAATTTTCCTTAAATACGTTAAAATTATTTTTTTATTATAAAATTTAAGATTTTAATAGTTTATAAATATTTTGAAAAAAAATAATAAAAAAAATTGTTAGTCAATTAATTTATAAATTTTAAAAATTATAAATTTAAATAAAAGTAAAATAATCATTATAAACATATAATATTGATAATTTTTTTAAAAATATTTATTTATAATGAAACAAGTTAGTCTGTCTGTGATCGAAATGTTCAATGATAGTGAAGGAGTTAAATCAGTTGGGTATTAATTTATTTTATATAAATGGGTATAATTTAATAAATTTGTATTAAGAATTTATCTCCCCCCATTAAATTTTATTAATATTTTATTCTTAGTAGAAATCTTTTTAATAAGGATTTGATAAATTATAATATTTTTAATATGATTAAATCACTTTTCATCAAATATTTTTAAATGATATAATTCTTTTAATTTTTATCATCAATAATTTCTTTATTTGGCAGTCTCAATGAAGGAATGTCAAAGGACAATAGTGCTTCTAACGTATAAGTAAATAAGGGGTTTCTATTATAAATAAATTACAATTATTTTGTACGCTGACATGATATAATGCATTTAATTATTTCAATGATTAATATATTTTTCACTATTTTTAACAAAATGTTTAATAGTGGTATTCTTAAATATTTCATTTTAAAAATTCCTTTGTGGATAATAAACAATTGATAATGTAATTTTAATTTTAAATTTGTCACAAAATTTTCTAACTGTTTTATTATTAAAATATAATTTATTATTAGTGATAATAAAAGATGGTAAAATAAATATTAAAATAATATATTTCATGAAAAATTTATAAATATCTTTTTACATAATAATAGTTTTTAATGATGCATCTTCAATTTTTTCAGTTAATTGTGATGATGAATTATTTAACTTTTATAAATGAAGGGTTAAGCTTTTAGCCAAATCAAATCCCTATATATAAAATGGCTGTAATAATATTATATATTTTAACTCTTGAAATAAAGTAAAGTTAAAATGATTATTTATATTATATCATATATCTTTGAAAATTATTGAAAATCATGTTGCACATATTTTCTACTTATAACATTCTTCAAATTGGTTATCATATATTTCATATAATATGTCTACCTTTCATTGCATCTAATATATCTAAAAATTAGCCATCAAAAAATGTCTTGAACTGAATGTCTTTAATAATTATACATCTCAATGTGTAAAAAGATTTCTTGGTAATTTTTTTCCATGCTTTTTTTTTGGAAAGTGTGTAGTATGTATATATATATATATATATATATATATATATATATATATATTTCAAATTTTTTTGATTTAGCATATTGAATAAATATATATTTAAGTTAATGAGGTCGTTTGATTAAACAATCATAAATAAAGGATATCTGTACCATTTAAATTGTTTTTAAAATATAGATATAAATACCAACATTTTATGTAATTCAATAACTTCATATAATACATTCAAACATATATTAAAAAATAAATAAAAAATCTTTCAATGAAAACTAGATGGAAAATACTAATTATTTCATACCATATAAATTTTGAAGAAAAATAAATAACTTTGCCTTATATTTTTATAAGATAACATAAAAGATAATTTTTATAAATAATTTTTTTTTTCCAAAAGAAAGAAAGATGTCATTCTATTTAGGTTATTAGGGGTATTAATATTTAGCACTCATCTAAATCAGTTTCGATTGAATGAAAATAAATAAATAAATAATTTATTGTGAGCCTATAAAAGAGATATAAAAAATAATAATAATAAAATTAGTATTAAAAATCTCGTCCTTGTTCAAAACCATCTGAACTTGTTTTTGCAATGCACCAATTTTTACCAAAAAATTCCTTTACACTATCAAAAGTGCCTTGAAAATTAATGATATGAGAAGGATTTATGTGTCAAATGTTTAACACCTTCCCTGTACTATCCATAAATTGATTTCATCAAATTGAAAACAATGGCTGATGTTAGTTGTCGAAGGCACTCAATATCCCCATGGATTGTCCTGCACTTACTTAAGTGATATTGTCAAGGAAATTCTCTTGTACAGTCCTTGCTCAAAATGAATATCCATGATTGAGGATCTAATCCATGCTTACTTCTCTTTATTGGTCATGTAGTATGTTGGAAACTCACATTTACCTAATGAATACTGGGCTAAGGCAGTGAAAACTATTGTTTATATCATGAATAGTTTCCCAACAAAGAGTGTGAAGAACAAAATCCCTCAAGAGGAGTGGACAGGTAAGAAACACACTGTTTCTCATTTTAAGGTGTTTGGTTGTGTTGCATATGCACATGTTCCAAATGAGTTGAGGAAGATGTTAGAAAATAAAGGATTAAAAAGCATATTTGTTGGCTATTCATAGAATACAAAGGCATATAAGTTATTTCATCCTATCAATAGGAAGGTTATAATCAGTCATAATGTTTAGCTTATGGAGAATGAAGCGTGGGATGGAAGTGTAGAGAGGACTGTAAACATTATTCATATTGTTCCTCATGATGATATGGTGGATGAAGTCTTTCGATCATCAAGTATAAATAAATCAACAACTACTTCCTTGTCCGAAGACAACACCACAAGTTGTAGCTCAAGCTACACCCTTATTTACATCAAGGACATCTTCAAATTTGTTGCCCACACCAAGAGTACAAAAAACTCCATATGTAACCAAAATAACATCTACATCAGATGGCATCCTTGCAATAACTCCAACCAACACTCCAAGTAGTTCCACATCTTCAAATCCAACTCTAGCAATCATGCAACCATGGAAAACAAGGATTTTGAGTGAGTTGTATAATATTGATATAAAAAATTCATTTTCAATATTTGCCTTATTTTCTCATATAGATGATACTTTAACATCTGAAGATGCTACGAGTAATGATACATGGGCACAAGCCATGGATGAAGAGATTGAGTCTATTAAGAAGAACCAAAAATGGGAGTTGGTTGAGTTGCCTGAAGGCAAAGATGTAATAAGTTTAATGTGGATTTATAAAACTAAACAAGATGCTAATGGAAAGGTACAAAGGCATAAAGCAAGACTACTTGCAAGGGGATTCACACAACATCTCAAATTATATTTCAATGAAACATTTGCTCTTGTTGCATAGTTGGACACAGTTAGAACCATATTGGCTATTGCTACCCACAACAAGTGGCCTGTGTACCAAATAGATGTGAAGTCAGCATTTCTAAATGGCTATCTAGAGGAGAATGTGTATGTTGAACAACGACAAGGCTATGAGATGCTGGGTCATGAAAACAAAGTATGCATGTTGAAGAAGGCACTTTATGGATTAAAGCAAGCTCCTAGAGCATGGTACAACCATCTTGACTCCTATATCATTCATAATAGTTTCAAAAGAAGCAGTTGTGAGTTAACTTTGTACATCAAAGTCAACAAGAAAGGTAACATGCTAATTGTTTGTTTGTATGTAGATGATATCATTTTTATTGGTGATCTTAGCATAGATGCTTTCAAAATAGTGAATTTCAAATGACTGATTTGGGGTATATGAGATATTTTTGGGCATCAAAGTCCAATTCAGTAATGGTATATTTATTTCTAAATCCAAATTTGCAAATAAAATCTTAGGTAGATTCAATATGATAAAGTGCAAGGCAACCCCAACACCAATCATGATGGGATTGAAGTTAAGCAAGGAGGATGATGAACTATATGTGGATCCTACATTGTTCAAGAGGTTAGTTGGAAGTCTTATGTATTTGACGACCATAAGGCCTAATATTATGTATGGTGTAAGTCTAATTTCAAATTTTATGGAGTCTCTAAAAGACTCTCATTAGCAGGTCAATAAGAGAATATTGAGGTATGTGAGTGGTATAGAAGACTTTGGCATATTATATTATAGTTCAGTTGATTTCAATCTTATTGGCTACATGGACAATGATTGTGGTGGTAGTATAGATGATTAAAAAAATAGCTTTAATTATGATTTTCACTTTGGCATAGGGGTTGTGTCATGGGATTCAAAGAAACAACCCATTGTGACTCTTTCTTTAGCTGATGCTAAGTATGTGTCAGCCACTAGTGCATCTTGTCAAGTTGTTTAGATGTGAATGATGTTGAAAGACTTAATGCAAGATTTAAAAAAAAAAAGAAAAAAAGAAAAAAGAAAACCACTAGAATATTTGTGACAATAGTTCACTCATTGCATTGTCCAAAAGTCATGTTTTTCATAAGAGAACTAACCCTGTTGATATTGGGTATCATTTTATTAGAAAGCTTGTCAACAATTAAAAAATTTGCCTAAATTTTTGAAGTCTAAAGATCAATTTGCTGACATATTTATAAAGCTATTAGCAAATGAGACATTTCAGTATTTACAAAGTCGTTTAGGAGCTTTTGATCATGCAAATATATATAGCTCCAAAGAAAGCTTCAAAAATGCTACTTCAAAGATATGCTCGAAAAACAGATGCTCCGAAAATGGATGCTCCAAAGATGTACTCCAAAAATATGCTTCGAAGATATATTGTAAAAGCTTTCAAGTAGTTTGATATAATTTTTGATGATCCCAAAGAGTTGAAATTAAGGAGTATTGGAAATATTAATTGTGTATAGCTAGGCATTATTTGACAAGATATTTGGTTTGCCTTCTTTTGGATTTGTACCGGCGATATGCATTAAATAATTCTTATTTGCTGTCCTTTTTAATATGTGTGAGATGTAGCTCACATTTATTTTGTTTTTTTATTATCCGTTGCCTTCTGCCCTGCGCAAAATCAGTGGAGTCTAGAAAGAGAGGGAAGGAGCCTTTTTGTTTTAAGAAAATATATGCGTACATCAGAAACAACGGGGGCAGAGGATTAGTAAAGAAGAGCAGAAAATACCTGAGAAGAGTATATACAGTTTATGTGCAGCTATAGCTGTTGAATGTTGTATTAATGAATATATGCATTTAGCTGAAACTTTTGTGTGTACAAATTTGGTTTTCTAATTGCTGCAGCTGTTTTGCTTATCTTCCTTTGAATTTCCTGAGTTTTTATTTGCTGCTTTGTTTTTATCTCTGCAAGTTAAACCTGTTGTGTTTTAGTATCAGAGTTACCTGTTGTAGTTTAGTCTCCCACAGTTGATTCAGGCATAAGATCACCCACTCCAACAATTACAATAACCCTGACAAAATACGTGCACGGCGTTTGAATTGGTTTTCTTTTTTTGCTGGCCTTTGATGCATTTTGAGACATGGTTTCTTGTTCTTCTTCTTCTGCTAGTTTCTCTCTTCATTTGAAATATGTTGAAAGGTTTTTCAAGAAGATGAATTTTCGGCAGATGGGAGGAGCACTCAGAGCTGTCGGCCTCCTACTCTGAATTACTCCCTCCTTTATTTTGAAATTTGTGGTACCTGGGATTTGTCTTTAATTGTCAAATAATGTAAACGATTCAGAAGATATTTCTGTATACATTAATATCAAGGCAAACATACCAAAGATTATTGTCAATTTGAACCTCGCTGAAATCCTTGAATTTATGTATTAGGAAAGTGTTGGTACAGCCGATTTTGAAAGCAAATACAAATCTTAGCAAAGGCAACAGAGTAGGTTTGACGGACTTGAAAATGTGAAACAGTGACAGGAGAAATTTTAAAGAGGACAGCGCGTGTAAACTTCTCCAATTTAGCATTTCTTGTACAACCAGGGCAGAGAATGTTGTGCAGCAAACCTTTTTCAAACCTGACATTTAGCAACTTTTTCAGGGACGACGTGACCAGAGTTAACCGTCAAACGTCAAACTTGAAAAAATTGATGACGTGGCGGAACAATTTGAGTGCAAACTTTCTCCGTGGGATTTGAAAGAAGGTGATAACTATTTCGATAACAAAATTTATGTGAATCTATTTCGTCCATGATCCAGAGTGGCCAGAGTCTCCGCTTGAATTTGGAGGATGAATAGAATCATATTTTCTTGTTTTTGATGCACTTATATTTTAGGATCCAAATATCATTGATGGAGTGTGTTGTAGTACGCACGGTGAGGTCATTGACATTCAAGGAGGAGAGGTGACTTCGGTTCATTAGTGATATTTATTATGATTTTTTTTCAGTGGAAAGGCTTTAGAAAAAGCTATTATATTATTTGACCTTTCATACAACAAAATATTTGTTATATTTATCCAATGCAATAGCTTGGCATATGAAAACAAATGTGTACTTATTTTTCATATGGACATCAAATGAGAATGGATTAGACAAATTCCATGTGTGAAATTTAAAATTTGTAAGAAGAAAGACCGGGGTTTAGAGTAGACCAATGATTTGGGTCAAACTATGTACTTCGCAGATTTATTGATATGATTTTTTTTCACTCAAGGATTTGAGAATTGGTATGATCATGCCAAAAAAATTATGTAACTATGCAGGGTCTTGAGTTAGAAAATAAATATGGCCCAAGCCACATACCAACCCTCATGTATGTGGGTGAAAGTACACAATGTACTAACCCAAATAATTATGCAAAAAATAGATAGAAAGAACTATGTGGATAGGTTCAATTCAAAAAGAAATAACTACTTATGTAAATGAGATAACCAATCAATAAAAGTTTATTCATAAATAAATCGAGCATTAGAGATGGTTTATAGAATCAAATATAATATTTCACACCTATTCATTCAATTTCAATCCATTTATAAAAAAATCATGATTGTAAGGGAACGACCAATGTTAATGCCCCTATCATGTATAAAAATATTGATAAATGTGAATCATAATGAAAAGCATTTCCAATTAAATTCTAACTATATTGTATATGTGCATGAAAATATATCATGCCCTCTCAATCTACATGTTGAATTTTGTAACTTGTATCCCAAATATAATGTGAATGTGTAACTCTAGAATTCTAGTTCTATAAATTGTTGTGCATTTGCTCAAGCATATGCTGCAAATTTTGTATGGGTATGTATTCAAGTGTTTTATTAAATTTAATGCATGCATATATCATATGTACCTAGAGTCCATACCAATATGCCAATGCCTATAATGTCTGTGAAACATTTTGATATCTAAACCATCTGAATCTTTGAATGATGTAAAACTTCTAATCTACTCTAATTTTCTACTCATTGAATATTTTATGTCTCTAAGACAATATCATTTTACTTCACACTATATTAGATGAGGAGTGTCTCATGTATGCCACTTATATCAAAATAATAATGAATTGTATCATATCATGTATAAAGATAGAGTTATGTGATATATTTAATTATGTGGAGAGTACGTCATCACAATAATTTATGTATTAATCAAGGCATATGTGTAACATATGGAATGCAGGACATAAAGTGTTATGTATATATATGTATATCAATTAAGCAAGATGTATAAATATATATGAATACAACTAAAAGTAATAATTCATGATATAAATCATGGCACCCCTCAATGCCAACAAGCTCAACAAACACAAGTTTTAGTTGTCACAAATGGGCCAAATGGTCACATTCAATGGACATATATATGTAACAAAAATAAAGGATAAAGTCCACACATAGGATGACATAATAATGTCACAAACAATAGACATTAATGGATGTCACAACAAGAAATCCTAAGGGTGGAACACAAACTTATATATTATGTAAAATAGTAACGTCGTCAATGGAACATAGGATAAGTAACTAGTCTATATCATCCATTTATACAATTGTAATATCATAGTAAAGTGGAATTTCATGTGCCATTATGTAATAAATGATTATCTAACAAGGCATATGTAAGCAATATGGGTTGATAAACATGGTACAAAGATCATGGAAAGATATAACATATAATAGTGATATTTATTGAATAAAATGTTCCTAGTATGATCATTCGTTAGAAGGTATACCAAAATATTTACATCCATGTGTAAATGGTATGCTTTGCATAGTATAGACGCACATTTTGGTACAAGTACACTTATTTATAATATTCTCGTATGTATATACTTTTTTATAAGAATTAGATATCTAGTGACATGGTCTCTCATGGACCTCTTCGATTCCATCTTATTTCCTCTGATTTACTTTTCCACCAGGATTGTGTGCTATGTTTTTTTATATTCATCTAGTGTATATCAATGACTTCTATCTATTTTGATTTTTATTTTTTTTTTGTATATTTTATCCCCTGGACACTTGTGTTTGTCCTCAATAGTAGCATCAGTTGGTCTAACTTCAACACAACTATCTAGTCCTATAGTTTAATCCTTTTCCACACCTTTCACTTCGTGACTCTTTTTTTAGACCTCTTTGCCTATCCTATTATGGTATTTTCATGTGTCACTATGTTTTAATTTAAAGCCAAAAGGCTCCTATATATATAAATATTATGGTCTAATTAATACGCCTTCCAATGTAATAAAGAAATTTCTTAATAAGAAAGTACTCTCTATTTCACTCTATAAAATTTCACTAAAACACTGAACCTAGTAGATGAACCTAGTGAACTTGATCTTGGAGAGCTCAAACTTGAGCCACTATTGGGGCTTGAACTTCCACTTGAGATTATGGGGAGAGGAGGAACACTTCCGACTTCTATGTCCAACATTATTAGTGGTGTTTTTTTTTTAGCACCATTTTTCCATTTCCATTCTCTCCCTTCATAAAAAATCACACCCTAACTAATAATCCATTTCTTTGTGTCAGGATTATAGAATGTGTATCCTTTAGTTGCACTAGAATATCCAACAAAGATATAATGTTGGAATTTCACATCTAACTTCTTCCATTTCTAAACTGGGATATGAACATATGAAAAACAACCAAATACACAAAGATGATCCACTGAAGGCTTATGACCAATCCAAGATTCCTTTGGAGTGATGTTGTGAACTGCTTTTGTGGGGCTTCGATTCAAGAGGTATATTGTTGTTTCCACTACTTCTCCCCAATACCAATTTGGAATATTTTTTGATTGCAACATACTTTGTGACATTTCCATAATGGTATGGTTATTTTTTTCTACAATACCATTTTGTTGGCAGTATAGGCTGAAATACACTGTCTCTTGATGCCATTTTTGTTACAAAAATTAGAAAATTGTTTTGAAGTGAATTCTCCCCCTCTAACTGTTCTGAGTATTTTGAGATAATACCTACTTTGTTTTTCAACCATAGCTTTAAAGTTCTTGAAACATTTAAAAGCTTTGGATTTCAGCTTAAGAAAATAAATCCATGTGTGGAAAGAAAAATCATCAATGAATGTCAAAAATTAATGATGCTTACCCAAAGATTATTCTTGCATATCACCACACATGTCAACATGCACAAGCTCTAAAGGAGATTCTGCCCTCCAAGTTTTGTTGAACGAAAACTATCTTGATGTTGCTTGCCAAGTGCACACCCTGAACAAACTTCTTTTTCTTGAATTGTTGGAAGTCCTCTGACCATATGCTTCTTGTGAATTGAATTTAAGACTTCTTGTAAATTAAATTTAATCCTTGACAATATAGATGACCCTAACATTGATGCCATAACCATGAGTCATATGGTTGCTTTGAAAGCATGCATAGTAGTAGAATGCAATGTGAGAGGAAATAACCTATTCTCTATTATAGGAACCTTTGTTACAAGATGATAATTAGATGATTTATCAAATATTTTGTAGTAGTTGTCTTCAAACACAATTTTATAATTATTTGCTACAAGCTACTCAATAATTTAAATTTTTTTATGATTTTGTGCTACAAGCTACTCAATACTTAAAACATTATGTTATAATTTGGGCGCATGCATCGTATCATGAATATAAGTAGTTTCTCCTTGCTTAGTTTATACAACAAGGTTAATTCCCATCACATCAACCTCTTTATCATTACCAAATTTTACTTGACTTTTTACAGATGCATCTAGTTTGACAAAGAGATCAGATTTACCTAGTCATATAATTAGAGCAATGACTATCCAAGAACCATAAATATTTTTTATTTTGTTTCATGAAATTGCATGTGAAGGTGGAGTGCTTAGGATCTTCAGAGAACTCTTCAGTATAGTTGGCTCTTGACTTGTTCAAGTCAGAGTTCTTCTTTCTACACTCAGATTCATAATGTCCATAACGATCACAATATTTGCAATGGATTCTTCCCCTATCCACAAATTTTATGCCTTCCTCTTCTTCTATTATAACTTATTCCTCTTCTTCTACCACCTCCTCTATTATTATAAGCCTCCCATATTTACTTGTTTCTAAAAAATGAGTTATTAATTTATCTTCAACATTCACTGTAGATTGAAAACCTTATACTAAACTCTCTGTACAACATTGCATATGCTCCTCATGAGATTGTAAATAGCCAACCAACTCTACCACTTTAAAGGTGGTGAGATTTTTGCTTTCTTCAATGGCTATCACCACTGGTTCGAATTTAGAAGGAAGAGATTTCAATATTTTCTCTACTATTTTTTTTCTGTAATTGCTTCCATTTGTGTTCTAAGCTGATTCACAACATCTTGAGTCCTAGTAATAAAATCTTAAAGAGACTCAGCATCTTTCATTCTTAATTTTTCAAAATCGCTTCTTGAGGGTTGAAGTCTTACCAATCTAACTTTGTCAGAACCTTGGTATGCAATTTGCAAATCTTCCCATGCATCCTTTGATTTTGTCATACAATATAAGGAAAAAATTGAAATATCCAATGCAAATTGGATGACAAAGAGAGCTCGATTGTCCTTTTTCTTGTATTCTTTCAACTGAGTTCGTTGATTCACTGTCAAAGCATTTAAAGCATTCCGATTTGCAGGTTTTGTGTATTCTAATTCTACTAATTTCCATAGATCTTGAGATAATAGTAGGGTCTTCTTCTTTATACTCCAATATTCATAGTTGTCTTCGATAAATAGCGGAAGTTAGAATGAAAATTTGTTGCTATTTGTCATTCCAGAAATAACTGATACGCTGATGCTCCCTACAAAAAAAATATCTCTACAACCTGCTCCGGTACCAATTGAAAGTAAAATATAAAGAGCGCTAACACTACATTGAAAATAATATAGAGTATTTTAAAAAAAGCTGCTCAGTAAAACTAAACTCAGAAAAGATAAAAGATTCAAAGAAAATACTGTTTTCAATTCCAAGATCAAGCGCTGTATATAGGAAGCTGCGTTGAGTTTAATAATAAAATAAACTTAACTACCGGTTTGCCAATCTACCATTTTGCAGATTAACGCATGGAATGCAAACTAATAAAATTAAATCTCATGCGTTTAAGCTACAAATAAATAATTAAAAATAAAGCTAAAATTGAAACTGATGTTCACTGTTGTTCGTGGATCATGCACTGATGCATGTCTTCAAAATCCTCTAGGTCAACATAACCAATGCTGGAGTCACCAATCTTTGGGATATCAGTCTTGAGGGTGGAGATGGGTTCAAACCCATGTATTTGAATTTCATTTTGGCACGTTCAGAAGTGTGGAAGGCAACTTCGTTAAGGATCTAGATATTTTGGTGCGATTGATTAGGGTAAGGAAAGTGTATCTGCATGTGTGAAGAACTACAAGAAGCTACAAGTCATGAAAATGCAGGTTAAATCTCTAAATGCCTATCTAGGAACTTGTAGTAGCCGAGAGGAAATTTTAGGTACACAGCGAACCTCAAAACTTCTGGTTTGGTCTAAAATGGCCCAAAATTAATGGAAGTTTTTAGAGCAGAGAGGGTTTTGATTGTAATTTGGATGACCGAAAGAATTTTTTTGGCAAGAAACGGGTGGGGAGAGAATCTAGATGGCATTGGTACTTCAGTGTACTTTTTGGCGATTGTATCTTCCTATTCACAATCAGTCTAATATTGATTTTGAACAATATTGAGTTGCAATTGCAAACGAGAGATTTGACTTCACAAACTTTGCTAGTAATTGAGAAGAGGGGTCTACAATTTCAGGTATCTTATAAATCTTACATGAAATTTCCTTTGGTAAAACACGGTTCAGAGTTGAGCTGGGAATTTCGCAGAAAATGTGTCGAGGTGGAACTGTGAAGACAATATGGAGAGTAGACAGAGATTTGATATGCAATGGGAAGTAGAGGCAGTATTTATATTGATGGTGGTGTATAAGGCTCTACCGCCAAGTGGAACGATCAAATTCTTTCATATCCATTGCCTTATACACACTTTTCGCATTGCTGAGGTACTGCCGACACTGCATCAATTCCACTTGCTATTGGCGAATCCACCTCATGATGCCTTGCTTATATTTACTCCACTCCTTTTGCATAGGACATGTGTTGAAAAGTGACGCTGAAGTGCAGTTCACTCAGTTCTATTTTTAGACTATTAGTGTGAATTTAGTTTGCATGAACAGTTTTTTGTGGAGCTAAATTTATACAGTTAGTTAATTTTTAGTTAATATATTTTTTAGAAAAAATAAAGTCTTAGAAAGGCTAGAGTTAGTTTTAGTTTCTATTACATGCAAATTATTGTATAGATAAATTTAAAATATTTTATTCAATAATTAGAAAAACATGTTCACATGAAATTCTATTTAATACATTGTAATTGATTTTTATTTTCAAGAAGAAGAAGAAGGAGAATGATTCCATGTTTTTTGAAGAAGTATTTTTTATTTTTGCAATTCTTATTTCTTCATTTAATTTATTTTAAATTCTACATTTGGTATCAGAGCAGGTATTTTTCATTTGGGTTAAAGATTTAGTAGTTGAAATTTTGCCAAAAATTTATCATGTCAAATTCTAACTTCTTGCCCATTCCAGAATTTGATAGAAATGAGTATGATTATTGGTGTATCAAAATGATGACTTTTTTGGTAGAAAAAGATTTGTGAGAGATTATTGAATCAGGGTATGCAAAGCCCGCTGATTGGAATGCCCTCACAGCAAATGATAAAACAGCTAAGAAGGAGGCTAAGCAGAAGAATGATTAAGCCCTATTTCATATTCAAATAGCTCTAGATAAGAGCCTATTTCCATGAATTTCATGAGCAAAGACAACAGAGGATGCTTGGAAGACTTTAAAAGAAGCTTACCAAGGTAGTGATGAAGTCAAAGTTGTCAAGTTACAGAAATTGAAGAGAGAATTTGAGAATTTGAAGTTACAAGACACTGAAAGTGTGAGTACCTATTGTGTCAGAGTAAAAGATGTGGTCAATAAAATGGCTACACTTAGTGAAATTTTGAACAATGAGGTTGTGATCAAAAAGGTGTTGAGGGCTCTCACACCAAGGTGGAACTATGTTGCCATAATCATAGAAGAAATCAAGAATTTGTCTACCCTTCAATTTGATCATCTAGTTGTATCTTTAATGTCTCATGAAGAAAGATTGAGAGATTCATTTGGGGAAAGCGATGAGATAGCTTTTTCCTTCAATTTACAAATCACAAGGAATGAAAATGTCAATAGTAGCATTAAAAGTAATCAAGGCCAGGGTAGAGGCCAAAATCAGAATTACTCAAGAGGAAATAGAGGCAGATGTGGTTTTCGAGGAAGAGGTGGTTTCAGAAGAAGAGGTAGAGGCTGATTTGATAAAATAAATATCCAGTGTTATCATTGTAATAGGTATGGCCACTTTAATTATGAGTGTAGATTAAAATAAGATAATAATGATAAAAGCATTTATTATGCTCAAGAAGGTGATGAGAATCCTCCAGATTATTTATTTTTATCTTATGATAAAGGTAAAAGTGTTTCTAAAGATGTTTGGTATTTATATTTGGAATGTTCTAACCACATGTTAGGAAATGATTTTTTTTTCTATAATGGATGAAAGTTTTAAATCTAAGATCAAGCTTGGTGATGACAAATCATTAGAGGTTGCTGCAAAAGGAGCTATGGAAGTCCATACAAAAGAAGGTATGAAGAGTGTTAAATACATTTATTACACTCCAAAGTTAAAGCATAATTTGTTGAATGTTGGACAATTATGTGAGAAGAATTATAAATTTGTATTTGAAAATCAACAATGTATAATTTATGATAAGAATAATGTAAATAGGCTGGTAACAGTTGTGCCTATGACAAAGAATATGATGTTCCCATTGAATTTTGGTAAACATAATAAGAAACTTGTCAATATGGCATATGAGGATACAAGTTAGTTGTGGCATCTCAGATATGGGCATTTAAATTTTCATAGTTTAAAAATTATAAAATCAAAAGCATTAGTTTCTGGTTTACCTAAGGTTGAAGAGCACAAAAAAATTTGTGAAGGATGTGCTAAAGGAAAACATGCAAGAGAAAAATTTCCAAAAGGCAATGCATGGAGGGATCATTATCCACTCCAGTTAGTTCATTCAGACATTTGTGGTCCTATGTAGACAAAGAGTTTGGGTAAGTCATCATATTTCATTACTTTTATTGATGATTACTCATGAGAGTGTTGGGTTATTTTTTGAAGACCAAAGGTGAAGCTCTTGAGACATTCAAGAGGTTTAGAGCCCTTGTACAAAATGACAAAGGGTGCAAAATCAAATGCTTAAGGACTGATCATGGAGGAGAATTTTTTTCAAAATCCTTTCAAGGTTATTGTGATATGCATGGCATTAGATGACAACTCACCATTGCATACACACCTCAACAAAATGGTGTAGCTAAAAGGAAGAATCGTATAGTGGTGGAGATGGCACGAAGCATGCTACAAATAAAGAGATTAAGTAATTCTTTTTGGGGAGATGCAGTTGCTACAACAGTATATATTCTTAATCAGAGTCCCAGTAGTGCACTTAATAAGATGACTCTGTATGAAGCTTGGTATGAGAAAAAGCCAAATGTTAATTATTTTAAAGTTTTTGGTTGCTTAGCCTATGTTCATGTTCCTGATCAAAAGAGGCAAAAGTTAGATCCCAAAAGTGAGTCATGTATTTTTTTTAGATATAGTGAGGAAAGTAAGGATTACAGGTTATATAATCCTCTCACTAATAAGCTTATTGTGTTAAGAGATATGATTTTTTATGAAGGGGGAGTTTATGGTCATCGAAAAGGCCATATCGAGAAGTCAAAATCTGTTTTAAATGAAGTTATTATGAATGATATAGATCATGGGCAGCCCACTAATATTTCTATTCCAAGTGCTACAAATCCACCAAGTAACCCTTCATCTAGTTGTTCAATTCCAAGTGTAAGACTAGATTCAAGTCCTAGTTCTGCAAGGAAGGTAAGAAGATTGAGTGATATTTATCAAAGGAGCTCAAATCAAGCACATGAAAAAAATCCAAGAGGCGAGACACTGAATTTTGCTTTATTTACCAAGGCTGATTTTGAACCATCATGTTTTGAAGATGCATATACTAATGAGGTTTGGATGGAAGCAATGCAAGAAGAGATGGATTCTATTCACAAAAATGACAGTTGGGAGCTTACAAAGCTTCCACATGACAAGAAGAAGATTGGCACCAAATGAGTCTACAAGACTAAATGTAACAGTGATGGAAGTGTTGAAAGGCATAAGGTGAGATTAGTTACTAAAGGCTTCACACAAAAGTATGCCATTGATTATGAAGAGATATTTTCAACATTAGCAAGACAAGAGACCATTAGAATGCTGATTTCATTAGCATCTCAAAAGAATTGGAGCATCCATCATATGGATGTGAAAAGTGCCTTCTTGAATGGGTACTTAAAAGAAGAAGTATATGTGGAACAACCACAAGGTTTTGAAGTGCAAGGAAAATAAAATCATGCCTACAAGATAAAGAAGGCTTTGTATGGCCTCAAACAAGCACCAAGAGCATGGTATGCTAGGATTGATGGATATTTTCAAGAGAATAGCTTTCAAAAAAGTAAGAGTGAACCTACCCTTTACTACAAACAAGAAGGTAATGATATTCTGATTGTAAGTTTGTATGTTGATGATTTGTTGTATATGGGTAGAAGTTCTATGATGAAGGATGAATTCAATGTTTTCATGATGAATGAATTTGAGATGAAAGATTTAAGCCTTATGAAATATTTTTTAGGAATGGAGGTTTTTCAAAGGGATAATAAAAAATTTATTTGTCAAACAAAGTATGCTAAAGATATGTTGAAAAAATATGATATGGTTGATTGTAAACCAGTCTCCACTCCAGTTGCTCATGGAGTTGTGTTGTGTAGAGATTGTGGTGCTAAAAGAGTTGATGAGATAGCCTATAGAAGTATTGTCAGAAGTTTAATGTTTCTAACTCATACAAGACCTGATATTGCTTATTCAGTTTGACTTATTTCAAGGTACATGATAGAGCCATCATAAATACATATGAAGGCAGGCAAGAGAATTTTGTGGTATGTGAAAGGCACTCTAGATTTTGGTATTCATTATTACACTTTTAAAATGTTCAATCTTGTTGGTTTTAGTGATTCTGATTGGGGAGGTAGTTTGGATGACCAAAAGTCAACATCTAGGAATTATTTTTCTTTTAGTTTTGGTTTGATTAATTGGAGCTCAAAGAAGCAAATTATAGTTTCCCTTTCTTCTACAAAAGCAGAGTATGTTGTAGTCACTTTAGCAGGGACACAAGCATTATGGCTTAGAAAACTTTTTGAAGAAATTGGAGAGATTCAAGTTCAGTCCACAGTTATTTTTTGTGATAATATTAGTGCTATTAAATTGGCCAAGAATCTAGTCCATCACAGTAGGATAAAACATTTTGATTTAAAGCGTCATTTTATCCAAGATTTAGTGCAGATGAAGGTATTAGAATTGAGATACATCAACACTAGAGAACAATTGGCAGATATCTTCACGAAAGTAGTTGTAATAGATCACTTTTTGACACTTAGAGATCAAATTGTGAGCCCGCTAAGCATCAAGGGGGAGTATGTTGAAAAGTGATGCTAAAGTGCAGTTCACCCAGTCCCATTTTTAAACTACTAGTGTAAATTTAGTTTGCATGAATAGTTTTTTGTGGAGCTAAATTTAGACAGTTAGTTAATTTTTAGTTAATATATTTTTTAGAAAAAATAAATCCTTAAAAAGGCTAGAGTTAGTTTTAGTTGGTATTACATGTAAATTATTATTTAGATAAATTTAAAATATTTTATTCAATAATTAGAAAAGGATGTTCACATGCAATTCTATTAGTACATTGTAATTGATCTTTATTTTCAAGAAAAAGGAGAAGGAGAATGATTCAAATTTTTTTGAATAAGTATTTTTTATTTTTGCAATTCTTATTTCTTCATTTAATTTTATTTAAAATTCTACAACCTGTCGACACTTCCTCTAATTTGTGCTTTATGTGCCAGACCTGCTCGAATATTGATTTTACTTTATTTCAACTTAGGTTGGCACGTTTAGAGGTACTTTTGGCATCACCTCTTGTATGCACTGGATGAAAAATTCTGTTTTAAATTGCTTTGACCATTGTTTCGTATCCAACCCAAGTATATACGGGGTGCAAATTCTCTAGTTTGATATTTCACAAAAATGGAAAAGTATGGAACTTTAAACAATCTTGGTCTTTGAGATGAGGTTTACATGTTGGGACAAAAATTTTGGGATTTTGATGAACTCAATTTTTGTATACAACGCCCACCGAGACAAGGATACTTGATTGCAGCTTGACTTATTTCATTAATGAACAATCTCAAATGTGACATGGAAAATGAATAGCCATGGTAAACGGTCTTGCACCTGACTGCAGTGCCTTTATCCTATTGGCATGGCTAGACAAGATGCTTTATCTCAATGAGCAACTAATGCAAATCGTGTTCTATGCCAGTTGCTGAAAATATATGATGTGTCCACTGTGCAGCTTTGATTAATAGTGGCCTAGAAGAGGAGATAATGTTTGAGAATGTTTGACTCCTCTATATTATTTTGAATCTCCTATTTCACCTGATGTTATTTGTGAGTCATAGTTTTAAAAACAGACTGTTGGAACAGATAGACCAGAACTCCCTATTAAAGCAGGCCCAAAAATAATTTAAAACATCATAACAACTATTAGAAACAGGGCAAAACAGAGCATAAACAAATCTGAAAAAAAACAATAATATATTACTGGAACTTGCTTACAGTCATCCAACACTTCAATCCAGTCCAAAGCTTTCATATGTTTTTCTAATGCACTTGTTTGCTTGTGCCCAACACATATTTATGGTTACAATACAAAATCTAGAAACTCCTAATTTCTAGAATAGTCCACATCTTTGGAATGTTTTACTTTCAATCTTGATTGTTATGCTCTTTGCCTAGATTGTTCTAAGGAAGACTCTAGAAAGTCACGTCTTCTTGGCATCTTCTAGACAATTCTTAACATTCTAACATCCCCCCTTAAGATTGGCTAGAAGAATACAAAGAAAATACAAAAGAGAGGGGAACATTATAAAACTATCCCCCCTTAATGTTCACCTCAATCATGCCCAGCATATCGCGCAATTTCAAAAATTTGGCCTCAAGCATACTCTTAGTAAATATATCTGTTGCTTGGTCTTCACTTGGACAAAATTTGAGATTAACAAAATTTTCTTGAACAAGATCCTGAATATAGTGAACATCAATCTCAATGTGCTTTGTTTTAGCATGAAAAACAGGATTGTTTGCAACTTGTATGGCACTTTGATTATCACAATACAAAATAGTAGCTGAATCTTGTGCAAAACCAAGCTCAAATAAAAGATTTCAAATCCAAACTGCTTCCTTTCCTGCTTCTTTTGCTGCTCTATATTCTGCTTCACAAGAAGACAATGATGTAGTTGTTTGTTTTTTGCTACTCCATGTAATAGGGCTTGATTCAAGCTAAAAAACATAGCCTCTAGTAGATTTTTAATCATCTATATCACCACCCCAGTCTGAATCTGTAAAGCCAATCAAAGAAACTGAAGACTTGTAACTATAATGTATGCCATAGTAAATGGTTCCATGAATGTATCGCAAAATCCTTTTGACAGGCAACCAATGACTTTCTTTCGGTTCCTGCATAAATCTAGATACCATATTGACTGTAAAACAAATGTCTAGTCTGGAATGGGTTAGATAAACCAAGCTACCAACAAGCTGTCTATATAAAGTAGCATCTACTTTCTTGGAGGTACATTCCTTAGTAAGCTTAACTCCAGATTGGAAAGGAGTAGGGGTTGGCTTGCATTCAAGCATTTTAAATTTTTCTAAAACATCTGAAGCATATTTTGTTTGAGAGATGAACAACCCATCATGTAGCCTACTAATTTTCAAGCCAAGAAAGTAATTTAGTTCAGCCAAATCACTCATATGAAATGCTCTTTTAAGATCTGATTTCAAATCATTAATTAGCCCAATATTTGATCCAGCTATGAGTAAATCATCTACATAAACTGCAACAAGAATAATGTCATTTTGCACTCTCTTCACATAAAGATTTGGATCTGATTTACATTTATTAAACCCATAAAGCTGAAAATACCTGTCAATCTTCTCATTCCAAGCTCTTGGTGCTTGTTTAAGTCCATAAAGTGACTTCTTTAATCTGCAAACAAAGTTAGGATGTTTTTGATCTATAAAACCATGTGGTTGATCCATGTATATTTCTTCATAAAGATCTCCTTTCAAAAATGCATTTTTAACATCCATTTGATGAATATGCCACCCAAGCCTAGTGATTTATGTGAACCGGGTTATCCTTCTCTTTCAGGGGCCAGGTATCTTCTCACCTTTATTGATGATCATAGTAGGAGAGTATGGGTTTATTTTCTTGAAAGGAAAAGTGAAGTACTTGAGGTTTTCCAAAACTTTAAAGCATTAGTTGAAAATCAAAGTGGAAAGAGAATTAAATGTTTAAGGACAGATAATGGAGGTGAATATTGTAACTATGCATTTGAGTCATTTTGTGAAAGTTGTGATATTAAAGTACAAAGAACAACTCCATATACACCTCAACAAAATGGAGTAGCTGAACGGATGAATAGAACTCTTCTAGAAATGGCTTGTTGTATGCATAGGCACTACTGACAGCTTGAGGCAATCCCCTGTCCTTCCCTTGAGTAGCTCAAAAAACAATTACAGCAAATGAGTGAAGTTGGATTTGTCATAGCTGTCCAGGTTTGGGAACAGACAGGCGCAGTAATAAATGAAGGAGAACACAATTCTTATGCTAAATATTTTTACTCAAGTAAGTATTCTTGCAATTCTGCTGTCACAACTCTTTATTTAAATGGTTAATTTAGTTGAAACGTGCCCATGCAGGAGCGAAACAGGATTCATAAACAAAGTTATTTGTGAGACTTGCCCTCATTGTAGAAGTTTTATAAAAACATATATCAAAAATAAAAAACATTTTGTTATGTGCTTTTGCCAGGAGCATATTGTACTCGAAAAGAACATATAACCCAAATGATGGTTGGATGTCAGAATTTACCCCCAATTTTTCTTTTCTATGCGTTCATCCTTGGACTGTTAACTTTAAGCGTTTCACAATTCTCAATTTACTAAATATTTCCAAACAATACTTCATATTTTCCTCCTTTAAATAGAGCTGCAAGACAAATATCTTCGGACTTCCAATAGAAACTAGAAACCATGGCTATTGAAAGAAAATCATGACAATTTTTATGGTAATTGATTTATTCATACTTGGAAATCTCATTCTCGACGATTTTTCTTGGGAGGGCGAAATTTGAACCAGATCTACTATTTCACATTCTATCATGAGAGTAATCCCAGAATGTTCCTATTAAAGAACCAATCGTTACTCATCATGTTTCTGTAAATGCATCTAGAGAGCAACATCATGAGATATCTATTGTATCCCTTGTTCATAAACAGTGGAAGCCAATGCAGAAAGCTAAGCCAGCTTATAGCAGCATTTTAATACAAGGAAAAAAAAATCAATCAATAATGAGAATGTGACAACCAATCAATCTTTATTTGACAGATGCTACATAGATTCCTGTAAAGTTATTCCTACAAATATAGTTCTATGGTCACAATTCAGTGATTCAGATATTAGATACTCGGTATAATTCAAGATCTTGTTTCCTGTAGGATGTTCAGATTGTTGCAGATGCTATCGATATCAGAAGGATTTATCCTTCAATTTTTTGAGAACAGCTTGTTTAACGCCTTCCCTTTACTGTCCATAAACCGAATCGCATACAGGTTTCATAAAATTGAAAGCAATGTCTGGAGCTTCGCTTGTCTGATTAGCGTGTGAAGAGAGAAACTTTAATTCCACCCGGCATCGTCTGCACTTGCAGGCAGAGCTGAAGCCATAGACATTCCAAGACGCCTCCCGAATATCATAAGGAGCCGAAACAACAAAATAAGGGATGGTGATCTCTTCTCCCTTTTTAATAAACCTGGTTGCGTGAATTCTCATAAATTCATGCACATTGATTGTTGCAGCATTGGGCGCGCATGAGTGGTTTACAAAGGACACAAGAAGCCACACCCCATAAAACTGCCTCACTCTACCAGGTGGAAAAGAGTCGTCCAACGCAATGCGTTTTAAGATGTGAATGATTAGGTTGTCGTAAATTTCAGCAACTGTAATTCCACAGGCATACCCGTTAGTTGTTAGACTCGTTTATGAAATCCGAAATATTGGGAACGCGCTGCGACATGTCCCCAGGGATACAGCTGGCGTGAGAAAGAAACAATTTCAAAGTGATATCTCCGCATGATCTCAGTGCATCTTTCACAGTTTGAAGCAGCCCATTTGTTATGGGATCCGTCATAGTCCTGTTCTGAGACACAGCTAAAGCCTTGCCGATCAGCAGTACCTCCCCTGGCTTGATATCCTTTGTGGAAAACAAACCCCTGCCGCAGCCATTGCTTGTCAATTTGATCTCCACTGGCCCAATGAAATCGCCGTCTGGTTTCATGATATTTTGTTCTCCTTCTCCTGTGGTGGCAGTTCCCATGTCAAAATATTTAGCGCCCCATTCACGGTAGGTGGAAGTGAAATCTTGCTTGTACATATCATGGAAAACGTTAACCAATCGAAATGCTTCCTTATATCTTCCCAAAGATAAAAGCGATCGAATTCTGAGATGAGCTCCATGGCTGTCCGCAGGGTCGAGGTTGCAATACTTGTCCAATTCTTGAAGCGCTTCCATATATCGCCCAAGTTGCATTTGGGCGTGATATGCGTCATAGTACATGTAAAGAACGGAGCGCTTATCCACCTGCATTCCTTTCAGGTAGCTTAGCTCACATTTCGTACAATTTCGGATGCATTTCTCCCAATCTTTTGCATCAAAAGCCTCGTTTGCACAATTCATCCATTTATTATATTTGTCTTCACCAACGGTAACATTTACATCGTCTGCAGAAGTAGGAAGGCTCTCTACCGTTTCAATAGACAAGGGATTGTCTACGTTGATGAACAGGAGGCCGCCTTCACTTCGAACAAATAGGGGTTCTTTGACAGCAATTGTCTCCCCTTCAGGAAAATTATTTCTTGCAAAAGATAGATGAATAGAAAAAGGATCTGGAGAAACAATAGAAAGAGCCACTGCATTACTAGTCCCTACCTCGTTGAGCAGGGTGTAGATTCTTCCAAATTTGAAGGGCTTAACACAAAGTTGGCCATACAACACCACACACTCATTCCGCTTCCCCAGCTTCAAGTCCTTGATGTTAAAGCAGGCCCAAAAACAATTTAAAACATCATAACAGCTGTTAGAAACAGGGCAAAACAGAGCATAAACAGATCTGAGAAAATAAAAACAATAATATATTATTGAAACTTGCTTACAGTCATTTAATACTTCAATCCAGTCCAAAGCTTTCATATGCTTTTCTAATGCCCTTGTTTGCTTGTGCCCAGCACATATTTATAGTTGCCATACAAAATCTGGAAGCTCCTAATTTCTAGAATAGTCCACACCTTTGGAATCTTCTTCTTTCAATCTGGATTGTTCTGCTCTTTGCCTAGATTTTTCTATGGAAGACTCTAGAAAGTCTCATCTTCTAGACAATTCTTAACATTCTAACATCCCCCCTTAAGATTGGCTAGAAGAATACAAAGAAAATACAAAAGAGAGGGGAACATTATATAACTATCCCCCCTTAATGTTCACCTCAATCATGCCTAGCATATCGCGTAATTTCAGAAATTTGGCCTCAAGCATACTCTTAGTAAATATATTTGCTGCTTGGTCTTCACTTGGACAAAATTGGAGATTAACAAAATTTTCTTGAACAAGATCCCGAATATAGTGAACATCAATCTCAATGTGCTTTGTTTTAGCATGAAAAACAGGGTTGTTTGCAACTTTTATGGCACTTTGATTATCACAATACAAAGTAGTAGCTGAATCTTGAGCAAAACCAAGCTCAAATAAAAGATTTCGAATCCAAACTGCTTCATTCCTTGCTTCTTTTGCTGCTCTATATTCTGCTTCGCAAGAAGACAATGATGTAGTTGTTTGTTTTTTGCTACTCCATGTAATAGGGCTTGATCCAAGCTGAAAAACATAGCCTCCACTAGATTTTCGGTCATCTATATCACCACCCCAGTCTGAATCTGTAAATCCAATCAAAGAAACTGAAGACTTGTAACTATAATGTATGCCATAGTAAATGGTTCCACGAATGTATCGCAACATCCTTTTGATAGCCAACCAATGACTTTCTTTCAGTTCTTGCATAAATCTAGATACCATATTGACTGCAAAACAAATGTCTGGTCTGGAATGGGTTAGATAAACCAAGCTACCAACAAGCTGTCTATATAAAGTAGCATCTACTTTCTTGGAGGTACATTCCTTAGTAAGCTTAACCCTAGATTGGAATGGAGTAGGGGGTGGCTTGCACTCAAGCATTTTAAATTTTTCTATAAGATCTAAAGCATATTTTGTTTGAGAGATGAACAACCCATCATGCAGCCTACTAGTTTGCAAGCCAAGAAAATAATTTAGTTCACCCAAATCACTCATATGAAATGCCCTTTTAAGATCTGATTTCAAATCATTAATTAGCCCAATATTTGATCCAGCTATGAGTAAATCATCTACATAAACTGCAACAAGAATAATGTCATTTTGCACTCTCTTCACATAAAGATTTGGATCTGATTTACATTTCTTAAACCCATAAAGCTGAAAATACCTATCAATCTTCTCATTCCAAGCCCTTGGTGCTTGTTTAAGTCCATAAAGTGACTTCTTTAATCTGCAAACAAAGTTAGGATGTTTTTGATCTATAAAACCATGTGGTTGATCCATGTATATTTCTTCATAAAAATCTCTATTCAAAAAAGCATTTTTAACATCCATTTGATGAATATGCCACCCAAGACTAGCAGCCAAAGAAAGAATAATTCTAACCGTATTCATTTTAATAACAAGAGCAAATGTTTCTTCATAATCAACACCCTCTTCTTGATTGAATCCCTTAGCAACCAATCTAGCTTTAAATTTTTCTATAGCACCATCTGATTTAAATTTTGTTTTAAAAACCCATTTGCAACCAATCACATTCTTACCTTTGGGAAATGGCACAAGTTCCCAAGTTTTATTCTTCACCAAAGCATCATATTCTTCTTTCATAGCTTGCTCCCATTCTTTCTTCCCTCTAGCTTGCTCATATGAAATTGGATCATTAATCTATAACACTTTGGCCATAAGAGCACTACCATTCTTTTCTTGGAGTTTTGGCCCTTGCCCATATATATCTTCAATGCTCCTCATCTTTTGTCTAGCTGAACATTCTTCTTCATCATCACTACCTGTAGAGAATGGCTGGTCAAAAACATTAGTTGTTTCATTGTCAATGGTATTTTTATCATTTGTAGAAGTGCACAACTCATCTTCATCAATATTTCCTTGTAAAATATTTGGAAAATTGGATCCATTTTTTGAATGAGAAGTGGCAATAAGTTGTGATTCTTCGTCAAACTTTACATCTCTACTAACAAAAATCTTCTTTGTTGCCAAATCATATAACCTATAAGCCTTTGATTCTTCACTATAACCCATAAATAAACACTTCTGACTCTTTGGTTCTAACTTTTTTCTCTTTTCATCAGGAATGTGTGCCCAAGCAAGACAACCAAACACTTTAAAATACCCAACATGAGGCTTTCTTCCACTCCATGCTTCTTTAGGAGTAACGTGTTTGATGGCTTTAGTAGGAATTCTATTCACAATATGTGCAGCACAAGAAACAGCCAAACCCCAAAATTTATTATGCAGGCTTTTAAAATGCAACATACAATGAGCCATTTCTAGAAGAGTTCTATTCATCCGTTCAGCTACTCCATTTTGTTGAGGTGTATATGGAGTTTTTCTTTGTACTTTAATACCAAGACTTTCACAAAATGACTCAAATGCATAGTTACAATATTCACCTCCATTATCTGTCCTTAAACATTTAATTGTCTTTCCACTTTGATTTTCAACTAATGCTTTAAACTTTTGAAAAACCTCAAGTACTTCACTTTTCCTTTCAAGAAAATAAACCCATACTCTCCTACTATGATCATCAATAAAGGTGAGAAGATACCTGGCACCTGAAAGAGAAGGATAACCCGGTTCACATAAATCACTATGAATGAGTTGAAGTGGATGGTTAGCTCTGCATGCTTTTCCTGAATCAAAAGGATCTCGATGGTGTTTACCTAATATACATCCTTCACATACACCTTCAGTGGCTGAAATCTTTGTTAATCCTCTAACCATATCCATTCTAACCATATCTTGTAATTTTCTATAATTTATATGTCCAAGTCTTGCATGCCAAAGTTTTGATATATAATCAGTCCGAGCAATCAAAGCATGGAAAAAAGTGTATTCATCATCAACAAAGCCAACAAATTTAAAGAGACTCTCCTTATGATCAACTCTACCAATAGCAATTATATTTCTTGGGTCTCCTTTATCTCTAACAATCACTTGATTAGCGGTAACAACAAACTCATAACCAGCTTCAACAATTTTATAAACTAAAATAAGATTTACCCCTAACCCTTTAACCAATAAAACATTTTTCAAAGTCCCATTTGTCACATTAACAGTTCCGGTTCCTAAAACTGGAAGCTTCATTTTATTGCCAATAGTTATTTCTTGATTTGAATTCTTTCCTTCATTAAAATCAACAAACAAAGATCTCCAGTCATGTGATAAGATGCTCCCGAATCTAAAATCCATTCTTTATTAAGATCTAAAGCAAAATAACCCCCTTTAACAATGGATTTAGAAGTTACCTCCATACCTTTTCCTTGTTTTTGGAAGGTCATAGCTAGAAAGCTATTTTTATCCATCTTGCCATCCTTAAACCTTTCTTGCTTGGGCTTATATTGCTGCCTTCCATTGTTCCTTTTCTTCAAACAAAATTTCTCCATGTGGTTTTCATCTCCACAATACCTGCAAACAATGGGTTTTCTTCCTACTTGCTTTTCAACACCATCATTTCTAGATAAGTGGTTAGAACCATCATCATTTCTAAACTTATTATATCTTTTGCAATTCTTTTTTCCATTAAAATTTCTAGAATACCCTTTACCCTTAGCTGCAAATGCATGATTCCTTTTAATATATCCTTCTTTAATAAGTTGAAAACTCTTCACCTAAAACTGATTTACAAAATTGATCAAATGTTTGTTGGGGGGTTTTGGGATTTAATTGAATAACTCTTTTTCTTGATTCTTTAAATACTTTATAGGGTTGGGGAAGCTTGCTTTCAACCATAGCAATCAACTGAAAATCTTTTCTTTCATACTCAACACCTATTTTCTTCAATTGGGCATTTAAATAAGTAACCACATTCAAATAATCACTCATCTTTTCAAAATGACTCGGATCTAAATTCATCAATTTTTCTTCTATACTAAATATGCTTGCAATATCTGCATCTTTATAATCATTTTCTAACTTTTCCCATAACTCTATTGGATTATTAACATCAATAAATCTTCTATTGAGATTGGGGCTCAAAGCGTTACCAATAATACCTCTTGCTTGCTCCAATTTGCATTTCCACAACTCCTTTTCTCTATCATTTTGCTGAGGTTCCCCAATTTCTTTATTCACTATCCTCCATAAAGCCTTCTCTCTTAGAGCATTCTCGACTGCAATCTTCCAATCTACAAAACCACTTCCATCAAAGATTGGCAAGATCTCATTTGTAGAACCCATGTTAAAAAAGAATCAGAGATTACTTCAAAAAATTAATTCATCAACAGCTCAGCCCTGTTAAAAAATCTCTAGCTTTTATTTAAATCCAAAAAAAAAATTCTAACAAACCTCTGCTTTGATACCATGTTAAAGCAGACCCAAAAACAATTTAAAACATCATAACAGCTGTTAGAAACAGGGCAAAACAGAGCATAAACAGATCTGAAAAAAAAAAAAAACAATAATATATTATGTAAACTTGCTTACAGTCATCCAATACTTCAATCCAGTCCAGAGCTTTCATATGCTTTTCTAATGCCCTTGTTTGCTTGTGCCCAACACATATTTATAGTTGCAATACAAAATCTGGAAACTCCTAATTTCTAGAACAGTCCACATCTTTGGAATGTTCTTCTTTCAATCTGGATTGTTCTGCTCTTTGCCTAGATTGTTCTATGGAAGACTCTAGAAAGTCTTATCTTCTAGACAATTCTTAACATTCTAATACTTGATGCCTACCGGAACAAGTTCATTTGCAGCTTCTGTAGTGTCGTGACTGCCTTTAATTTCTCTTTCAGCTATCTTATTCATGTGTCTGAACAAAATATTTCCGCCATCCGGATGTGCGAGAAGCATGCTACCTTTGTCATGGAATGATGTTAAAGCCTTCTTATCAAAATTATTCAAGGCAGCGGCCAATTCAGACATAGCATCACCTCCAGCAAGAATTGCAAGAAACCTGTCAAAATATGCGTTTTGCGTTTGACTTGGTTGTATATATTTTCCAGAAGACGGATCGCTGGCCTGTGATGGATTTTGAGACATGATCATTTCTTCTTCTTCTTTTTCTTCTTCTTCTTCTTTTGCTATTTCTGTCTCTCCAAATGAAACCTGTTGAACAAATTTTCAAGAAGACATATTTACGGCAGATGGGACAAGCATTCCGAACTGCCGGCCTCCTCAGAAAATTTCCGTCCCATATTTTGAAATCTGTGGGACCTGAGATTTGTCTTCCATTGTCAAATAATCTACACGAATTTTGAAAAAGAATCGCAACGTCGACGGACTAGAATAGATTTCTGTATATCGAAGGAAACTTAGGAAGGATAGCGCGAAGACGAGGTTAGCTAAGATAATCTTGTCAGCCTAGCACTTGTTCAAAACATGCAGGTTACGAAACATGCAATACAGCTTCGCTGAAATCCTCGAATGCTCTTAGAGTCTGAGTTCTCTACATCAGTTATTATCATGCCAAACATCATGCCATTGATTTTATAACCAGTTTCATATTTATTTAATTAATTAATCAATCTATTTTTATAATAATAAGTTTAGTTAATCTATTTTTATAATAATAAGTTAGTTGATCTATTTTTATAATAATTTGTTTAGTTTACTCAAGTTGTTTTTATTTTTCTATTTAAATAATTATAAAATAATTTATTTATATATTAGAAAATTATATTCCAATGTAATTTAGTAAATATATTATAATTAATCTTTATTACAAAGAGAATGATTAGAAAAAATTGAAGAAATATTCAAATGTAATTTAATAAATATATTATAATTAATTTTTATTATGGTTCGAGTGTTCTAAATTTTTCTATTTATGTTATAAGTTTCTTATTTTTTTGGTTATGCATTGGTTTATTTTATATATTTAAAAATCATCAATTGATATCAAAGTTTGGTTTGGGTGGTTGTTTTTTTTATTTCATCTCTTTCTAATAATTGATCATGTAAAACACTAACAATCTTCCTATCTCATAATTTAGTAGAAATGATTATGATTATTGAATCATCGAGATGATGACCTTTCTGATAGGAAAAGACTTATTGAGGATTGCAGAAATTGGTTATGATGAACCAACTGATTACACCACTATTCGAACTAATGATAGGCAAGCCGAGAAGAAAGCTAAGAAGAAGAACTCATAAACTATATTTAATAATGAAAAACACTAGACAGGAGAATATTTCCAAGAATTGTAGGTGAAAAGATAACTATCCGTCCAATGATGCTTGGAATACTCTACAATAAGCTTATCAAAGTAGTGACCAAGTCAAAGTGGTTGGGTTGCAAACATTGAAAGCGAATTTGAAGGTGCAAGAAGTTGAAAGTGTGGGTGATTTTTGTGTAAGAGAAAAGGATGTAATCAATAAGATGGATACACTTGGAGAAACGTTGAACAAAGAGGTTGTAGCAAAAAAGGTGTTAAGGTCTCTAACACCAAGGTGGAATAATGTTGCCATCATGATTGAAGAAAACAAATATTTTTCTACTCTTGAGTTTGATCACCTAGTTGGATCTCTTGTGTACCATAAAGAAATATTAACAGATGCATTAAATGAAAATGATGACAAGGATTTTGCCTCAAAATTATGGATCACAAAGAATGAAGGTACTATCATTGACAATAATTATAGCCATGTACAAGGCAAAGATAATATCAAAAGCAATTGAGGACAAGGTAAATATTTGAATTACAATTATTCAAGAGGATATAAAAATGAAAATGATGAGAAAGATTGTCTCAAAATTACAGATAAAAAAAGATGAAGGTACTAGCGCTAGCAATAACAATAACCATGTATAATACAAAGACAATATCAAAAATAATCAAGGACAAGGTAAATATATGAACTACAATTATTAAAGAGAATTTAATTATTCAAGAGAATACAAAGGAGGAAGAGGTGGTTCAGCTAGAAGAGGAAGAGATAGACGTAGATTTGATAAGAGAAATATTTAATGATATTATTATCATAGGTATGGTCAATTTGATTTGGAATATAGATTAAAAGTAGGAAATGAAAATAAAACTACTAATTATGCTAATGAGGATGGTGATGTTTCATGCAATTTATTCATTTCGTATGATAAATCTAAAAATAGTCCTAATGAGATTTGGTATCTAGATTTAGGTTGTTCCAATCACATGTCAGGGAATAATGTGTTATTTTATACAATGGATAGAAGTTTCAAAACTATTATCAAACTTGGTGATGATAAATCTTTGGAGGTTGCAATAAAAGGAACTATGAAGGTGAATATTACAAAAGGTAAGAAAAGTATTAATGATATTAAAATATAATTTGTTGAGTGTTGTATGACTATGTGAAAAGAACTATAAGGTTATTTTTAATAATAAACAATGCATGATCTATGATAAGAATCAAGTAAATAAGGTTGTTATGATTGAACCTATATCCAAGAATAGGATGTTCCCATTGAAGTTTTGAGAGCATAGTTACAGCCTTGCAAATATAGCGTATGAAAATAAAAGTTGGTTATCACATCTAAGGTATGGACACTTAAATTTTCAATGTTTAATGTTACTAACATCAAAAGAATTCATTTATGGTTTGTCAAAGGTTGAAGAGCATAAGGAAGTTTGTGAAGGATGCATTATGGGCAATCATGCAAGAGAAAAGTTTCCAAAAGTTAGTCCATGGAGGGCTTATCATCCACTTCAATTTGTTCACTTTGATATTTGTGATCATGTACAAACAAGTTTTTTTGGTAAGTCATCATATTTTGTTAAATTTATTGATGATTATTCCAAAAAGTGTTGGGTTTATTTTTTGAAGAAAAAAATTGAAGCATTTGATAAATTTAAGAGATTTGAATCCCTTGTAGAAAATGAAAGTGGCTACATAATAGAGTGTTTAAAGACTGATAATGGAGGTGAATTACGTTCAATTTTTAAAAATAAATTATTGGGATCTGAGTGGCATCAAAAGCAAACTCATAACTACCTACACCACTCAACAAAATGGTCTCACTGAAAGGATGAACCGTATAGTGGTTGAAATGGAAACGAGCATGTTATAAACAAAGGGATCGAACAACTCCTTTTTAGGTTAGGTAATTGTTACAAAAATATATATTCTCAATCAAAGTTCCACTAGTGCATTTGAAAATATGACTCCATATAAATCATGGTATGAAAAGAAGCCTAGTGTCAAATATTTCAAAGTTTTTGGTTTTTTAGCTTTTGTTCATGCAGTTGCTAAGAAAAGGAAGAAATTGGATCTAAAAAGTGAGTCTTGTATTTTTTTTGGCTATGTGAACCAAATAAATCTTATAGGATTTATAATCCTATCACTAATAGTATACTTGTGTCAAGAGATGTTATCCTTGATGAAGGGGAGTGTATGGTCATGATAAAGATAAAGAAAATATGGAGAATTCTAAATTTGTTTTTATTGATGGTAATTATGATGATATTGTTAATGAGAATCCCACTAGTATTTTAGTGATGAATGCTACAAGTCCATTAACTAAAACCTCATCTAGTGCATGCATTCCAAGCATAGTTCTAGCTTCAAGTAAAAGTCTATTAAATAACCACTCATATAGTGCATGTATTCCAAACACAACTCCACCTTCAAGTCTTAGCTCTTCAAGGAAGGTAAAATCTTGATTGAAATTTATCATTGTACAAGTAGCCAAACACATGAAGAATGCCCAAGAGGTGAGATAATAAATTATGATTTAATTATACAAGCTGATTTTGAATCATCATGTTTTGAAGATGCATATACTAATGATGTTTGGGTGAAAGAAATGTAAGAAAAAATGGATTCCATTCATAAAAATCGAACTTAGAAACTTATATAAATTCCACATAACAAGAAGTGTAGTGGTACTAAATGGGTCTACAAGACTATATACTTTAGTGATGGTTGTGTTGAAAAACACAAGGCATATCTAATTGTAAAGGGTTTAACTCAAATATATGGCATAGATTATGAAGAGACATTTTCACCAATTGCACGACAAGATAACATTAGAATAGTCATTCACTGTCAGCTCAAAATAAAGGATCATACATTGCATGGATGTGAAAAGTTTCCTATTGAATGGGTACTTGGAAGAGGAATTATATGTACAACATCCATAAGGTTTTTTAGTACAAGGTAAATAAGACCAATTCTACAATTTAAATAAGACTTTGTATGGCCTCAAATAAGCACCCTGATCATGGTATGCAAGGATTGATGGATATTTTTAGAATAATGGATTCAAAAAAAGAAAAAGTGAGCTTACTCTTTACTACAAGCAAGAAGGTAATGATATCCTTACTATAAGTTTGTATGTTCATTTGTTGTATATGGGAAACAATTCTAAGATAAAAATAAATTCAAAATTGTAATGATGAATGAATTTGAAATGAAATATTTAGGTCTCATGAAATACTTATTCGAGATGGAGGTTCATAAAAATAAGGATGACATCTTCATTTGTCAAAAAAAGTATGCAAATGAAATGCTGAAGAAATTCAATATGGTTGATTGTAATCTAGTCTCCACTCCAACTTCTCATGGAATTATGATATGTAGAGAATATGGTAATGTAATAGTTGATGAGATAACTTACAGAAGTATTGTTGGAAGCTTAATGTTTCTAACTCACACAAGACCAAATTTTACATATTCAGATTCTCTTGTATCAAGATATATGTCTGAGCCTTTTGAAATTCATATGAAGGAAGACAAGAGAATTTTGAGGTATATGAAAGGTACTATTGGCTTTGGTATTTATTATTATAGTACTAAAATTTTTGAACATTTTAGTTTTAGTAATCCTGATTGAGAAGGTAGTTTGGATGACCAAAAGTCAACATTTAGGAATTGTTTTCCACTTAGTTCTTGTTTGGTTATAGTGAGATCAAAGAATTAAAGTTCAATTTCTCTTACAACTACATAAGTAGAATATATTATAATCACTTCAACATGTACACAAGCATTGTGGCTTAGAAAGGTTTTAGAAGAAATTTGAGAAAAATAACATCAACATACAATGTTTTTTTGTGATAATGTAAGTGCTATCAAATTAGCTAAGAATTTAGTGCATCATAATAGGTTAAAGCATTTTTATTTGAAGTATCACTTTATTTGAGATTTGTGTTGGACCCCATTTTTTGCTAAGTAGTTGATCCATGCCAACTCGATAAAAACCTAGGCATGAGGCAACCTTAGTGGGTGGTTATTATTTTGTCTTCTAGTTACACCAACTAGTTGGCAACTAATAACTCTAAGTAGCATAAATAACTAGGCACACATGACAACGACCAAACTTTAAGGACAAGTGGCTCTTTTTAAAATAATGTAACATTATGAAGTGGGCACATGGGAGAATGATTGCACATTAAGGACAAATCATAATGAAGGTGGTTGGATGTGTACCTATAGCACTAACTTAGCAGTTGGTGTGCCCCATTCCCCATGAACCCAGGATGCCCCAAAGACTATAAAAGAAAGATGTGTTTACTTGAAGAAAGAGGGTGAACTAGAGTAGTGAAGCTTTGTTGAATTCATCATGGATAGTTGACATTAGGATATTGAAGTAGTTTATGATGCTTGTAAAGCTCCCTTTTATAGCACCAAAGCTCACTTGTGAGCCTCTAGGCATGTAATAGCTTAAGTCAAGTTTATGCTCAATTATATGGACTATGTATGTATTGTTTAAGGTATTAATGAAGAATGATTTGTGCAAATGGTTAATGAACTAAATGGTTAAGTCTTATAGTGATTGAGGATTGCATGCGTTGTTCTATAAAATGTGTGATTGAGTTCCCACAAGGTTCCAAGTAGACTTGTTCATTGAAAACCTATTGCTAGTAATGAACCCTACATCCATCAAAGAAATATTCTAAGTATGAACAAGGCCCTGCTCCCTGAATAGATACCCATGCCTAAGTATAAGACAATGCCTAAGTCCCTTAACTTGACACCTAGTTGGCCCTCAAGTGCCTGAATGCCTTTGACCCCATAAAACCCAAGGCTTGCACCTATGAATGGCCAACCATTGTTTCACTAACCAGAGACCATGAAGAATAAAGTACACGATGGCACAACTAGCCCAACAAACCCCAATCCATTCTCTATTATGCTTTGAGTGAGAACATAAGGCTTACACCTTATGTATATTAATACCAGCATGATTGAGTACTAAATGTTGAGTACTATAGGAATAGTTAAGGCCTATGCCCTCTAAAACAAGCCTAAATCTAACTAGGATGGAAAGATAGGTATGTGACTATGCCCATGACCCCTGAGACACAATTTATTATGACATTTAGGTTATGTTGCTAGGATCATTGAATTTCATTATTACAATTGTGTACTACGACAATGCTTTGACTCTCCCTCGACAACATCAGGCACTAGTTGGAATGATTGGAAGATAGCTTTGCACTGAGGAATTTGACTTGTAGTGGGTATAACCCAAGGGAGTGGGTCCATAACCACCTATATGATGCCCTATATGAATTGTTATTTTTTGAACTACCAAAGCAAGTATACCACTAGTTGGTTGCTTGTGTGACTCATAGAAGCAGAAGCTATGGATAGTTCCATGAGTGGATAACAAAGTACATAGAGAGGCTTGATAACTTATACACAACCCAGACTAGAGCCGCAAACAAATGATAATAAGGGGTACTGAACATCTATATGTTTGATTTTGTGGTCTCAACATACTCCTACCCTAAAAAAGTAGAGTACCAGTTCTTACAAGAACCTAGAGGTGCATTTGTGAAAGAACTCAACACCAAACTCAAGAAGTTGATGGTGGATTAAAACTTTGAAATAGTGAGGATGGAAGGATAAAGTCCTCTTGTATATGAGTAATGCAATGAGGAAGAAGGGGATGTATAGGTGAGGCACAATGGTAGGAGATGAGTAAATTAACAACTATGAGCTTAAAAGATAGGATTATAATAAGAGGAGGCATATACTGATAGAAGATCTAAATCTTGTAAGTGTTGAGATGACCTATAGCAAGCAGGAAGGGCATGGGGAAGGATCTCTTGAATGGTAGTCATGCCCAGAGGAAGGATCCTTTGAACCCTTGGAACAAGCTCCATAGTTTTCAGGTGAATGCTTAAGGTCCCTTTCAAACTTTATTATTGGAGATATACCATATGAACATACCCCCTTTGAACCTGCATCATGAGATCACGCATTGAATTCCCCAAAGGAAAATAAAATATTGACAACTGACCTCATTATCAACATGGAATTCATTTATTTCATGAATTTAGATGAAAAATTCATATTAAATAAGTTATCCCATATGAGGAGGTAGGTTAAGATACCTCTAGACTTCAAAGCACTAAGATAACTAGATAGAACATGAGTGTGGGCACCCTAGTTCATCCAATGTTAGCTATATAGCCTGAGAAATAGCCCATAGGAAGTGGCCTTATGCCACTAGTTAGTAGTATGGTGCCATCATCTTTTGTAATGAAAATAGTAACCACAGGGCTAGTGTCTAGCATAGTGGCTAGAGGTGTTGAAGGACCAATGCTAAGACAAGCACTAGGAAGATAAGTGCCTCTCGCATCAATTATTCCCCAACCCTAGATCTATTATGAGATGGCCATGTGCATACTAGAGTATCGAGGTAAGGAGAATGCCATAGAGCATGTGTTCAAGTGTGAGTTATAATGACATGCTCAGGGAATAACTCAATCTAAGTGCATGGCAACTTAGTTCATGATAACCTTGCTTGATCGTACTCATACCTGGTATATGAAGTTTGATCCTAACCAAGATATGGTTGATTATGATACCCTAAAGGGATCCTTCCTGAAGGAGTTTGATATACCTAAGTTTGAGTAGTAGAGCATCACCATGCTTAAGGAGATAAACTAGGGATTATTAGAGAGCATGAATTTATAATATTTTAGATTCAAGATGCTTCTTTCCAAGCTCAATTACATCATCCACCCCTCCTAGCATGCATAATGGTTCATCAGAGGACTATTAGTGCCTTTCAAAAGGGTGTTATCCATGAATACATTCATATACCCCTAAGAAATGCTTAAATCCATGCTTAGGGCTGAGGTGGTTGGGAGTGAAAATATAGGCATTAACCCATTCATAAAGGTGAAGATTGCATCTATGGCGTCCCAACTATAGAACCTGACTGTTAGTTCATCAGAAGACACTTGAAGCAAGTTGTGGTACACTGACTGTGAGATGGAGGGTCATAATAGGAACAACTAACCTCAAAGCAATGTGCACACATTTCTCCTTAACTATGAGGTTTGTTAAGAGGAAAATGATGTTCATAACTGGCTCTTGTTGTAACACATCAATCAGGTTAGCAAAACCATCTACTAAAAGTTATGTGATGCCTATAATCACAACATAGCTGACTCCTGAGTGATTGATGAAATGTGTGAAAACATGGAGAGAGGCATAGGTAGGCAATTACAATAACTAGAGGGAAGGCAAACCAAGGGAATGAAGGTTATGGTCAACATAATGTTAGCTATGGAAATTAAAGATGCACTAGAGGGTGAGGTAGAGGATGCATTGGAGGAATATTCCTATCATGATCATGTTACAAGTGCATGTCAACTGAATACTATCAATGTGATTACCCAATGTATTTAATGTAATAGTATTGTCAATGACTTCATGCAATTGAAGAGTGCCTTGACTTGTACAAAAAGATGACCCAAGGCAAAATGGGCATTGATAGGGGTGTAGGGATGATAAGGTGGGAGCCTAAAGATATGAAGTGGGCTCTAAAGGTGTGGCCAACACACATCGAGCTGATCAAGGTGAAATCAACCACATGAAGTGGGTTCACCACTCAACCACCAACTATACCAACATAAGAGCTACACCTAAAATATGGTGAAGCAAGCCACACCAAGTGCATAACTCAGCTTGAGCCAAAATTTATGCTCTACCCTAACCTAGTGCATTGAAAGGATGTCTTGTAATAAACCATGAATGTAATACAAATTTTTTTATGGATAACTCTATCTAGCTAGAGTTCTCAAAGCATAGGTTAACAGGTCGTATAGAAAGTAAGATAGGTAGGACATTGAAGTACAAGAGCTAAAAGATATCCTGCACCTCCTATAAATGGAAGGGATGTTCCCCCTACTAAATTTTTTTCTCTTATATCATGCGAGGAAGAAGTGAAATAAAGTTATTGAGCCCCACACAATTGAAGTTATTTCACCACATATGGAGTAGGCACATAAAGTAAGGCATACTCAAAATATAGAGCATAATTAAGAGTTTCTAGTGAATGCCACCATCGACGACTGGTCTATCTGTGAGGTGAAAATTGACACTGATGCAAAGGTAAATATCTTGACCAAGAATGCATGGGAGAAGATGGACAAGCCAACCCTAATGCCCTCTCCCCATGTACTCTTCATGGATAATAAGACATAATTGTAGGTGATCAAAATTCTATAGGGCACCATTGTAAATATTATGGGCACTGAATTCCATGTTGACTTTGAGGTTATTGAGTTGGATGAATAGGATAATTACCCAACACTTATAGGGAGGCCTTGGTGCTATGCCAATAATGCAGATGTGTGCTTCAAGAAGCGATATAAGACCTTCAAGAATAACATAGAAATGGTAATGATCTTCATTTCAAGTGAGCAAGGACCCCCTTATGAGGACAACATTGATCTAGAGAATGAGATCAATCATATAAATAACATCACGGTGTAAGGCATCAAGAAGCTCCATCTTTCTAATCAAGGAGTGTTTTCTTGAGAAGATGAACAGTCATCATCAGACACCATCAACATCACTTATGAATGATGGGTTAGAGAGGCATATGAGACCAATAGCCATATATTTTATTTGGTGTCCACAAAGGCACCAAAACCCTTGAGGACTGGTTGAATCCAAATTGACCAGGCTCTATAATAATGAGTCTCATGCCAAAAGAAGAAAGGAAAAAGGGTAGTTCACTTGATCAAAGGCAAGCTTGTATCATTCCCAAAATTTGAAGGGAGTAACCTAGTGGAAAGGTATGTCCATGACCTTGAAGCATGTGTTCCCAAAGAGACAGACAAAATGGGTGAACTTGTGTACACCTTGAGGAACACTACCACATGCTATTAGGTAATACAAAGGTCTAACATGCCAACATGGATAGAGGTAAAGGCAGCCATGTGCACTAGATTAGGGAAGAGTAACAAGAACTTGGATATCTCAACATACTCTGGTGACACTAAACTCATGGTACATGTATGCCTATACAAAGAGACATGGAGTGAATGTGGCATGATTGCCCCAAAGAACTTATGGGTGCACACTTTTTATAGGACTCTAAAGACATGGGCATGCGCATAGTGTATGGTTAATGAGATGCATTGAGAGATAACCAATTAGGAGGCCCTTAAGGAGAATTTTGTACATACTTTCTCCTTTTCCTCACAAAACTTGGAGTTGGTTGAAACAATATAGGGAATTTTGAGGGCAGTGTTTGAAAACACTGCCATCCTCAAGGAGCATTTGAAAGACATGTTTATAAAAAAAGGGGTTGGCACTTGTGATCTTACTTAAGGAATAAAATCTCAACAATAACTCTAGCAAAGAAGATGATGAATCTTGGAAGGAGCGCTACTAGAAAATGCCAAGTGTCTGAAGAAATCTCATGTGCTAAGTAGATGATAACACCCCCAACAAAGAAAACCTGACTCATCTTCACATTGATACACTAGAGAACCTAATAGGTCGAGGATTCTCACCAGGAGAATAATGAACCATATTTTGCCCCACTTAAGACCATCAAAATGGATATCAACATAGAAAGAGAGGCAAATATGGCTATTTTAGGCACCTATTGGTCTAGCATAGAGTTGGCACGCACCATAAACCTCGTAAAGGAATTTTCAAATTTGATCCCTAGAACTTATTAGGATATGAAGGCCATCTACCCATACCTAGGGAAGATAAGCATACAACCAATTGATAGTTTAATACTAGTCAAAAAGTGCCCCTACCAAATGAATCTCAACCTCTGTGCCAAGTTGAAAATAAAGATCGATGCTACATTGGCTATAGGGGTTATTTACCCTCTGCAAGAGTCTGAATGGGTGAGCCTAAAGGTAATAATAATCAATAAGGATGGGTGCATTCACATCTGAGTTGACTATATAATGTTGAATGTTGCCTGTATCAATGACCTTTTCTTGACTCCGTTCATCGATGAAGTCCTCTAAACCATCATAGTTTGTGAAATCTACACCTTCACTGATGGGTTCTCTGGTTACCACCATGTCTAGATTGAAGAGGACAAGACTAAAAATACCTTTGAAACTTAATGGGGTTATTTTGCCTATAATGTGATGCCTTTTGGACTCAAGAATATGCCAGCCATGTTATTTAGAGTGGTGATCACCATGTTTAAATAGTTCATCCATAGGTTCCTCCAAGTCTATCTAGATGATTGGATGGTGTATGGCCTCATCAATGACCATTGTGATAAGTTGCACCTAATGTTTGAAAGGTATAGGTAGCTTTAGATATCCTTGAACCTAAAAAAGCGTATCTTTGTAACACCATTTGGAACCCTACTCAGAGACATCATCTGTAAAGATGGTTTACTCATCAATATAGTGAATATCACCATCCTCATTTAGCTATAAACTCCTTCCACACAAAAAGATGTTTGTACCTTTGTTGGCCAATGTGGATATTATAGAAAATTTATAAGTAGTTATGCAAGGATTATGACACCACTATAGAAGCTTCTATGCAAATATAGACCATTCTACTAGGGTGAAGCACAAGAGCATGCCTTCAATACCCTGAAGCTCAGATTAGCTATGGCACCTATCTTTTAGTTCCCTGACTAGACAACACCTTTTCATGTCCATGCCAATGCTTTTGGATCTATGATTGGTGAAATCTTGGAACATCCTTGTGAAGGCAAAATGGATCATCCCATCTCCTTCACTAGCATAAAATTAACCTCAACAAAGTAAAATTACACTACCATAGAGCGTGAGGTGCTCACCATGGTCTATGCTTTACAAAAATTTAGACAATATTTGTTGGCAACCACATTCATCTTTTTCACTAATCATGAGGTGCTCAAGTACCTCATGAACAAGCATGTATTACATGGGCCCATATGTAGATGGATATTTCAATTCTAGGATTTTCAGTTTTCCATTATGGTTAAGCCTTAACAGTAGACTTTGGGGCCAGACCATTTATCCTACATCAATTTTGGTGATGTGATAGTGTCGATTGAGGATGACATGTCAGATGTGCAACTATACATATTCCTATGCATTCCTAAGGATTTTAAATAGATCACCATATTTATAATGTCTAGAGTTGCACCCCAGACTATCATGAATAAGGAGAAGAAATAGCTAGCAGTTTATGCTACCCCATTTTAACTCATCAACGGATAACTATATAAGCTAAGTAGAAATTAATTACTATGTTTGTGTGTCGTGGAGAATGAAAGAGACTGCATCTTGTGAGAGGCATGTGAAGGTATAATAGGTGGACATTGTGCTAGAGATCTAATGGCAAGAAAAGTGTTGTAATTAGGTTTATGATGGTTGATCCTATTACAAGATGCCAAATACTATGCCAAGGCATGTGTTATACACCAACACATAGGGAATCCTAACCATAAGGATGAGATTCCTCTCATCCCTATTCTTTCCCAATCACCATTTGATAAATGGCCCATTTATTTATTTGGGTAGATAACTCCCACAACATAGCATATGGGTGCAAGGTATATTTTGGTGGCCATAAATTATTTCACCAAGTGAGCTAAGGTTGCATTGGCAAAAGACTACACACCCACCATAGTTGTGCACTTCATTTGGGAAAACATAGTAAGCCTATACGGGTTCCTGCTCAGTCTAAATAGTGATAGGGGCACTCACTTTATTAGTGAAATAGTGCACATCTTATTAGTTGAGTATATGGGGGTGTACCATAAAATGACCCCTTATCATCCACAAGAAAATGACACCACTGATGAATTTAAAAAAATACTGGGAACATGCTTCAAAAATATATGCAAAATTTGTCATAAATATTGGTATGATCAAGTATCAATAGTTCTTTGGGCATATTACATGACCTACAAGCATATGAACAAGGCTACATGAATTCAACTAGTGTTTGGTGCTAAGGCAATCCTGTCAAGAGAGTTCTTAGTACCATCATTATGCATCATGTGCATTAGTCAATTAAATGACCAAGAGTCACTAAATACAAGGCTAGAAGACTTGTAGTGTTTAGATGGGATGTAACACCCCCCCCCCCCCCCCCCCCCCCCAAAAGTGGATCTAATAGATAGAAAAGGCACACTAAAAACTCTGGCATGATAATCATATAGGGGAAAAGATGTTGACATAAGGAGCATTCATTTTGATCTATGAATCTAAGTATTTCAAGCACCCAGGCAAACTACATATAAGGTGGATGAGTCCTTATATCATCCACTACATATTAGAGATATGCAAGTGTAATTTATGCATGTTAACTAGAGAAATGTTCCTTGGGCATTTTATGGACAACAGGCTAAATCTATATCAGTAATAGGGTAGCTCTTGTACCATGAGAACACTTACTTCTTGGTCACTATTTAGTTTGAGGAGATATGACCAAAAGAACATTTGATGCAAGCCAAATATTTCCTTTTGTTTTGATTTTTCATTGGCAGTAGCGTAAAGAGTGAAGAAGCATCACTTTGAAGCCCACCAGGAAAATTTACTGACACTTCAGACATGAATCCATTAAGGTGAGTCAAGAACTTGTACCTTTTAAGTGTTTGAGGCCAAACACCTAAGTTCTAGGTGAGTGAGGATTGCTAGCATTTGACAACAAAATTATACGAAGACAACCATGCATTGGATCCTAGACGCAAGGTGCTTCCAAGCCCTAGGTAGACATTCATCTAGGCTTTCACACATAAATTGAATCAGGTGAGTCGAGCCTTTGAACTTTTTAAAAGTGCCTAAGGCTAGACATCTAAGTTGTGGGTGTGTGAAACTCACCAAACTCAATAGTAAGATGCATAAAATCTAGGTTCATAAGAGATAGACTGTAGGGTGGTGGAGGCATAAGGATGAACCACTCTAGTGCTTCCATGCATAATGTCAGTCAGGTAAGTCAAACTCATTTGATTTATAAGCACCTATGGATATAAAACTAAGTTTTTGGGTACAAGGAGGTTGCCAAATTTAGATGAAATTGGAGCCAAGTGAAGATGCACAACATGATCATGCGCATGAGAAAAAATGAAGATACACAATTTAATCATGTGTAAGAGGATCGAAAAAAGAGAATCAAATGCTAGAGGACCAACACAAGGGATTTGTATGGGGTAGGATAGGCCAAGGCAAAGACAATGTATAAAAAACCAACAAAGATAGATAAGTGTGATTGAAATCAAAGTGCATCCAGAAGAGAATTCAAAACTGAGGATGATGAATAACATGCATGTGAGGCACTATGCCTAGGTTATCATAGTGAAGGCAAAGGTCATGCCAAGAGAACAAAGCATATAAGTGGAATCATCATGGATAAATAGCATCCACTTATATTTGAGTAGTAAGTGACCATTTGAACCACAAGTCACTTCACCAAAATACTATTAAGAGCATTGAATGAGGTGGCAACAAAGCCACAGATATTTTTAATAAATGAGTTGGTGGTAAAAGATTTTCATAGATTTTATGTAATTTTGTGGATTTCAAGAAATATAAATGATGCCATGCCATTAACATACCTTCATTAAAGATGATAGATAGAACTATGCTATAAAACATCATGTGATCAACTGCTTTCCATTACAAAGTTTGTGCAAAAGATGTCAAGTAAACTAGAGTGAACCAATGAACCAGAGAGATGAAGAATAGAGACCTTACTAGAATGATAATTTGAACACCCTTAGGCACCCAAAGTAAATGATTGTGAGGCTGGATAGATTTCACTTATAGTGAGATTAGTGTAGAGAGGTGTAGGAAGAGGTTTCAGTGGGAAAAGTTAGCAAAAAAGTGAGTTACCACTGAAGATGTCATTAACAATCTATGAAGCTCAAAGCTAAAAGTACAGTCACAAGTATTATGATTGTGAAGTGCCAAGAACCATTTGAGGCTTTGGTAAACCTAATTGACCATTCTATGACACTAGTATGTTTAGGATGGGCAGGAAGCAGAAGGGAATGGGTTTGTAGCAAAAAAGTCCAAAGTGAGCATCCATGGTGGTACAAACAACCCATAAAAGAATAACAATATTACTAGTAGAGGGGTTTAGTGTCACATAAATTGACCCTAAGGCACTGACCAAGATGTACTATCAAGTTATGTAGTTTCCCTTAAAAATTTTGATAGGGGAAAACTAGAATTTGTTAGTGCACACCTACTAGTTGAAGGAGTATAGCCATCATACTTCTAGCCATGCACAAGACCTAGCATCATATTGATTGGTGGATACAAAGAGCAAGATGAAGTAGGGTATAATGTTTTTTGTTTTCTCTATTCAAGACATATTAATAACTTTTTATTCAATTCAATTGTATGAGTTGCCTTATTTTGGAAAGCCAAAAGAACTCATTCAGTTCCTTCTATCACAAGTCCATGGTGACCTCAAATATTTTTTAGGGAGGATCATGAGGATATCAACTCACCTCATTAGGAGGATAATTAGGGTCCTAGAGATTAGGAAATACATCTATAAGATGATGAATGATGATGAAAAGGTTGAGCACATGGTAAATCTCCAGAGTTATTACAAGGGGGATTTGTGCTCCCCATAAAAGATCACAAAGAACCTGGCATGAGGGTAGCATTGTACCTTGTGAGATCAGAGCTTTGCCCTGGTGGTTGTTGAACTAACTTAACAAAAACTTACATCTACATCACATACCATATGGGGTAGGTAAACACATTGAATTCCCAATTGAATACCTAGGAGCAAGACTTGGAGGAACACTTTCATGCCTTCCAAACAAAGGTGAGTGAGAAGGAAGCCATCCTAGATGGTGGGGTCAAAAAAGCTAAGGAAAGGTTAGATGCCTTTAGGAAGGAAATAGATAACACTAACGTGCTCATGTTTTAGGCTGACTCTATAGATATTAATAGTTCCATCAAATAAATCAAGCTCATGATCTAGGGTTTCAAAGACTTCAAGGCAGAACTATAGTAGAACATGCCTAAATTTTGTGCCACTATGGCACTAGATGGATAGTTTGAGGGTGGACTAACATTTTTGTATGGGGTAATATTGGGCCTCATTTCATGCTAAGTATTGAATCTATGCTAACTAAATAAACAAATAGGTTTGAGGAAACCTTAGTGTGTGGTTATTGTTTTGTTTTCTAGCAATTTTAGTTGGCTAATAGCTAACAACTCTAAGTAGCATCGAGAATTGGGTACATGGGATAGTGATCAACCATGAAAGACAAACAAATATTTTTTGAATAATGTAGCATTGAGAAGTGGGAGTATGGGAAAATGATTGAAATTTGAATATAATGTGTAATGGATGTGACATGATGTGTACCTCGAGCACCAGTTTAGTAGTTAGTGTGCCCCATTACCCATGAACCTAGGATGCCCTGAAGCCTATAAAAAGAAGCCAAGTTTAGTTGAAAAAAGAGGGTGAACTAGATTAGTGAAGCTCTATTGAATTCATGCTAGACATTTACCATTAGAATATCTAATTAGTTTGGTATGCTTGTAAATGTCCCTTTTGTAGTGCCTAAGCTCGCTTGTAAGACTTTGGGCTTGTAATAGCCTAATTCAAGCTTATGCTCAGTTATATCGACTATGCATGTATTATTTAATGTATTAATGAAGAATTTTTTGCAAAAATGGTTAGTGAACTAAATGGTTAAGTCTTAGAATGATTGATGATCACATATGTTATTCTATCGAATGTGTGATTGAGTTCTTGCAAGGTTATAACTAGACTTGTTCATGGCAGACATGTAGCTAGTAATGAAACCTTTGCTTATCATTAAAATAATATAAGTATAAATAAGGACCGACAACTCAAATATATACCCATGCTTAAGTGAAATTCCATGCCTAATTCCCTTAACCTAAAACCTAGTTGGCTCTCAAGTGCTTGAATACCTTTGAGCCTATGAAACTTAGGTCCTATGCTTATGAATGCCTTACCATCATTGCACTAACCAAATCCCATAAATAATAAAGTACACCACGGCACAACTAACCCGACAAACATTGGTCCCTTCTTTGTTACACTTTTGGTGAGAGCATAAGGCTTTCACCTTATGTATATTGATGCTAGTGTGGCCGAGTGATAACTGTTGACCACCATAGGAATAGTAAGGACCTGCACCGCCCTAGAACAAGCCTAAATCCAATTGGGATGTCAAGGTAGTCATGTGACTAGGCCCATGACCCCTAAGACCTACTTTTCTATAACAATTTCATTTAGAACAAAGATGTAGAATTGAGGTATATAAACACCCATGAACAAGTTGTAGATATATTAACTAAAGTTGTTATAGAAGTTTATTTTTTGAAACTCCAAGATCATGTTAATAGACCATATAATGTGAAGGGGGATAATGTTAGTTAAATGTTGTTGATTTTGACTTCTACATGAGTTATGATCATGAAAAATATCATTCAATTGATTTTATAATTATTTTGATATATAGTTAATCTATTTTAGAATAATAAAGTTGTTAAAGGCTAAAAATAAGTTTAGTTTATCTTCATGTAAGTTGTGTTTATTGTTTTATTTAGATAATTTACAAATGGTTTATTGATTGGAAAAGTATGTTCACATGAAATTTAATAAATACATTGGAATTAATCTTTATTATGAATAAAAATGAGTCGAATAATTTGAAGAAGTAATCTTATTTTGACTGTTCTGAATTTTTTTCATTATGTTGCGAGTTTCTTATTTTTTATTTATGTAGTGATTTATTTTATATATTTAAAAATCATCATTATAAAAATGTGGGTACATTCAATTTCTGAAATCAAATACAAATCTTAGCAATGATAAAAGGTAGATTTAAGACACTTTAAAATTTGAAATGGTTGTAACTAACATTTTAAAGAGGATATTGTTTACCAATTTGACCCCCTAGTCAAATAAGTCAACCCCTCTATATAGTTAAAATTCCTATAGGGTCTTGTTAAGTCATAATGGTCATTTAATGTGTTTTACACCTTTGTCATTTGTGTCATTATCCTAATATCTGTTTATGTCATCTTTTTGGCCTTTCTAATGAATTATATAGTTTCTTTCTAAGGACAAGTGTTTCAAAGTGTAAGTGAACATCCCATATGTCAGGTTCATGTCAGAGATGGTATTTTTAAACTAATGATTGCAAGTTTAACATGGATTTAAGAAGATGATAACAGTTTTAGACACATAAAGGGAGTTGTAACTGATATTTTAAAGAGTATATTATTGACTAAATTGACACCATGGTCAAATAAGTCAATCCCTCTATATATTCAAACTTCCTATAGGGTCTTTCTAAGTCAGAACATGGTCATAAATTTCATTAAATGTGTTTTACAACTTGGTCATATGTGTCATTGTCTTAACATCCCTTTATCTCATGTTTTTGGACTTTATAATGAGTTGTACCAAAAAAAATTTAAGGACAAGTGTGTCAAACTGTAAATGGACATCCCATATGTTAGGTTCATGTCAAAAATGATAGTTTTGAATAGACAATTGGAAGTTCAATGTAGATTCAAGAATATGACAATAGTTTTAGGCACTTAAAGGTAGTTGTATGGCCTAAAAGGTACACTCGGCATGTGGGAAGGATTATTATTTTCCCTTTTTATCCCCACAATCCATCTTGATTCTTGAGAAGTTATGATAGGTTCAAATTTGGCAAAAATTAGTCTATCTCCTTCATCAATCTCCTAGGCAAGGTCATACAAGTCAACAAGTTTACTCTCAATACAAATAGGATATGAGGAGTTGAGCTTAATTAAGTTGGTAGAAGTTATTATAATTCATTGACCTCAATTTCATTGTAATAGTTGTAGATTTGGTGTACTATGATATATAAACAATCAATAAGATTATTGATGACTTCAAACTGCCTGCTCATCCCCATGGCCTCAGTTCCTTCCCTATTTGGATTAGTTTGTGCAAGTCAAGAGTTGTAAGTGTTCTTGAAAATATGGTTTATCCCTATCATGATGTTTATAATATGGTTTTCATGTGTGAACATAGATATATAATCAAGAACATCTCATTATGTGAGAAAGGAGGATTAATGGTTTGCAAGATAAGTTTCTATCAATTGCAATGTTGTGTTCCCCTATGTGTGATTTCAAGTTAGTGTTAATTTGTTTTTTTCACTTCTTGAATTCATGAATGGTCCATATTTCCCATTGAGAAGCTTAGAGGTTGATAGAGATGAATATCTAAGACACTAAGTAAGGACCAGTCAAATCTTTGATGTACATATGATTGTAAGGCTACTCAAAACCCAAGGAGTATGTTTTGTGTATTTTAAATACTTGAATGGAGCTTCTCATGTATATTCAAGGCTCATAATGTTAATATTATAGTCAAAGCACACCTTACAATCAACCAAAGTGAAAAATATACAAAGAAGACTGACTTACTTTAACATCTATGAATGCATTTTTTGGTCATATAATGAATTACCTTTTGGTAAGTTTTTATTTGATTTGTGAAAGTCTAATCACTTTATTCTTGTAGATTGAATGGAAATGTCACCTCTCAACATGAAATGAAGATTTATAGGTCAAGAGAAGATAACGGTTGGATGATTTCAATTCAATCAAATTTTCACTATAGATTCTCAGTGAAATCTACAATGCTTTTAAGCAAATGAACCTTAAACATGCAAAATCCTAGTGCATTGATTGAGTAGAGATGGAAGCATGACCTATAGGCATAAATGAGTTCATCTAATTGTGGAATGGTCCTTAGTGACTTAAGGAGAGATCAAAGGGTGTAATCACAATGCTCAAACAATAAAATTTTCACCTATAGGAATCCTTGACTCTCCAAATGAGTACTTATAAGTGTCATAGTCAACAGACTACCTAGGCAAGTGAAAGGTTGATCTTGGTTGATAGGATAGGGTTATGAAATGGAATGAACACTCTCAGAGGTATAAATTCACCCTCTCATGTGGTCCTCAGATAAAACATAAGGTGAGTACCTACATGAAATTTTTGAAATTTAAGTTACAAGCTACAGTTAAACATAGTCAATAGACCAAACTAAACTAATGTAAGAGTCAAGTTTGAAAAGGAAAATATGGATAACTATGTTTAGACAATTCTTAAACCTATCTAACATGTTTTCATGAGGTCCTTAAACACAAGGAATAGGGCAAAGACTAATTTTCAAATGCCACACTCAGTCAGTCCAAAACCCTACACAATCAAGTCATGGAAACTAATTTTTGGGAAGCAGGGATGTCGAAGGCTCTATGAATGAGATCAAACAATAAAATTCGGTAAATTTTTTCTTAATAACCTAATAAATATATGCATAGTCTCACTTTATCTAGGTGAATAGGGGAGATGCCCTCTATTTTGTCTCACATAGAGTGCACTCTATGAGCAAGGTAACTTATAGATTTGGTATGAAAGGAGTGAAATGGATAAATGGGAGACAATTAAATGATTTTGTATGTTGTGTGAATATTAATAATAATTCTTTTACTAATAATAAAAAATTTGGTTGTGTCACCAATAAAATTATGAGAAATATGTGTGCCAACTTACCATTATTATTTTGAATGTATATTTGTAATTAGATTGTGAAAGGTGTTTTGATATTTTTAGTCATTTTCAAATGTTAAAATAAAGATATTTTTGAAATATAATTATTATTAAAATTTAACTTATTGTTTATAAATTTAATTATAAATTTAAAATTATTAAAAAATAATAAATTAAAAATATATTTTTATTTAATAAAATAGATTTATTTTTTATTAATAAGATAAAAAAATATTTATAAAATAGATTTACTAATAAAATATAATAAATGTAATTTATAAATATTTTTTTATCTTATTAATAAAAAGAAAATCTATTTTATTAAATGAAATAAATTTATTTTATTTATAAATATAAATTATTATGCTATAAACTTACAACTTATATTTTTTGAAGATTTAAAAGTTACATGTTAAATATTGTTCTTGTATTAAAAATTAAAAAGTAACAAGATGAATGAAAGTTGAAAATAATTTGATAAAATATCACATACCTTCAAATCGCCTCTTTAAAAACTGGAGGTGTTCAGTGATTTCTAAATATTAAAAATTATATATAACAATTTTTTTATATTTTGTTTATTTCTTTCTACATTAATATAAATTAAAATTAATTATTTACATTTTTTTTTGAAATATTTTGTAAGATTTTTTATTATAATTTTTGTAATGATATGCCAATAGGATGGAAGGACCTAATTCCTCCAAGATGACATTTTAATTTTTTATTTACTTAATATAAATTTTTTAAATTTAGAATTTTTTATTTTTTTAATAATTAATATAAAAAATATATTTTAATGTGTATATTATTTTGAATATTAAGTAATAATTATATAATTTTTTAGACTTACATAATTTTATAGACTATTACTTAGGGGGGGACCATTATATACATTGGATTAAAGAAACATTTATGGACACATATAATTATACAAATACTTTGTTGCCACATATAACTTATTTAATTATATAGCATATGAATCTGCAATATGACTATTTTAATTTAATGTTTTTAGTTATAAGAAAAAAAATTGATTAAATTTATTACTTAAAAAAAAATAGACTAATAATTTTACAGAAATATAATATAACATATTGTGACTAAATCTTACAAATTATTATTTTTTACGAACAATACTATAATACAATTCTTATAGAATAATTATTAGTCATGTTTATTTAAAAAAATTATCTTTTCAAATACATATACTATCACAACAATTTGTACTCTCCCAATTACCTATCCTCTTCCCCATGCCACTTTTATGGATAAAGGAAATCCATATGATTTAATTCAAGAGCAATCAAAAACTTATTACTTTGATTAATAGCTAATGCTGTTTTCAAATAATTGTGGCTTACAACTATTTTAATAGTCAAAGTTTTAAATGAAAGCTTAAGAGTTGTTTAGAATTGAAGCAGCGGATGTAATTTAAAAGGAACAACTCATAAAACTCAACGGCTATAAACGTAAAGGTGAGCAAAGTGGGATCTATCAAATAATAAAATTCAAAGAATCTATATGGTAATAGTGGGTAGGTGGTACTACTTCCCATGAATTTAAAAAGTTTCTTCAAGATAAAAAAGAATCGTTTATTAATTAATTAAAAAATAGAGAGAAAAAAGAGGAAAAAAAAAAGTGAATAAAATGTAAATTTTTATAAAAGAAATCATCTCAAAATCAATGACATTACATATTTTTCTAAATAAAAGATGATGTCATCATATAATAATGTTCGCATGGTTATTAGTTAACATCATCTTATAACATTCTTTCTTTTTAGAAGATATATAAAATCTCCATAAACTTTAAGAAGATTTTTTCATTGTTTTGTTATATGAGAGTTTGTTGAGTTCTAAAAATATGTATAAAAGTGAAAGAAAATATTTACAAAGTTGTTGATGTAATTGTTTTTTTGCTTGTGATTTTATCTATATGATTATTAGTCAGTTTGTTTAGCGTTGTTAGAGTTATTAGAATTAGAAGAAAATATATTTAATATATTTTTTAATAATGAATTGAGTCATTATATTTTTGGTGACCTAATCTCTCATTGTATAATGTATCTTCTTTATACATTTTGACTAATCAATGAATGAAGTTTTTGATGTATCAGATGCAACTTTTATTGTGGCAATTTTACTTTCACCTACTTGTAGGATATTCTTACAACCTTAGATGCTCAGAGATCTTAAAACAATCCAGCATGGTACGAGAATTGATCTAAGGACTGTTTTACCATTTTTAAATCATTGACGAACTCTTTTTTTCATACATTCTTGTTGGATTTATTTAAATCATTGATGAAATTTTTATCTTTTAAGGGGTTATTCCAAGCAGTGAGACATAGTGATGTCAATCTTATTTCACAAAATAAATAAAGTACACCCTTAATACTATTTTTTGTAATTCCATTTTTCTAAGTACCCAAAATTATAAGGGAAAATAAAATGAGAACAATAATTAATCCAAGAATACAACTAATGCATTATCAAAACCTAAATATTGGAAACTCTTACCTATTCCATAAAAGAGGAGTTTCACACTTACTCAACCTCCTAAAAAATTGATATAAAAATTACTTGTGTGAAATATTTTATCACGTTATCCAATACTAGTGATTGATACACACAAATATTTACCTGGTGGGTATGAACATAATCCTTATTGGAATTATCACATATGTGTTGGACATGATACAAACATATACTTTAAGTTTTAGAAAAAGATATAAGATGTCAACAATGATAACACTACTAAATTAGTCACACCCATGGAGGATGCCAAACCAAAAAAATTGAGAAATATAAATTGAATAAATTTAATGATCTATTTTCAAAACACATGGAATTAGAAACTAAGGATTGTTTATAATTACATCATACATACCAATGGATATCCTCCTCCCAAAACATATAGTCATTTGATATATGCGGTCAATATCATCACTATATCATATTATGAAAATGATTTATGATTACATTCTATAATAGAGATATTATCAATGATTATTTTGATTTTTATGCATTATTCATATGAGATCACATCAATGAACACCATATATACAGTGTTATGGTTGATAATGGTTCATGTAAATATGTTTGGACCATAAATTTTTTCAAAGATATTTTATACACATAAAAATATATACAAGATAATAAAATAGTGTAAACATAGTTTAATGGACATACACAAGAAACTTTTGAATGTATTGTCCTACCTCTTATAATAGATCACACCATAATGTCTAATTCAATCCTACTTATACCAAGTAATGGGTTTTTGACATGTTTTACAGTGCCCTTAGATTTAGAAGTTCTATGCAGTACATTCTATAGTGTATTGATGTGTCAAGTATGTACACTATAAAAAATTAGTTATAATTTCATGAATTTGAAATGAGTTCTCTCTTAAGTGAGTGGTTCATCCTCATGCACCACTACAATCACTACCCATTTATATTGTTACACCTAATATCATTCCAAAAATATGGTTGTCACCTTATTCTAGATCTATATTTAAGGGTATTTATTGCACCCATCTAGGATCTATCTATAGATTCAATGTAGAGGGAAGAATTTGATTATCATAAGAAACTAATTTTTCTGCATGTATCACATTATAAATCTATTTTTAGGATTCAAAATTCCTTTGTATACTATTGCAAATACAAAGTTACAATTTTGTCCTCCATGTTAGTTACAATAGGAAATTAAACAGAGAAAGGTTATTGTAGTTTTACAACATGTGCATCTATCCCAAGTATAACATCCATCAATAGATTTTGCAAAAACATCTTCTTCTCGGACAAAAGCATAACCATCTGCCTAAACTCCTTTAGTTCAACCAAAATAGTCTGGATACCAACACCATCATTGTAAGTACTGTGCACACTCTAAATTTGTAATTTTTAAGAATTTTATAGTAGGAAGGCCTTAAAATTATGAGCGGGGATAGGTTGGTTGAAAAATCATTAAAGGAGGCCACCTAATTATGTTAATCTATTGAAACCCCATCAAGATAGTAGACTAGTATGTTAATTAGGTGAAAACTTAAAATGGTAGATAATTAGTGTGTAAGGGTTAAAAATCAGTAAATGACACCTCGAGTGATTGCTTCAACTTATGTTTCTAGTATAATTCTTCGCAATAGGCATAACTTTTAGCACCGACATAAGGAACACTTCTTGTGACTTTGTCTTCGGATAAAACAACTATTTAATTTCAAGAAAGTGTTGGTAGTAAATAGGGCTACAAAATTATGGACTGTAATTGATAGACATGTGTGCGACTCACACTATTTTCTCTTTCGTATCTCTTTTTGTATGCATTTATAAATTGAAAACATGTCAAGAGCCTTTAGAATGAGAAGATTCTTTCTTTATTTTTTTCTTTTTGTAGTGAATAGATGGAATAGGAAGAAATGATGTATTTTGAAATATTTAATTTTAATGTTCAGTTGTATTATAAAAGAGTTGTGATGTGATAGAAAGTAATATGAAGTTATGAAATGTTTTTTTTTTATCAAATGTCATTCAACATTATTTCTTATGTACCGTATGCTCTATTTAATTAAGTTTTTTAATCATATAGATTATACCAAATGTTTGATATTTTTTAATTATATGTTTCATACCTAAATATATCATATTAATTTTAAAGAATGGCTTGATTTAGTCTGTGTTCATGTATGTGTTATAAGTTGTTCATACTTCACATAGCTATCAATGTATGTAACATGTTTTGAAGAGTTTTCTAAGAACATTTACTAATAGTGGTGGTTTTGACACCCTCGCGTATCCCTCATGAGATGTGAGACACCTTTTTCAACACATTTTTATATTGATTGTGTAATATTTCGACACTTTACCCTTAAAGTTCAATAAAAAATAATTGCATGTCTCTTTAACATATTTTCAACATAGATACCTTAGATTGGAAAAATATTACAGAAATGAAATCCCTAAAGGCTTTATTTGATAGATTTATAATACCTTGGAACCTATGAGCTAGTTATTAAAGGAACCTCAAAATCAATCACTTAATTTGTTATGATGTATTACAAATAATATATATCATTTCATCTAACTTGATTAAAGATTATGATGGACTATTAAATTATATTCAACCTCACATCGAATGTTGTGAAGATACTTACTTTTATAAGAAATGCTCTATTATTTAATGTCAATACAAAACACTTTCAAAATTATGCATTTCATCTTCTTTATTCATAAATGAAAATAGGCACCAAAAATTTAAACTTGGTAATAATGACAAAAATGTAAATATACATAATTCTAACATTCTCTCAATATTGCATGTCAATATGGATTTCCAATATTCCCAAAGTATATTTATAAGTATGTATTATATGTAGAGAGAATATGTTAAAGTTATCACAAAATGTTTGGTATGATCTTAAAGGATGTGCATCTACAACATCTTACATTTATTTTACTTCATAAAGCCCTGACCATTACATCAGTATATTAGAATTTATGAAAGGACTTTTAAAATACAAGAATGACAACTCTTATAGTGGCTTCATCTTAATACAAACATTGAATTAAGTGAATCTTGAAATTATTAGGTTGTGCTACTTAGCATCATCTATAATTAAAATGAGCATATTATTTCATAATTACTACATAAATATTTATGATAATTTGCTCAAGATATAGTGTCTAATGAAAAATAAACTATATTTAGTATTGTTCCCAAACATTTCATAAAGAATGACAAGCAAAATGCAATTTAAAATCTCATTGTTGGCACATACGGAATAGTTGAACAAGTCCATTAAATATGCTATATGATTTTCTACAACTATTGAAACCTGTCGCTCGATAATACTTGCTCCAACATAAATAACAACATTCAAAATACATGGATAAAATATACATTAATAGTTTTGAGGACCTTTGAAAATAAAATAAATAATGTTCAATATTCTCCATTGTATATAAAAATGAGATGAATGAAAATTATAATGAGACTTCAATAAAATTTTCATAATAAAATATATATTTTTGAAAATAATGATGTGAACCCAATGAAATCTCATTCTTTTAAATTGCTGCTAAATATTAAAGTACAAAACAAAAAAATAGCTAAATATATTAATTTTTTAAAACATATTAATTATATATAAAAATTTGGAAAAAGTACCATTATATTTTGAAGAACCTAAAAATTAATAAATATTTACTATTTTTTTCTTATATATTTAATAAATTATACCAACATCTAATTTCTATATATTAAAAGAACTTATAAATATGAAACTTATTAAAATTAAAAATATTATATATAATATTAATATAAAACACCATATGTATAGAATAGCATGGAAATATCATGTTCAAATATTTGTATCTCTAAAATTTATCAAATTTTATATTTATCATTAAAATTAAATTTCCTTATATATTATTTAATATAAATATCATAAAAAATTCTACCTTTATTATAACTTCACAAGGAAAAGAAATTATAATATATTCATAGCTTTATTTTACATCGAAAAAATAAGAAAATTATTAATCATAAAAGTTGTCTAAAATTCACTCTTCCATCTCCCATGTTCTTTTACGATCAATGATTAGCTTTATCGTGGAGTTGAGTCCGCATCTTTTTGAGAATTTCGTTTCTGAGTTCAATCCTCTGCTCTCCGTATACGTAAATGAATGCGTTCCCCACATGATCAGAAGATCTTTTCACAAGCTCAAACAACTTCACATCTGTCAAATGCTTCGATGAAGGATCTGTCCGCAAGCTCAAACAATATTGCCAAAATACGAGAGATTAAATGTCCCCTGGGCAAGTTTCGCCTATGCAATATGCTGCTCTCCATAATGTTTCTCCGTCAATGCTTGAGGAAGTCCGTACTGATCTCTGTTTTCTGCAAACAATACGGGCCAAATAGGCAGCCATAAGAGAAGATCGAATCCACCCTTCACCTTCTTTATCGATCTCTGTCTTTTCTTTCCTCTGCCGCATAACTTTCAAAAAGTTTTCCGCTTGATTGACAATTTTCTCCAGCTGGGTATACCTTTCTTGTATTTTGGACCTGCATGCTCTGTAGTAGCTATCGTACAGTCTTTTAGCTTTCGGTTCAGATTGAATTATCTTTCTTTCCACCTCGCATCGTTTGCACTTGCAATCGAAGCCGAAGGCCTCGCAATATTTGTGTCCAGAAGGAAAGGGGACCAAAACATTAAAATAGGGAATGGTGATTTCTTTGCCCTTTTCAATGGGCTTTGTTGCATGAATTCTCATGATATCGCCCACATTGATTCTTGCTGCGTTGGGCACGCATGAATGGTTTATAAACGAGGCAAGCAACCACACCCCATAATACAGCCTTCTTCTTGTTGATAACTGATGCATGCATGCTTCCCTCACCGCATGCTATCCTCATCTCTCAACTGCAGTTCTCATCAACGCATGAGATTCTTTTATTTATAGTTTATCCTTTATGATTCAGTTGTTAAACATTGATTTAAACAAACTGCGGTTTTTTTTTTTAGCACAGCCAATAATGCATGAAGAAATGCATGTTTAAAACTTTTTAAAGATTGTTGTTTGAACAGCTAGTTAAACCCCTCTAAGTCAACCACTCCATGCTATTTAATTAGTTGCATCCTTAATATTTTATGACGTGGAAAAATTGTAACAGATATATCAGAAATAATATAGAGTATTATTGCATATTTTTGGCTTGTTTCTGCTGTAAGTGTTTTGTTTTAATTTACTATTATTTTGTTATGATGTTATAATTGGTTTATCAGCTAGTTGGGCTTGGATAAAATCTACATTTGGTATTAGAGCAGGTATTTTTTCTTTTGGGGTTAAAGATTTAGTAGTTGGAATTTTGCCAAAAATTTATCATGTCAAATTCTAACTCCTTGCCCATTCCAGAATTTGATGGAAATGAGTATGATTATTGGTGTATCAAAATGATGACTTTTTTGATAGAAAAAGATTTGTGGGAGATTGTCGAATCAGGGTATGCAGAGCCAGCTGATTGGAATGCCCTCAAAATAAATGATAAAACAACGAAGAAGGAGGCTAAGAAGAAGAATGCTCAAGCCTTATTTCATATTCAAATAGCTCATGAGCCTATTTCCACGAATTGCAAGAGCAAAGACAACAGAGGATGCTTGGAAGACTCTAAAAGAAGCTTACCAAGGTAGTGATCAAGTCAAAGTTGTCAAGTTATAGACATTGAAGAGAGAATTCGAGAATTTAAAGATGCAAGACGTTGAAAGTGTGAGTACCTATTGTGTCAGAGTAAAAGATGTGGTCAATAAGATGGCTACACTTGGTGAAATTGTGAACAATGAGGTTGTGATCAAAAAGGTGTTGAGGACTCTCACACCAAGGTGGAACCATGTTGCCATAATCATAGAAGAAAGTAAGAATTTGTCTACCCTTCAATTTGATCATCTAGTTGTGTCTTTGATGTCTCATGAAGAAAGATTGAGTGATTCATTTGGAGAAAGTGATGAGAAAGTTTTTTCCTCCAAATTACAAATCACAAAGAATGAAGATGCCAATAGTAGCATCAAAAGTAATCAAGGCCAAGGTAGAGGTCAAAATAAAAATTACTCAAAAGGAAATAGAGGCAGAAGTAGTTTTCGAGGAAAAGGTGGTTTCAGAGGAAGAGGTAGATGTCGATTTGATAAAAGAAATATCAAGTGTTATCATTGTAACACGCATGGCCACATCAATTATGAGTGTAGATTAAAAGAAGGTAATAATGGTAAAAGTGTTCATTATGCTCAAGAAGGTGATGAGAATCCTCTAGATAATTTATTTTTATCTTATGACAACGCTGAAAATATTTCTAAAAATGTTTGGTATTTAGATTCGGGATGTTCTAACCACAAGTAAGATAATGAAAAACTTTTTTATATAATGGATGAAAGTTTTAAATCCAAGATCAAACTTGGTGATGACAAATCATTGGAGGTTGCTGCAAATGGGGCTATGGAAGTCCATACAAAAGAAGGTATGAAGAGTGTTAAAGACATTTATTACACTCCAAAGTTAAAGCATAATTTGTTGAGTGTTGGACAATTATGTGAGAAGAATTATAAAGTTGTATTTAAAAATCAATAATGTATAATTTATGATAAGAATAAAAAAAATACGGTGGTAACAGTTGTGCCTATGACAAAGAATATGATGTTTCCATTGAAGTTTGGTGAACACTACAAGAACCTTGTCAATATGGCATATGAGGATACAAGTTGGTTGTGGCATCTCAGGTATGGGCATTTAAATTTTCATAGTTTAAAGATTCTAACATCAAAAGCATTAGTTTTTAGTTTTTCTAAGGTTGAAGAGCACAAGGAAGTTCGTGAAGGATGTGTTAAAGGAAAACATTCAAGATAGAAATTTCCAAAAAGCAATGCATGGAGGGCCCATTATCCACTTCAGTTAGTTCATTCAGACATTTGTGGTCCTATGCAGACAAAGTGTTTGGGTATGTCATCATATTTCATTACTTTTGTTGATGATTACTCACGACAGTGTTGGGTTTATTTTTTGAAGACCAAAGGTGAAGCTCTTGAGACATTCAAGAGGTTTAGAGCCCTTGTAGAAAATGACAAAGGGTGCAAAATCAAATGTTTAAGGACTAATCGAGGAGGATAATTTTGTTCAAAAGCCTTTCAAGGTTATTGTGATATGCATGGCATTAGAAGACAACTCACCACTGCATATACACCTCAACAAAATGGTGTAGCTAAAAGGAAGAATCGTACAGTGGTGGAGATGGCATGAAGCATGCTACAAACAAAGGGATTAAGTAATTCTTTTTGGGGAGATGCAGTTGCTATAGCAGTATATATTCTAAATCAGAGTCCCACTAGTGCACCTAACAAGATGACTCCGTATGAAGCCTGATATGAGAAAAAGCCAAATGTTAATTATTTCAAAGTTTTTGGTTGCTTACCCTATGTCCATGTTCATGATCAAAAGAGGCAAAAGTTAGATCTCAAAAGTGAGTCATGTATTTTTTTTGGATATAGTGAGGAAAGTAAGGCTTACAGGTTATATAATCCTCTCAGTAATAGGTTTATTTTGTCAAGAGATGTGATTTTTGATGAAGGGGGAGTTTATCGTCATCAAAAAGGCCAAATGGAGAAGTGAAAATTTGTTTTAAATGAAGTTATTATGGATGATATTGATCATGGGCAGCCCACTAATATTTCTGTTCCAAGTGCTACAAATCCACCAAGTAACCCCTCATCTAGTTGTTCAATTCCAAGTGTAAGTCCAGATTCAAGTCCTAGTTCTGCAAGGAAGGTAAGAAGATTGAGTGACATTTATCAAAGGAGTTCAAATCAAGCACATGAAGAAAATCCAAGAGGTGAGACACTGAATTTTGCTTTACTTACCAAGGTTGATTTTGAACCATCATGTTTTGAAGATGCATATACTAATGAGGTTTGAATGCAAGCAATGCAAGAAGAGATGGATTCTATTCATAGGAATGACACTTGGGAGCTTACAAAGCTTTCACATGACAAGAAGAAGATTGGCATCAAATGGGTCTACAAGACTAAGTGTAATAGTGATGGAAGTGTTGAAAGGCATAAGGCGAGATTAGTCGCTAAAGGCTTCACACAAAAGTATGGCATTGATTATGAAGAGATATTTGCACCAGTAGCAAGACAAGAGACCATTAGAATGCTGATTTCATTAGCATCTCAAAAGAATTGGAGCATCCATTATATGGATGTGAAAAATGCCTTCTTGAATGGGTCCTTAGAAGAAGAAGTATATGTGGAATAGCCAAAAGGTTTTGAAGTGCTAGGAAAATAAAATCATGTCTACAAGTTAAATAAGTCTTTGTGTGGCCTCAAACAAGCACCAATAGCATGGTATGATAGGATTGATGAATATTTTCAATAGAATGGCTTTCAAAGAAGTAAGAGTGAACCTACCCTTTACTGCAAATGAGAAGGTAATAATATTCTAATTGTAAGTTTGTATGTTGATGACTTGTTGTATATGGGTAGCAGTTCTATGATGAAGGATGAATTCAAAGTTTTCATGATCAATGAATTTGGGATGAAAGATTTAGGCCTCATGAAATATTTTTTAGGAATAGACATTTATCAAAGGGAGAATAAAATTTTTATTTGTCAAACAAAGTATGATAAAGATATGTTGAAGAAATTTGATATGGTTGATTGTAAACTAGTCTCCACTCCAGTTGCTTATGGAGTTGTGTTGTGTAGAGATGATGGTGCTGGAAGAGTTGATGAGACATCCTATAGAAGTATTGTCGAAAGTTTAATGTTTCTAACTCACACAAGACCTAATATTGCTTATTCAGTTTCACTTATTTCAAGGTACATGATAGAGCCATCAAAAATACATATGAAGGCAGCAAAGAGAATTTTGAGGTATGTGAAAGGCACTTTAGATTTTGGTATTCATTACCACACTTCTAAAAGGTTCAATCTTGTTGGTTTTAGTGATTCTGATTGGGGAGGTAGTTTGAATGACTGAAAGTCAACATCTGAGAATTATTTTTCTTTTGGTTCTAGTTTGATTACTTGGAGCTCAAAGAAGCAAAGTATAGTTGCCCTTTCTTCTACAAAAGTAGAGTATGTTATAGTCACTTCAGTAGGTACACAAGAATTATGTCTTAGAAAACTTCTTGAAGAAATTGGAGAGATTCAAGTTCAGTGCATAGTTATTTTTTTTATAACATTAGTGCTATTAAATTGGCCAAGAATCCAGTCCATCACAATAGGACAAAACATTTTGATTTAAAGCATCATTTTATCAGAGATTTAGTGCAGATGAAGGTAGTAGAATTGAAATACATCAACACTAAAGGACAATTGGTAGATATCTTCATGAAAGTAGTTGCAACATATCAGTTTTTGACACTCAGAGATCAGATTGTGAGCCCTCTTAACATCAACGGGGAGTATGTTGATAACTGATGCATGCATGCTTCCCTCACTGCTTGCTATCATCATCTCTCAACGATAGTTCTCATCAACACATGAGATTATTTTATTTATAGTTTATCCATTATAATTCAATTGTTAAACATTAATTTAAACAAACTGTAATTTTTTTTAGCACAAAAAATAATGCATGAATAAATGCATGTTTAAAACTTTTTTTAGACTGTTGTTTGAATAGCCAGTTAAACCCCTCTAAGTCAAGCACTCCATGCTATTTAATTAGTTGCATCATTACTATTTTATGACTTGAAAAAATTTTAACAGATATATCAAAAATAATACAGAGTATTATTTCATATTTTTGGCTTGTCTCTTCTTTAAGTTTTTTGTTTTAATTTACTGTTATTTTGTTATGGTGTTATAATTGTTTATCAGCTAGTTGGGCTTGGATAAAATCTACACTTCTCGCATCAAAGTTGAAGGTCCCTGCTACCTTACCATTTTCCAAAATTGCATCTAGAGACGACTCGTCCAAAGCAATGCATTGTAATATGTTAAGGATTTGAGTATTTTTAACTGAGCAGCTCTTCTCCTCCTTTGAAGTTGTCACATTCTTCTCTATTGGAAAATGTGGTAGAAGCCACCTATATTCTGGTCTGTCGAACATTAATTGCAACCAAATCCGAGTAGATATGCGCTTTAGGCCAAATCCACATCAGCTTATTGTCAACCTCCTCTAGCTATCTTTCAACCATCAGAGTTTGATGACTTTGCTGCATTCATATCTTATTTAATAGATTTGCTTAATTAATGCATTTAATTTTCTTTGTCACCAAGTTTAGAGTCTTCATAGGTGTTTTACAGAGCTCTACCATCAATTTTATATGGAGGCTACATGCTATTTATGAGCCATGCAGAGAGTGCATCCCATCTGAAGGTGGTAGAGTAAATGAGAAGCCATGAGTGGTTGCCAGGTGTATAGGAGCACTGGTTAACCAAGTTGTATCATCTAAGTGCTATATCACATGGTTAACAATAGTGTTGTGATTCAGAGGATGAGAGTTGCAGCTCGTTAAAATATATAATATGAATCACATTATCTTTTAATAGAAATAGCTTGCCTGTATTTTTACTTGTGTATCAATCTGTTTGAGTGTTGTTTACATTTTTTCTTCTGTGTTGAATAGTTTCTCAGTCTGCCTGTAGGCAGTTTTGTTTCTTTCATTCTCTTCATCAGAGAGGTTGAAGAAATCCCACATTTTGGGAATCAGCCAGAATGCATCATGAGAATGAAAGAATTTCAGAGTGTCATCTCCCCATGAACTTAGGGAATCTTTAACATTTTGAAACATCCCATTTTTCAAGGGATCCTCCATGGGCTTGTGAGAGATAGCCAAAGCCTTGCTGATTAGCAACACCTCACCTAGCTTGATATCCTTTGTGGTAAACAAACTCCTGCCATTCCCACTATTTGTCATTCTGATCTCCACAGCTCTAATGAAATCAACATTTGGTTTCATGAACTCTGGCTTGCCTGCATCTCCTCCTATGATGGCTTTCCCAATGTAAAAATATGTAGCACTGCGTTTACGTAGCAATCGTTCATGGAAGTAATGTCCTCATTTGGGAATGTAAAAATGGCACGAGAATCATGAAGCAAACAAAATGTGTCTCGGTATCTTCCCAACAATAACATAGATTGAATTTTCATCTTAATTCCATGAAAAAAAATAGTGTTGCAAAACTGGCGATACCATGTCTCTGCATCTTTTAGCACTTCAAGATACCTCCCAAGTTGAATGTGAGTGTGCCATCTGTAACCATGCATGCAAGTGCTAGGGAATCTAATGCCACGAGGCCATTTTCTATTAAAGTAGCTCATCTCACATTTGGTACAATTTTGAATGCATTTCTTCCATTCTTTAGTAGCAACAACCTCAGTTGCACATTGAAACCATTTGAGACATTTATCTTCAATGATTGTAGCATTTGCAAAAGCATTAAGGCTCTGAACAATTTGAATAGACAAGGGGTTGTTTATGTCAATGAATACAAGACTGCATTTGTAGAATCTAAAAAAATAAACAAAATCTAAAAAGATAAACCAAATTTCTACCCCTGATGACTTATGAGATAACAACAGAAAAAATAAAAATAGAGCATAAAGCTCAAGAAAAATAGAGCATCCAAAAATCTTTATTTGCAGGCTTGAAAAACTATCTTTATTAATGCATATATATAAAATAATAACCAAGCTATTACATAAATTTTAGTAGCTAAAAATATAATTAAAAAAAATTATAAACTAAGCATGAAGATTGCATGCTTTATTCCTGCGCTGGATTTGGCAGTGAAAGCCAAGATGAAAAAAATGTCTAAACTAGTTAACTAAGACTGTTCTGAATTAAGGAATTGCATGGGTCAAAAGACCAACATGCAACACTAGTGGTGGTAGAGCTGGATGTTCAATTGAACATGCAGTGTCAGTTATCAACATACTCCCCCTTGATGCTGAGAGGGCTTACAATCTGATATCTGAGTGTCAAAAATTGATCTGTTGCAACTACTTTCATAAAGATATCTGCCAACTATTCTTTAGTGTTGATTTATTTCAATTCAACTACCTTCATCTGCACTAAATCTTGAATAAAATGATGCTTTAAATCAAAATGTTTTGTCCTAATATGATGGACTGGATTCTTGGCCAATTTAATAGCACTATTGTTATAACAAAAAATAAATGTGGGCTGAACTGAATCTCTCCAATTTCTTCAAAAAGTTTTCTAAGCCATAATGTTTGTGTACCTACTGAAGTGATTGCAACATACTCTGCTTCTGTAGAAGAAAGAGGAACTGTACTTTGTTTCTTTGAGCTCCAAGTAATCAAACCAGAACCAAAAGAAAAACAATTCCTAGATGTTGACTTTCGGTCATCCAAACTACCTCCCCAATCAGAATCCTTAAAACCAACAAGATTGAACTTTTTAGAAGTGTAGTAATGAATACCAAAATCTAGAGTGCCTTTCACATACCTCAAAATTCTCTTGGCTGCCTTCATATGTATTTCTGATGGCTCCATCATGTACCTTGAAATAAGTGAAACTAAATAAGTAATATCAGGTCTTGTGTGAGTTAGAAACATTAAGCTTTCGACAATACTTCTATAGGCTGTCTCATCAACTCTTTCAACACCATCATCTCTACACAACACAACTCTATGAGCAACTGGAGTGGAGACTAGTTTACAATCAACCATATCAAGTTTCTTCAACATATCTTTAGCATACTTTGTTTGACAAATAAAAAAATTATTCTCCCTTTGATAAACCTCCATTCCTAAAAAATATTTCATAAGGCCTAAATCTTTCATCTCAAATTCATTCATCATGAAAACTTTGAATTCATCCTTCATCATAGAACTGCTACCCATATACAACAAGTCATCAACATACAAACTTACAATTAGAATATTATTACCTTCTTGTTTGTAGTAAAGGGTAGGTTCACTCTTACTTCTTTGAAAGCCATTCTCTTGAAAATATCCATCAATCCTAGCATACCATGCTCTTGGTGCTTGTTTGAGGCCATACAAAGCTTTCTTTAACTTGTAGATATGATTTTCTTTTCCTTGCACTTTAAAACCTTGTGGCTGTTGCACATATACTTCTTCTTCTAAGTACCCATTCAAGAAGGCACTTTTCACATCCATATGATGGATTCTCTAATTCTTTTGAGCTGCTAATGAAATCAACATTCTAATGGTCTCTTGTCTTGCTGCTGGTGCAAATGTCTCTTCATAATCAATGCCATACTTTTGTGTGAATTCTTTAGCAACTAATCTCGCCTTATGCCTTTCAACACTTCCATCATTGTTACACTTAGTCTTGTAGACCCATTTGGTGCCAATCTTATTATTGTCATGTTGAAGATTTGTAAGCTCTCAAGTGTCATTCCTGTGAATAAAATCCATCTCTTCTTGCATTGCTTGCATCCAAACCTCATTAGTATATGCATCTTTAAAACATGATGGTTCAAAATCAGCCTTGGTAAGTAAAGCAAAATTCAGTGTCTCACCTCTTGGATTTTATTAATGTGCTTGATTTGAACTCCTTTGATAAATTTCACTCAATATTTTTACCTTCCTTGCAGAACTAGGACTTGAATCTGGACTTACACTTGGAATTGAACAACTAGATGAGGGGTTACGTGGTGGATTTGTAGCACTATTAGTGGGCTGCCTATGATCAATATCATCCATAATAACTTCATTTCAAACATATTTTGACTTTTTCATATGGCCTTTTTGATGACCATAAACTCCCCCTTCATCAAAAATCACATCTCTTGACACAATAAGCTTATTAGTGAGAGGATTATATAACCTGTAAGCCTTACTTTCCTCACTATATCCAACAAGAATACATGACTCACTTTTGGGATCTAACTTTTACCTCTTTTGATCAGGAACATGAACATAGGCTAAGCAACCAAAAACTTTGAAATAATTAACATTTGGTTTTTTCTCATACCATGCTTCATACGGAGTCATCCTGTCAAGTGGACTAGTGGGACTCCGATTGAGAATATATACTGCTGTAGCAACTGCACCTCCCCAAAAATAATTACTTAATCCCTTTGTTTGTAGCATGCTTCGTGCCATCTCCACCACTGTATGATTCTTCCTTTCAACTACACCATTTTGTTGAGGTGTGTATGCAATAGTGAGTTGTCGTCTAATGCCATGCATATCACAATAACCTTGAAAGGCTTTTGAACAAAATTTTCTTCCTTGATCAGTCCTTAAGCGTTTGATTTTGCACCCTTTGTCATTTTCTACAAGGGCTCTAAACCTCTTGAATGTCTCAAGAGCTTCACCTTTGGCCTTCAAAAAATAAACCCAACACTGTCGTGAGTAATCATCAATAAAAGTAATGAAATATGATGACTCACCCAAACTATTGGTCTGCATAGGACCACAAATATCTGAATGAACTTACTGGAGTGGATAATGGGCCCTCCATGCATTGCCTTTTGGAAATTTCTCTCTTGCATGTTTTCCTTTAGCACATCCTTCACAAACTTCCTTGTGCTCTTCAACCTTAGGCAAACCAAAAACTAATGCTTTTGATGTTAGAATCTTCAAATTATGAAAATTTAAATGCCCATACCTAAGATGCCACAACCAACTTGTATCCTCATATGCCATATTGACAAGGTTCTTGTTATGTTCACCAAACATCAATGGAAACATCCTATTCTTTGTCATAGGCACAACTGTTACCACCCTATTTGCTTGATTCTTATCATAAATTATACATTGTTGATTTTCAAATACAACTTTATAATTTTTCTCACATAATTGTCCAACACTCAACAAATTATGCTTTAACTTTGGAGTGTAATAAATGTCTTTAACACTCTTCATACCTTCTTTTGTATGGACTTTCATAGTTCATTTTGTAGCAACCTCCAATGATTTGTCATCACCAAGCTTGATCTTATATTTAAAAATTTCATCCATTATAGAAAAAGGTTTTTCTTTCCCCGACATGTGGTTAGAACATCCTGAATATAAATACCAAACATCTTTAGAAACATTTTCAGCTTTGTCATAAGATAAAAATAAATTATCTGGAGGATTCTCATCACCTTCTTGAGCATAATGAACACTTTTATCATTATTACCTTCTTTTAGTCTACACTCATAATTAAAGTGGTCATACCTATTACAATGATAACACTTGATATTTCTTTTATCAAATTGGCCTCTACCTCTTCCTCTGAAACCACCTCTTCCTCGGAAACCACCTTTGCCTTTATTTCCTCTTGAGTAATTCTAATTTTGACCTCTACCTTGGCCTTGATTACTTTTGATGCTACTATTGGCATCTTCATTCTTTGTGATTTGTAATTTCGAGGAAAAAAATTTCTCTTCACTTTCTCCAAATGAATCTCTCAATCTTTCTTCATGAGACACCGAAGATCCAACTAGATGATCAAATTGAAGGGTAGACAAATTCTTGCTTTCTTCTATGATTATGGCAACATGGTTCCACCTTGGTGTGATAGACCTCAACACCTTTTTGATCACAACCTCATTGTTTACAATTTCACCAAGTGTAGCCATCTTATTGACCACATCTTTTACTCTGACACAATAGGTACTCACACTTTCACCTTATTGCATCTTTAAATTCTCGAATTCTCTCTTCAATGTCTGTAACTTGACAACTTTTACTTGATCACTACCTTGGTAAGCTTCTTTTAGAGGCTTCCAAGCATCTTCTGTTGTCTTTGCTTTTGCAATTCGCAGAAATAGGCTCTTATCTAGAGCTATTTGAATATGAAATAAGGCTTGAGCATTCTTCTTCTTAGCCTCCTTCTTAGCTGTTTTATCATTTGCTGTGAGGGCATTCCAATCAGCTGGGTCTGCATAATTTGATTCAATATTCTCCCAAAAATCTTTTCCTATCAAAAAATTCATCATTTTAATACACCAATAATCATACTCATTTCCATCAAATTCTGGAATGGGCAAGGAGTTAGAATTTGACATGATAAATTTTTGGCAAAATTCCAACTACTAAATCTTTAACCCAAAAGAAAAATACCTGCTCTGATACCAAATGTAGAATTTGAAAAACTAAACAAAATATGAAAAGCTAAACCAAATTTCTACACCTGATGACTTATGAGATAATAACAGAAAAAAGAAAAATAAAACATAAAACTCAAGAAAAACAGAGCATCCAGAAATCTTTATTTGCAAGCTTGAAAAAATGTCTTTATTAATGCACATATATAAAAGAATAACCAAGATGTTACATAAATTTTAGTATCTAAAAATATAATTAAAAAAAATTATAAACTAAGCATGCAGACTTATTCCTACGCTGGATTTGGCGGTGAAAGCCAAGCTGAAAAAAAACGTCTAAACTAGTTAACTAAGACTGTTCTGAATTAAGGAATTGCATGGGTCAAAAGACAAACATGCAACACCAGCGGCGGTAGAACTGGATGTTCAATTGAACCTCCAGCGTCAGTTATCAACATACTCCCCGTTCAACAAGCATGGGCTCCTTCACAGCAATCTTCCCGCTTTCAGGATAATTTCTTCCTGCAAAAGATTCATGAATAGATGAGGGATCAGGAGAAACGATGGAAAGAGCCACTGCATCCCCAGTCTCCGTCTCCTCCAGAAGAGTGTAGATTCTTCCAAATTTGAAAGCCTTAACACAGAGCTCGCCATACAGCACCACACCTTCATTCCACTTCCCTAATTCCAAATCCTTGAGGCTTACCTGAACAAGTTCATCTGCAGCTTCTACGGCTTCATGAGTGCCTTCTATTTCTTGTTCAGGGGTGTCATGCATGCGTAAAATCTCTGCAACGTCAGGGTGTGTCACGTACATACCGGCTTTGTTCTGGATTAAAGTTAAACGCTGCTTGTCGAAACTCTTGTATGCATCTAGTATAACAGAAATATCATCATCTGTTGAAAGCATGCGAAGAAGCTTCTCATAATATGGGGGCTCTATGTATTCTCCAAAAGGCGGAACTGCCGCACCGAAGCCGCTGTCCTGTGATACATTTTGAGACATGCCTGCTGGTTTTTCTTGTTGTTCGGAAGACGGATAGACCACCGAACTGGAGTGGAGCTTTAATTGCAGAAGAAGAGAGGTGCACTCAGATATGTCCGTCTCTTCTTTTTCTGTATTTCTTCCACTCTCATCTTTGGACATCTCTGTTTCCTGGAATTTGGCTTCCGTAGTAGAATATTAATCTACAGAGATCTGAAAAATAGGAATCGAAATATTGAGGTTAGAAAAAAGTTAGAAATAAAACGTTTGATTAAAGATTCTGAAATCGCTATGACAGTAATAAGGCAAACCTTTGATTAAAGATAGCGAGGCGGCCATAGGATATGCATATTTGATTAAAATTTTAAGATTAATTAATTCCGTAAAATAATATCTAGTGAAACTTTTCGAGAAGATACCTAATGTTCACCATGTATGAAATGCTAAAATCAATGGCAGATCTGTTAACTTCAGATGACTGTTGCAAATGTACCATGCAAAAACAGAGTGGGTAAACCTGCGATAGCAAAATATTAGAGAGGAGTGGAAAGGTTTACCTTAAATACGCTTAATGCTGTGTTGATCGCAGAAATATTCTCCACATTCGTCAGACTTCTGTATTTTGCGAGATCACCCCAACAACCATTTTCTGTTCGATAGACAACTTTCCCGTTAAGTGATTGTTATTTTTTCAAGAGGTTATCAGTCTTAGTTAATGCGGTGGGACCATTGTTATTTAGGTTGTCACTCTTAGTTCGCAATTTATATTACATTTGGAATGAAAATTGGGGCGTGACAGCAATAAAAATATGAGAATTTATGTGTGACAACTCACCCTTGTTATTTGGAATGCATATTTGTAATTAGATTTTGAAAAGTGTTCAAGAGGTTTTGAGTCATTTTCAGATGTTAAAATGAAGATGTTTTTAAATATAATTAAAAAAATAAATTAATTCGTAATTTATAAATTTGATTATAATTTTAAAATTATTATAATAATTAATAAATTAAATATTAAGAATATATTAAAATATTAATAAAATAAAAATATTTTTTTATTTAATAAAATATAAATATATTTTTATTTAATAAAATAGATTTAATTTTTATTAATAAGATAAAAAATTATTTACAAAATATTTATTTTATTAAATGAAATAAATTTATTTTATTTTCTTATACATAAATTATTAAGTTATAAACTTACAACTTATATTACTTTTTTAGTTAATTTTGAGATTTAAAATTTAGATGCTAAATAGTGTTATTGTACTAAAAATTAAAATTTAACAATATGGATGGAAGTTAAAATTAATTTTATAGAGTGTCACATATTTTCAAATCACCTCCACCAAAACTAGAGGTGTTCATTGATTTTTGGAGTATTTAAAATTATATATAACACGTTTTTTGACGTTATGAGACATAAATAATATATTATCACTTGAAGAGGGAGCCATTATATACATTGGAGGAAGGGAACCAATATTTGTGTAATTTTCATGGACACAGAACTATACAGATGCTTTGTTGTCACATATAACCTATTCAATTATGTACCTTATGACCACAACATCACCATTTTCATTTGATGTGTGTGTATATATATATATATATATATATATATATATATATATATATATATATATATATATATGAAAAAAAATGAACTATTAATCTTATATAAATGTGATATGACATATTTTAGATGATAGTATAAGAATTGATCTTACTTTGTACAAAAGTTTGGTAGGAAGTTTGATGTATTTAACAACCACCAACCTTGTTTTAATGTTTGTTGTAAGCTTCATTAGCAAATTCATGGAGGATCCTAGAGACACATTTCCAAACAAGTAAAATAATACTTTGGTATGTAAAGGAACAATTAATGATGGAATATTTTATGAGATGATAGATAAGTTGAAACTTGTTTGATAGATTGATAGCGATTGGACAAGAAACGTTGATGATAGAACCTCTTTAGAATATAAAAGGCATAGTTTCTTTGAGAAATGAAAATACCATCACTAGTTTTTAAAACTCCAATACCAAGAAAATAATACATCATGCTCAAATCAGACATTTCAAATTCTATCTTCATTATTCATGAAAAAAAATTCAAGGATACCTTCATTTTATCTAGTATAGATCAAATCATCCACATATAAACAATCTATCATCATTTCTCCTTGCTACTTTTTCATAACGAAAAAAATGTGCTTAAAAGGACATTTAATAAAACCATTATTTTCAAAGTAAGAATCAATTCTACTAAACCACACTTTAGATGTTTGCTTCAATCCATATAATGCCTTTTTGAGTTTGAGCACTTCACCTTCAGCGGCTATTCTATTTAGATGTCTTCCTCCAAAATTCCATTTAAGAATATAGATTTGAAATTCATCTACAATATCTTCCATCCCTTTTGGGTACCTATTGTAGTAAAGTAGGTCTTTCAGGTTATGGGCCTAGTTACGTGCTTAGCTAAATATCCAAGTCGGATATGGGCTTATTATAGAGGGGTGCAAGCCCTGACTATTCCTATGGTGCTGAACATTTAATACTCAGTGGCGCTAGCATCAATATATGTAAGGTGCAAACCTTATGTTTTCACCTGAAACATAGTGTAGAAGGGATTGGGTTCTATTGGGATAGTTGTGCCATGGTGTAACTCTATTCTTCAAGAGCTTGGGTTAGTGCAACAATGGTTGGGAATTCATATGTGCAAGCCTTGGGTTTCCTAGGCTCAAAGGCATTCAAGTGGTTAAAGTCTAATTAGGGTGTTGGGTTTAGGGACTTAGGCATGGTCTTATACTTAGTCATGGGTTTCATTTGAGGTGGAGGGTCTTAACTATATTTAATAAATTTCATATTACAGGCATAAGGTTTAAATCTAGTTTCAAGTCTACCATGAGCGAGACAAGTTATAACCCTTCGAGAACTTATCCATACATTATAAAACAGTAAATCTTGTAATCAATATCATACTAAGACTAAACCATTTAGCTCATTAGTCATTTGCATGAAGCATTATTCATTATTATGTTAAGAAACAATACATATATAGTCCATATATGCTGAATAGGTGTTCATCATAAACTGCTAAGGCCCAACCTCACATGAAAGCTTGGGCATTACAAAGGGGAGAATCACAATGTATCTCAAGCTCAAATTTTAACCTAAGATAATCCTCTAGCAATAATTCATCAGAGCTTTGATACTCCAATTCTTCCACATTCTTCGGTTGAACTTAGCTTCCTTTTATAGGCTTTGGAGTGTTTTAGGTTCATGGGAAATGAAGTACATCGATTGTTGAGCTAGAGCTAGAGGTACACATCCCATTACCTCCACTATGTTATGCCTTTAATGTGCAATCAGTATCTTATGCACCCACTTCATAATGTTATGTGATTAAAAAATGAGTCTCTTGTCTTTAATGGTTGGTCGCTATCACTTGCACCTGATTCCTGATGCTGCTTGGAGTTGTTAGTCATGAGCCAGTTGGTGCCACTATAAATAAAAACATCAACCATACGTACAATTACCTCTTGCCCAGATGTCTATCAAGTTGGCATGGATTCATTACTTAGCATGAAATGGCGCCCAACTTTACCTTATACAAAAATGTTAGTCTACCCTTGAACTATCCTTCTAGTGCCTTAGATGTGCAAAATTTGGGTACGCTCTATTGTAATTCCACTTTGAATTTTTTGAAGCCCTAGATTGTGAGATTGATTTTCTCGATGGCATTATCTATCTTTGTGAAGGTATTCTTGAGCATGAGAACGTCCATGTTATCTAGTTCTTTATGGAAGGCTTGCAGCCTTTCCTTAGCTTTTTGGACCCCACCATCTAGGATGGCTCCCTGTTCGGTCTGCATTGTCTACAAGGCACAAAAAAGGTCCTCCAAATCTTATTCTTGGGTCTTTAGCTAGGCACTCAATGTATTCACCTATGCCATTATCTTAGTGTGCTTGGCCCTATTGATAGTGAATCCATGCTTCATCAATGCATCTTTCTCCTCCTTCACCTTTTTAGGTACATGTCGATGACTGATGCTTCGGTGGAAAAGTTACAAAAGATGACATTGACATCATCTACATGCTCCTCTATCCTTGCAAAAAGGTCCTCTACCTCATCAAGCATTTTGTTGACCTCTTTATTTATTGCTTCACAAGGGTCCTATTCCTCCTCTTATGTTGGTTTCATTCAAGGGATCATCTGTTCAACTAGTACGCACACCATCTCCACTTTTGAAAGATAAGAAGTGTCAGTACCATCTATTAGGGATGGCTCTACCTATTCAACATGCTTGACCAACTCCTTGAGCTTGATCTTCATAGCATTGAGTTCTTTTGCCTTGAGTGTAATATCTTTCCATTTGGTGGCATGGACATTGTTAATGATGTTCTTGCATTCCACCTCAGAGGCCATCTTAAGGAGGGTGTTAGTCGACCTTACAGGGTTCATGTCATTTATGTTGACCAATTGGTAGTCATGCCCTTCTTCTAGCTTCTCGGTACTCTATATAGCCTTAAATGACACCTCAAAATAGGGCTCATCCATGTAATAGTCAAGTGCAAAGGATACTTGATGGAATTTCAATATTGTTGTAGCTCTAGATGGCATGTATTCCAACATGTAGAAGTCCTCATCTGTGGTGAATCCCTTATGCACGTTCTCCCAATAGCTTGGATCAAATTCCTCTTTCTTAATGACCATTTGCTTCTACTTTTGTGCCTCTTCACTTGCATTGCTCTCTTCCTCGGTGCTTTCTTCCTCTGTTTCTTGTAGGGGTTCTTCTTCCTCAATCTTTTCCCCTTCATTCACTTCTTCCTGTGGCTCCATGGTGAAAACCTCTATAGGTCTCTTCTCAGTGCCATCCTACTCTACCCCTTCTTTCTCTACTTTCTCCCTCAAGGTGTCAGTATTCCCTTCTTTATCCTTAAGCGCCCCTTTAGTACTAGGGCACACCTGTGCTATAGATTCTTTTGTTGGGTTCATGTGGGCACCTCTTCTATTTTGGTTTCAATGGTTTCTATGCATGTGGTAACTCTCTCTTCTTTTTCCTTCCTGGCCTTTTACTTCTGGGGCCTCTTTATTTTTGCCTTCCTCTTCTTGATGATTATGGTTGTTTTCTCTTCTTCATCCCTTATCTCGTTGTTGTCCACTTTATTGAATTCAGCTTTAGACATGCCATTGGTCCTCATGGCCTCTCTCTTGTGGTGAAATTATAGTGCCAACTCAATGTGATCATGATCTAGGCCCATGCCCTTCCATTTACGTTTTAACTCCTCTTTTATTGGTGCACTTGATGGTCCTTCTTCTCCAAGTGTAGTAGTAGTACCACCTTGGAGAGCCTCATGCACTTATGCCTCACTAGGACCTTCATCTATTCATCCTTCCTTCCTTATTTCTTCTTTCCTCTTTTGAAACTTTCATGCATTTTAGATGTCTACATCACTAAGGCTAAGCTTCCACCAAGATTTTTCCTTCCTCGATTCTTCACTTTAGGTTGGTGGGGATGTTTCTTCACTAGAGGAGGAGTCCTCTTTAGGCAAAATATACACACCTTTCCCAACTTCTTCCCTCTTCTCCAGTTCTTCTTGTGCCTATCTATTTACTAGGGTGATAGTGGGAATTGTAGATGGGAACTTTAGCTTCTTTTTCTTCTCATTTAATATTAGATAAATTTTTAATGCAAACTTTATGTGCTTCTTTATCGGGGCTGATGGAGATACTTCATCACCTGAGGTTATCTTAAACTTTATGCACTCCTTTATTTCTTCTAGTGCCTCCCCTTTCTTCTTCTTGGGAGACTTCTTTGTTTTAGATGTCACTGGCATGCCTTCATCACCAATCCTAATGGGGGGTTGTCGATTTACTCAGTGCTAGAGATGGGGCCCTTCCTTCTAGGATTCATCTCATAGTAGAGCCTATAGATGTAGCCGAGTATGGTCACTTCTTGAAGATGGTGGATGTCAGTGAGATCTGACTCATCCTCTTCATCCCTTGTTCCCTTCCTATCAGGGTGCATGAATTGGCACCGTAATTTGTTTATCTCTATATTTAGTTCCCTCACTAGAATATCTAGTTGTTACATATTAGGGATTCCCCTAAATGCATCCTTAAAATACTTAGCTAAGAAGGTTTATGAGAGCTTTGGATAGCATGACATGTTTTCATAAGCCAACAACAAGAGCACTACACAAAATGGTTACATAATGATAAATGTTATCATCCCATACATGCTCTTGGGGAGCTCTTAAGGGATGTAGCACTCAATCCTAAATGCCTCAATATATTTTTTCATGCTATCTCATTATGCACACCTTAAATTTTGCGTTGAAGGAATTGGGGCAAGTGAAGTCCTTATATTTCTATGCTAGGGAGTCATTATGATCTAGAAACACCCAGATATTATCCTCATCCCCATATGGTATGCGGATCTCCTCCATGATTATCAAAATGAGAATGGAACCCCACCTGAATGTCCCCTTTGTCATGTGGCATTATGGCACATTCTTCACAAGATCCTTAGCAATAAACTGGGCAATGTTGAACTTGATGCCCTTCACCATATTTTATGTGATGCAGAGGTACATTTTTGTTATGTCAGTCTAATGACCACTAGGGTAAATTTTTGAGCTCATGAGGTGTGAGGCCACCCTCATGCTTTTTTCCTTACAATATTTTATGGGGAATGTGAATCCCCCATAGTAATAACTTAGAAGCTTTGCCATGTGTTCCACCTCTTCATCATCACCCATCATCTCATGGATGTCCTTTCTAGCATCTAGGAGCCCAATAATACTTCCAATGAGGCATTTCAATATCCTCATGCTCCTCCCCATGAAGTATATGTAGTCACCATGGATGCATGATAGAAGGAATTGCACTAGCTCCTATGGATTTCCAAAGCATGATAAGTCATATAGCTGAGTTATGTTGAAAGCTATGAACTTATCTCGAATGGCAACGTCGAATAACACTATTCCCTATTTCATTTTTCTCCCTATATCCACCACCCATGTTCATGCCAAGTCTTTTGCATGTTGGAATTATGATGGTTGTACTCCTTCAACTGACAGGTGTGGTGCATAAAAAAATGCCAATTATCCCCCACCAAGACCTCAAGGGGAAATTACATTACTTGGTAGTACATCTTGGTCATCACCTCAAGGTCAATTTTTATGATGTTGACCCCTTATACTGATCACATTATTAATCTTGTAGGAGATGCTTCTACCACCATACATGCTCACTTTAAAATTTTTTACTATAGACTCCTTCCCTTCTACTTTTTTCCCATCCTGAACCTCCTGGTGTTGAAGTGTGGAAGGTTAAGTTTGCCAAAACCTCAAATTGTTATTGGTGCTTCACAGTCATGAGAATTATGATTGCACCTTCAAATTTTAGCTTCATAGGTTGTTAATGGCATCTTCGGTGGTAACTCACTTTTCCATCAACTACTTCCTATTCAAAATCCTTTCCATCCCTTTCCACACCAATCTCACCTTGAGTGAAAAGTCTCCAGCTTCACAGTCATTCACTCTAGGTGCTTGGGGATGCTCAAATTATTTCTCTAGTAAGGTTTCTACTTCTTCAACTCTCTAGCTCACTAGTTCTCTTCAGATCTCTTGATGTCTCAAGTTTGCACAAAGTTTGTAATAGAAACTAGTCAGCCACATGACATTTTATACCTTATTTCCATCTACCATATTTAATGTAGGTGTGTTAATGGCATGGTAGCATCTAGATTTCTTGAACTCCATGAAAATTGATGAAATCCACAAAAATCCTTTGCTGCCAACTCATTTATTGTAGATATTTGTGCCTCTATTTCCACCATATTCAATGCTCTTAATGGTAGTTTAGTGAAGTGACTTGTGGTTCAGAAGGTCCCTTCCAACTCAAATTTGGGTGGATGCTAGATATTTATGATGATTCCCCTTCTACGCTTTATACTCTTATCATGACATTCACCTTCACTATGGTAACTTGGGCATAGTGCCTCATATGCATGTGATTCAACCTCCTTGGATCCACCTCTTATTACTACGTTTCTATTTCAAGCGTACTTATCTATCTTGGTCAATTTTTTTCACTTCATCTTGCCTTAGCCTATCCTAACCCATACAAATCCCTTGCACTAGTCATTCAGTGCTTGATTCTTTATTTTTGGTTCTCTTGTGTATGATGAAATGGTGTATTTTCATTATCTTGCACATGATCAAGTTGTTCATCTTAACTTGGATCCTATTTTGTATATGTTTGGAAACCTATTTGTTCCTCCAAACTTAGGTTTCTGGCCTTAGGTGCTTATAAAATATTTCCCCCTTAGATCTCCATAATCCTATAATCTGTCCCTTATGCACTTAGAGTTTGTACTTCTTCCTCTTGAGTCTAGTGAGTTTCACAACCCACCACTTAGATGTCTAGCCTCAGGCACTTGTTTGAAAGTACAAGGGCTCAACTCACTTGGTTCACTTTATGCATGAAAGGCCATACAAACTTATACATAGGGATTGAAAGTTCCCTACAATTAGAATCAAGCATATGGTGTCTAGTGCACTTTCTTTATCTAATGTTGATAATCTTCACATGCCCAAAAATTAGGTATCTTGCCTCAAGAACTTAGGAAGTGCAAGTGCTTGAATCACCTAGCTAGAATTAGGAGTGAAGTGTTAATAGAATTTCTTGGTGGGCCTCAAAGTTCCACTTATATACTCTTTAATATTTTGACAAAGAACGAAAAAACAAAAAAGGAAGTGTTCTTTTGGTCATCTCATCTCAAGCTGATTAGTGACCAAGAAGTCAGTGTTCTCAAGGTGTAAGCACCATCCTATTACCAATATGGATTCAATAAATTGCCATTGAAATTCCTAGGGAACATTTCACTGAACAACATGCATAACTTGCATGTTCTTGTATCCAATATGTGGTGGATGATATAGGGGCCCATCCACCTTATTTGTAGTTTTCCTAGTTTCTTTAAATACTTAGAGTCATAGATTAAAATGAATGCTCATTTTATCAACCTCTTGTTATTTATATTCTTATCATGCTAGAGTTTATGGCAAGCCTTTTTTATCTACTAGCTCCACTTGGCTTGGGTGTGCATCTCATCTAAGCACTCTAAGTCTTCCGGTCTTATATTTAGTGACTTTTGGTCATCTAACTGACCAATGCATGTGATGCAGAATGATGGTACCAATAATTCCATTAGTAGGATTGCCTCAATACCAAACACCAGTTGGGATGGTGTGGCCTTGTTTAGGTGGTTATAGGTTCTACAATATGGTCATAACACTATTGACACTCGATTTTCCCAATCCTTGCACCCAAAATTATATATTTTTGTGAAGCATGTTCCAAGAATTTTGTTAAATGCCTCAACTATGCTACTTGCTTATGGATGATAGGGAGTCATTTTGTGGTGTGGTACCATATACTCAGCCAACACGATGTGCAACATTTCATTGATAAAGTGAGTTTCCCTATCTCTAGTCAAACTGATCAAGCACCCATACTAGATTATTATTTTTTCCTAAATGAAGCACATGCCAGCTATGTATTATTTTATTAGTGTAGCCTTGGCCTACTTGGTAAAATAATATATGGCTACCAGGATATACCTTACACCTATGCATCATGTTGTGGGAGTTATCAACCCAACAAAATCAATGGCCTATTTCTTGAAAGGCACTTGGGAAAGAATGGGGATGAGGGGCTTCTCATCTTGATGGTTAGGCTTCCCTATGCACTGGTATATATCACATGCCTTAGCATAGTTACTTGCATCTTAGAATAAGCTTTTCCACCAAAAGCATGACCAAAACACTTTTCTTACCATTGTGTCTCCAACACAATGTTGTTAGGTTGTGGAGCTAAAAGCTTCACCAGGATGCAAACAGGAGAAGTTATGGAGGATGCAGAGTTGCGGGGAGTTGCAGAATTAGTTGCAGGGAAACCGACGTCGGTCTGATTAGCCGACGTCAGTCAGACGGTAGTGAGGAAGCAATCGGCATCGGTTACCAGTCGGCCGACATCGATCATGGAGGAGCCGGCGTCGGCAGCCTGTGCGTGAACAAGCAGTTCGCATGTTGATCTGAGAGAGTCTATTTTTGGACTGTTTGTTTGCATGTTGAAGGCTAGTATTAGTCTTGAGTTATGTGTCTAATTATTGTAATTAGGTTAGTCTAATTATTGTAAGCATGAGATCTATTTATGGACTCATGGGCTGTATTGTAAAAGTGTGCTAGAAAGCCATAGAGCTTTTAGAGAGAGCTAGTGTAGCTCCTCCTAGTTCTAAAGGGGTGCTGAGAGTGTATGATCAGGGAGAGTTGCAGGGTCTGCAAGGTCAAGGAGCTGATCCACCAGGGTACTAGTTGAAGAATCATAAGGACTTGGTGAGGCAAGGACAAGGGTTCTTCAGGGGTGTAGAGATATCTACATGGTGAGTAAGGTCTAGTGATTTGTAGGTAGCAGTAGAGAGCAGGAGATCTACTTGGAGTACAGTTGTGTACTTGGTGAACTGGCAGCGTGTTACTGACTGGTTGGAGAGGTGAACATCAATTCTATATTTGAGTTGATTATTGGGACCGAGAGAGAGAGGGAAGAAGGTCTTGAGGTGTGGCGAACCTTTGAGGTGGAGGAAGAAGTGGCATCTTCCTTATTGTATATTCTTCTGAGTGATTATTAATACAATTGTGTATTGTCTCTCAATTCCTGTGTTGTTTCATATTTCTAGTTACTTATTGATTCTGGTATAATTCCGTGTTTAGTCGCTAATACAAGAAGTAATCATATCTGCTCTAATTGGTAGAGCAAGATCCTGACTAAGTAGGCATCGGAGCATGTTTATTGTTCTAGGTTCCTGACAGTGGTATCAGAGCTTTTGGTTGGGTTACTAACAGGTGGTTTCAGATTTGGTAGTGTTTGTTGATTACAGGTTACTCATAGGGGTTTTTGATTGAGTGGGAGTATAGCAATGGAAGTAGGAAGTAAGCTACAAATGGAGAAACTAAATAGCATGAATGGTCTGATTGATGGAAAGAAAGAGCAGGGAAAAAGATATTGTTGGTTGGTAGCAGATCAGCATGAAGGAATTGAAGATGCAGATGTTGCAGGTGTTGTTGCACAAGATGCTTTGGGAGGTTTCTTGGATGAAGTTGAATCATGGATAATAGATTATGTTGCCTCTTTCCATGCAGCCCTAAGGAGAGGAGCTGGTGAGCCTTGCCAAAGAATTGGCAAAGGAGAAGTGAAGCTGAAATTGCAGACGGATGACACACAGTGGTTGAAGGAAGTCATGCAGGTACAAGTCTTGGAGATGAGTCTAATTTCTTCAAGAAATTTGGGTGATGAGAGATGCACTGTAACTCTCACAGCGGATACACTTAAATTAGATGGTGGTAAGAAAGTAGGTATCCTTTATCTATCTACTTATATTATTGATTCACCTTCTGTTACAGAGATGTGGCTTTGTAGGCTTGGTTACATATGTAGGAGGGGAATGCATGTTCTGAAGTGGAAGACAGATGTTTTTGACAAGCTAAAGAACTAGAAAGCCTTGGTGTTCATGGAGGAGATGATGGACAGAGATCAGGTGAGGGAACTGAATTATTCTGAGCAGAGCAAGGTTGATTTGATTAGGACTTTGATCCATGGAGAGCTGACGGGTAAAAAGTTATCACTCACAGATGAACACAGGTACCGGCATCGGTCAGACAGTAACCAATGTCGGCAACAGGAAGACCGATGTCGATCATGAAGGAACTAATGTCGGTAGAAAGGATACTGACATTGGCTAGGGAAACGACGTCGACAGTCAGGGTCAGTGCAGGGAACCGACATCGGTCGAGAGCAGACTGGGAGATGGCTGAGATCGGTCACTGGAACGGATATTGGGTAGACAACAAGCTGTCAACAAGTCTCAAATGCTCATGTGGAGGTCAGAAAGGGTAAGTGAACCTCATATTCATTGTTTACCTTCTTTATATTGCTTACTAATGGTCGAGCACTAGGAAGATGCGAAGAAGCAATGCAGGTGGAATCCAGATACAGTGGGAGCTTGGCATGGATGAGGAGTGTGAGTCCTTGGAGAAGAACCAAATAGGTATTTGTTGGTAGAGTTGTTAGCTGGAAGAAAGCACTGAGAGATGAACGGATTCCCATAGTTAAAGAAGAGAGTGGATGGATACAAGAGACGAAAGGCCAAGGCATATGGTCTTGAAGAAGCTGTAGGATAGTGGTATAGGTTTTGATAGGTGGATGACTAAGCATGGCTTCAGTCAATGTCAGTGTAACTATTGTGGTTTTATTCTTACCAGGTGGATGATGAGTCATGACATTATCCAGTTACTATATGTGGATGGTTTGCTAGCAAGTTTTGTACATACAGGGATTCGCTGAGCTAAAAGGTAAGGTTAGTTCAGAGGTGTGTCATGAGGAATTTGGAGCAGCGAAATTCTTTGGCATAAGAGTCATGGAGATTTTATCTCCAGTGAGAGCTGATGTGAAGATGGTGTTGGCGAGGTTCATTACGCAGGATGCAGAATCAGAAAGCACACCAATGGCTAGACAGTTCAAGCTTAGCTTAAAATAGGGTTCGAAATCACATGAGGTCTAGTGTAGACCTGTGTTTTCCCAATCAGTGGGGGTTGTCGGAAAGTATGGAGCCAATTCGGGGAAGGAGTACTGTAGGGCAGTGCAGTGGGACTAGCAGCAGGGATTATTGTTATGCAGGGTCATGTTCTTCACTAAATGGATATGTAGGTTTGGATGTGGCAGGGTACTTGAATGATAGGTGCGACATCACAGATTGTGTGGTGGTTGGTCTTCAGGATTGATATTGAAGAGGGATACAAGCCAGAGAATAATTTAGATGGTGTAAAGGTATAGGTATAGGTGCAACTATTTATATCCAAGTGGGAGATTGTTAGGTTGTGGAGCTAAAGGCGTCACCAGGATGCAAATAGGAGAAGTTATGGAGGATGCAAAGTTGCGGGGAGTTGCAAAATCAGTTGCAGAGAAATTGGCATTGGTCTAATCAGCCAACATCGGTCAGATGGCAGTGAGGAAGCAACCGGTGTCGGTTACTAGTCGGCCGACATCGGTCATGGAGGAGCCGGCGTCGGCAACCTGTGCGTGATAAGGCAGTTCGCATGTTGATCCGAGAGAGTCCATTTTTGGACTATTTGTTTGCATGTTGAAGGCTAGTCTTAGTCTTGAGTTGCATGTCTAATTATTGTAATTAGGTTAGTCTAATTATTGTAAGCATGAGATCTATATATGGAATCATGGGCTATATTGTAAAAGTGTGCTTGAAAGCCATAGAGCTTTTAGAGAGAGCTAGTGTAGCTCCTCCTAGTTCTAAAGGGGTGCTGAGAGTGTATGATCAGGGAGAGTTGCAGGGTCTGTAAGGTTAAGGAGCTGATCCACCAGGGTAATGGTTGAATAATCATAAGGACTTGGTGAGGCAAGGACAAGGGTTCTTCAGGGGTGTAGAGATATCTACATGGTGAGTAAGGTCTAGTGATTTGCAGGTAGCAGCAGAGAGCAGGAGATTTACTTGGAGTACGGTTGTGTACTTGGTGAACTGGCAGCGTGTTACTGACTGGTTGGAGAGGTGAACATCAATTCTATATTTGAGTTGATTGTTGGGACCGAGAGAGAGAGGGAAGAAGGTCTTGAGGTGTGGCGAACCTTTGAGGTGGAGGAAGAAGTGGCATCTTCCTTATTGTATATTCTTCTGAGTGATTATTACTATAATTGTGTATTGTCTCTCAATTCCCGTGTTGTTTCATATTTCTAGTTACTTATTGATTCTGGTATAATTCCATGTTTAGTTGCTAATACAAGAAGTAATCATATGTGCTCTAATTGGTAGAGCAAGATCCTGACTAAGTAGGCATCGGAGCATGTTTATTGTTCTAGGTTCCTGACAAATGTCCCCTTGTTATGCCTTCATGCACCTATTACAAGATTGAGTCTCTTTCATGATCCAAGATGCATTGGTGCATCACTTCATCTCTACTTAGCTTATACAGTTCTCTACTGATGAGCTAAAAGGGGGAAACATGAATTGCTAGCTATTTATTTTCTTTATTCATTATAGCCTAGGGTAAAACTATGAATGTTAAAAAAGGTAACGATCTTTGCCAAATATTCTAAGACATGATGGACTCTTTATAGTTGCACATCCAACATATCATCCTCAATCAACATCATTGCATCACCAGAACTGATGTAGGACAAATGGTCTGGCCCCAAGTTTTGCTTTCCAAGCTTAATTATAATAGAGAATTGGAATTCTTAGAATAGAACAATCCATTTTCATATGAAAACATGAAAAATAGGCTTATTGATCATGTAATTGAGTGATTCATGATTAGTGAAAAAAATGAATGGGGTTTCCAATAAATATTGGCTAAATTTTTTCAAGGTATAGACCATATCAAGTGCCTCACGCTCCATGGTTGTATAATTCTGCTCTACTGAGTTCAACTTCCTACTAGTGAAGGATATGGGATGATCCATTTTTCCTTCACCAGGTTGTACCAAGATTACACCAATCATAGATCCAAAGGCATCAACATGGACATAAAAAAGTGTTGTCCAATCAAGGAACTATAATATCAACATGCTAGCTAATCTAAGCTTCAGGGTCTCAAAGGCCTCCTCTTTTGATTCTCCCTAGTAGAATGCTCCATCCTTGCACAAAATATATTCTAAGGGGTGCAAAAATATTTGCATAACTCTTTATATATTTTTTAATATTCACAGTGGAAAAGAAAGGTGCAAATGTCTTTTTGAGTGGAAGGAGATTATAGTTGAATGATGATGGTGATCTTCATTGGATCGATGAGTAAACCATCTTTATAGATGATGTGCTCGAGCAGGGTTCTAAATGGTGTTGCAAAGATGCACTTATTTAGGTTTAAGGATATATAAAACTACTTATACCTCTCAAACATTAGACACATGTTGTCATAATGGTCCTTTACAAGGCCATACACCATCTGGTCATCTGAATAGACTTGGAAGAACCTATGGATGAAATATTTGAACACGGTGATGAATACTTTGGAAAACATGATTGGCACATTCTTGAGTCTAAATGGCATCACATTATAAGCAAAATAACCCCATCAATCATAAAAGTTGTTTTAGGCTTATCTTCCTCCTCAATCTAGACTTGATAATAGCCATAAAACTCATCACTAAAGGTATAGATTTTGTAACCTACGATGCCTTCTAGGAATTAGTTGGTGAATCAAGTCAAGAAAGGGTCATTGATGTAGGTAGAATTCAACATTTTATAATATATGAAAATGTGAATACACCCATCCTTCATAATGCTTATTACCATTGGGCTCACCTATTCAAACTCCTGCATAGGGTAAATGACTCCTATGGCCAACATTAAATCAATCTCTATGTTCACCTTGGTATAGAAGTTTGGATTCATTTGGTAGGGGCATTTTTTGATAGGTATTACACCATATATTAGATTTATTATCATCTTACCAAGGCTGGGATGAGTGCCCTTCATAATCTAATAAGTTTTGGGGAATAAATCTTGGAATTCCTTCATGAGGTCTATTATGCATGCTAACTATGTGCCAGATCAATAGGCACCTAGAGTAGCCATCTTTGGCTCTCTTTCTGCATTGATATCTACTTTGATGGTCTTTAGTGGTGTACAGTATGGCTTATTTTTCTCTTGGTGAGAATCCTTGACCTACTAGGTTCCCTCTATTGGCTCAATGCAAAGATGAGTGGGGTCTCCTTCATTGGGAGTGTTATCATCTACCTGACACATGAGCATTTTTATGATGGTCAGTATTTTCTAGTAGCACTCTTTCCAAGTTTCATCATCTTACTCATTAGAGTCATTATTGATTGTTTTTTTCCTCAAATAAGGTTGGGAGCACCAACCCCTTTTATTATAACATGTCTTGTAAGCACTCCTCAAGGATGGTGGTGTCTTTGAGCACTACCCTCCAAATTACTTACAGTGGTTTAACCAACTCCAAGTTATATGAGGAAAAGGATAAGGTGTGCACAAACTTCTCCTTAAGAGCCTTCGAATTAGATATTTCTTGGTGAATCTAATTGACCATTTACCATGATCATACCCATGTCTTTAGAGTTATATAAAATTCATGCACCCATAAGTTCTTTGGGGTAGTCATGATACATTCATTCCATGTCTCTTCACATAGGTCCACATGTACCATAGGGTCAGAGTCACTAGAGTACACTGAGATGTCCAAGTTCTTATTACTCCTAAATCTAGTGTACATGGATGCCCTTACCTTTGGCTAAGTTTGCAAGTTAGACCTTTGTAGTGCCCACTAATGTGTATTAGTGATCCTTAAGGTGTACACCAATGTGCCCATTCTATCTATCACCTTGGAGATCCATGCTTCAATTTCATTGACATACCTTTCCACTAGGTTGCTCCCCTCAAATTTTGGGAGTGTCATAATCTTGCCTTTACTCAGGTAGAGTACCCTCTTTTATTTTTTCTCCTAGTGTGGGACCTATCATTTTAGAGCATGATCAATTTGGACCCAGTAAGTCCTCACAAGCATTGGCACCTTTACACACACCAAGAAGCATCTTTAACTAGTTGTCTCATATGCCTCTTCAATTTATCAGTTGCAAGAAATGTTGGTGGTGTTTAAGGTTGATTGTCTATCTTCCCAAAAAATCACTCCATACTTAGAAGGATGGATATTCTTGACACCTTGTGCCATGATATTATAAATGTGGTTGATCTCATCCTCCAGATCAATGCTCTTCATAAAGGGCATCCTTGATCACTTGAAAAGGGGATTAATACCCTTTCTTTACCATTATCAAAGGTCATATATCACTTCTTGAAGCACATATTTGCATTGTTGGCATAGCACCAAGGCCTTCTTAGGAGCACCTAGTAGTTATCCTATTCTGTTAACTCAATAACCTCAAAATTGGCATGGAATTTAGCACCCATAATATCTATAATGGTGCCCTATAGAATTTTGATTAGCTATGATTGGGTCCTGTTGGCCATAAAGAGTACATAGGGAAAAGGTCTTAGGGTTGGCCTGTCCATCTTCTCCCATGCATTCTTGGTCGAGATATTCACTTCTACACTGATATCAATCAATAACTCATAGATGGACCAACCATCCATGGTGGAGTTCACTAACAATTCTTGGTCATACTCTACATTCTAAGTATGCAATACTTTAGTGCCTACTCCATATGTGGCATAATAACTTTAATTATGTGGGGCTCAGAAACATCATTTATATTATTCCTTGTATGCTCTTAGAGCAATTTTTTCAATAGGGAAGGCATCCCATCCATTTGCAAGAGGCACAGGATATTTGTTAGCTCTTGTACTTCAACCTCCTAGTTATCTTATTTTCTATGTGAAGAGATAGCCTTCGCTTCAAGATCTTTGGCCAACTAGAGTTATCCATTATATTTCACTCATCTCTTATTGCAAGATGTCCTTTTGACATGATGGGTAAGGGTAGGGTGTAGCTTTTGGCTTATTCCAAGCTATACACTAGGTGTAACTTAGTTTTCCATATTCTAGGTGTATCTCTTGTGTTGGTGTAGTTGGTGGCTGAGGGGTGAACCCAATACATGTAGTTGCATGTACCTTGATTAGATCTACATGGGTTGGCTACACCTTTGGATCCCATTTTGTATCTTTAGGCTCGTGCTCGATCATCCCTACACCCCTATCGTTGCCCATTTTGCCTTGGGTCATCTTTTTGTAAAAGTTAGAACACTCTATGACCATATGCAGTCCTTGATAATACCTAAACATTGGATGCATTGGGTAGTCATGCTAATAGTGTTTAGTTGATCCACACTTGTAACATGATCATGGTGAGAATCTTCCTCCACCATATCTTCCACCTCACCTGTTGATGCCTCTTTGGTTCCCATAGCCAGTATTTGACTAATCATAACTATCATTTCCTTGGTTCACCTTCCCTTTAGATGTTGTATTTGCCTACCATGGACCTCTCTCTATGTTCTAGTGCATTTCATCAATCATTCAATAGTCAGTTATTTTGTGAGTGTAGGAATTGCACAACTTGCAGTAGATGGTTATGCTGACCTAACTAGTTATTAAGCATGAAATATACTGAGAGGTGGGGGTGAATCAATATATTATATATATATATATATATATATATATATATATATTTTACTTAATATGATTTATTTTCTTTAACCACTCAATCATACATTCAAGATATGAAATAAAACTAAAATAATAATTTGCACCACATGAGAGAGAGAGAGAGAGAGAGAGAGAGAGAGAGAGAGAGAGAGAGAGAGAGAGAGAGAGAGAGAGAGAGAGAGAGAGAGAGAGAGAACAAATTTTTACATGGAAACTCAAAGTGGGAAAAACCATAGAGAACAATCTCAAGTATATGAATGAGCACCAACTTAGAATACAAAGTTTGCAAGCACCAAATTGTAGGAGCACCAACCCCTTTGTTGAGCACCAACACAAAAACTATTTATGAGCACCAACCCATGAGAGCACCAAGCCCTCTTGTGTATAAAACACAACTATCTCTCAATGTTTCTTACTCAATAAATGATATAACTCTACAATATCTCCTAATTTTATCTCTTTGAAAACAAATACAAACCATGCACTCTCTTGCATATCAAAAATGGCTTCTCAAGCCTTTATTTATAGCTTTCCAAATGACCTTTGGCATTCACCCTTTGTGACCCTTCAATCCTCATGGAAAATGGTGCCACACTTGCATGACGCTTTGTATCCTTGCATTTGAAAATTCATATGGTGACCCTTCATAAGCAAAAATGTCCTTTCCTCTTGTGTCTTTATCTTGGTGACATTTTATATTGCTCAAAGTGTCTCTTCATGGAAAAATGCACCATACCTCTTTTTTCTTCACATGGTGACTCTTGGAATTCCTCAAGATGACTCTTCATGAGAAAATGCATTCTATTCCTCTTTCATCTTTTACCCTGTGACTCTTTGACATCTCCAAGGGCCCTCTTTTGAATTATATACATCCAAAAATATATGAATTAATATTAAATAAATATTAACACACATTAGCCAAGATATGAATATTAAAAACACCATTAAATGCAATAGGGCCTTTATCACCAATAATGTTAGACCTTTGACATCAATGACAATATTTCTAGCACTAGTGTGTTACAATAAGGGGTAGTTATGAACATCATGTACCTTGTGACAAACTTCACAACTGAGAATAAATGTACACACATTCATTTAAAGGTATTTGTTCTAATTATGACCCTCCATTTTTTAGCCCATGCACCATAACCCACTTTGAGCATCTTATGATAAACTAGTGGTCAACTTCTACAGTTGGGAGGCCATAGATGCAATATGCACTTCCATGAATGCATTGATGCCTATATCATGACTCCCAACTACGTCATCTCTAATCATAGCTTTGAGTGATTCCAAAGGCTCTATAAATGTTTTCATGTAGATCACTCTTCCAAATGGCATTAGGAGGGGTGAATGTTGTAAGGAAACTTGAAGAGGAGCATCTTGAACCTAGTGTTGTAAAAGCACATGCATTTTGATAATCCCTAGTTTATCTCCTTGATTGTGGTGATGCTCTACTACTCAAACTTAGGTATATCAAACTTCTTAAGGAATGCTCCCTTTAGGGTGTCATAATCAACCATAGCTTGGTTAGGGTCAACTTCCTATACCAAGTACGGGAAAAATAAAACAAGGTCATCAGAAACTAAGTTTTCTTGTACTCAAATTGTGTTATTCCCTAAGTACACCATTATAACTCACATTTGAGCACATTCTCTATGGCATTCTTCATGCCTTGATACACTTATAAGTGTATGGCCATCTCATAGAACATTTAGGGATAGGGAGTAGCTAGTGCCTATGGTGCTTGTGCTCCTGATGCTTATCTTGGAATTGATCCTCTAACACCTCTAGCCACTATGCTAGGTGTATCTGGTGGTTACTATGGGTGTTGCAAAAGATGATGGTGTCATAATACCAAGTAGTAATACAGGGCCATGTTTTAAGAGTTATTTCATAGGTTACATACTTAACATTAGTTGAAATGGGGTACTTGGTCTCAGGGTCTATTTGGTCAGTCTAATGCTTTGTATTCTGGAAGTATCCTCACTTACCTCTTCATATAGGATGACTTGTTCAATCATGAATTTTTGGTCCAAATTTACAAAGTGATCAAAGTCTACATCAACAACAAGGTTAGTTTTCAATATTTTGTTTTATTTAGGGGAATCTATCACATTATCTTATGCCATAATTTCAAAGGGGGTAGGTGTATATGGTGTATCTACAATGGTCAAGTTTTAAAGGGACATCAAGCATTCACCCACCAACTATGGAGCTTATTTTAAGGTTTTAAGGGCTCCTTCCTCTGGGTGTGGCTACCATTTAAGATATTCTTCCCCATGCCCTTCTTATATGCTATGGGTCCTCTTAGCCCTTAGAGGTTACAGATCTTCTATCATTATATGCTTCCTCCTATTATAATCTTATTGCTTGAGCTCTCAATTGTCAATCTACTCATCTCCTTCCATTGTACCTCACCTACACATCCCCTTCTTTCACATTGCATTGATCACACATGAAAGGACTTTAACCTTCTATCCTCACTATTTTAAACCCATAATATACCATCAAATTCTTGAGTTTGGTGCTGATTTATTTCAAAAATGTGCATCTAGGATCGCATAAGAATTGTATTCTACTTTTTCAAGGTAGGAGTACATCGATACCATGAACTCAAGAATATAGTTATCAAATTCCCCTTGCCACCATTTGTTTTTGGCTCTAGTCCAGGTTGAATCTAAGTTTTCTAGCCTCCTTAGGCACTCTTCCATCTACTTGAGGCACTGTCCATAGATAGTTCACAAAATAATACATCATACAGGGCATCATACAAGTGATTCTAGACCTACTTCCATGGGTTCTACTCTCTACAAGTTAGATGTCTCAACATAAATCTATCTTCCACTTGTTCCATCTAGTGATCAGTATTCTCAAGGAAGAGTTAGAGCATTATCCTTGTGCACCATTGCAATAAAAAAATTCAATAGTCCTGACAACATAATCTAAATTTTGTAGTAAAGTAGGTATTTTCGGTCATGGGCCTAGTTACGTGCCTAGCTATCTATCCAGGTTAGATATAGGTTTGTTATAGATGGGTGTAGGCCCTAACTATTCCTATGGTGCTTAACATTTAACACTCAATAGTGTTGATATTAATATACATAAGGTTTAAGCCTTATGTTTTCACTTGAAGTGCAATAAAGAAGGGACTGGGGTCTGTTGGGCTAGCTGTGCCATGACACAACTCTATTATTCAAGACTTAGGTTAGTGTAATTATGGTTGGGAATTCATACCCACAAGCCTTGGGTTTCCTAGGATCAAGGGCATTCAGGGACTTAAAGGCCAATTGGGGTGTCGGGTTTAGGGACTTAGGCATGGTCTTATGCTTAGGTAGTAGTTTCATTCAGGGCAAAAGGTCTTAACCATATTTAATAAATTTCATATTATGGGTGCAAGGTTCAATTCTAGTTACAGATCAACCATGAGTGAGTCAAGTTAGAACCCTACAAGAACTTATCATACATACAATAAAGTAAAGCTTGTAATCAATATCATACTAAGACTTAACCATTTATCTCATTAATCATTTGTGGAAATTATTCTTCATTAATATGTTAAGAAATAATACATATATAGTCCATATAAGTTGAACAAGTGCTCAACTTAAACTACTAAGGACCAAGCTTATAGGTGAGCTTGGGTGTTACAAAGGAGAGAATCACAATACATCCTGAGCTTAAATTATAACCTAAGACAATCCTCTATCAATAATTCACTAGAGTTTCAGTACTCCAATTTGCCCCCATTCTATATCTAAACTCCACTTCATTTTATAGGCTTTGTAACATCCTAGGTTTATGGGGAATGGAACACACTAATTGTTGAGCTAGTGTTGGAGGTACACATCCCACCACCTCCATTACACTTCACCTTTAATGTGTAGTCATTGTCCCATATGCCCACTTCCCAATGTTGTGTGATTCAAAAAGGAGCTGCTTGTCTTTAATGACTAGTTTTTATCCCATGCACCCACTTCCTAATGCTAATTGGATTTGTTAATCACCAACCAATTGGAACCACTATAAGATAAAAACAACAACCATCCACATAGTAGCCTCATGCCTAGATATTTTTTGAGTTGGTGTAGATCCATTACTTAGAATGAAATGATGCCCAATAGTTACTAGCAAAATAATTTTTCTAATGGTATCCATCCTTGCCAATAGTACAAACACTTCATTATAGTATATACCTTGCTTTTTAAAAATACTTTAGCTACCAACCAGGATTTATACTTGTCAACTTTACCTTGATGATTATACTTGATCTTGTATACCCACTTTACTCTAATATCTTATTTGGTTTATGAGAGGTCTACAAGCTCCCAAGATTGATTATTCTCTATTGCTGAAATTTCCTCTTCCATTGCTTTAACCCACTTTTCATCATTTACTACTTCTTCAAAAATAATTGGATCATAATCAATAAATAATGAAAAATGATAAATTTCTTCATTTACCTATATTGTATCCTGATAGATATCCTAAAACCTCCCTGTCTTTGGTATTCTTCTTTCTTGAAATTTAAATATGGGTGATGAAGAAGCATGGTATGTTGATGATAAGGAACTGCTACCATGTGCTAAAGGTAGAAATAAGATATTACTATCTCTTGTGTTGTTAATTGTATTTGCATGTTGAATATTATTGCCTCCATTTTCAATGCTTATTTGTAGTTCCTTATGTTATGATTCCCAATTCCATGGTTGATTTTATAATAAGTTGACATATTCACTAATAATTAACTTCATTGTCACTAGATTGTACAACTTGTAAGATTTGGACTCATCTCTGTATCCAGTAAAAATGTATTTTTATACTTTCTCATCTTAATTTTTTATTAATTCATTTAGTATATGTGCATGTGCAATACATCTAAAAGTTATTAAATGAGATATTCAGGGTTTATAATTTCACCATGATTCTTTAGGTTTCATGCCCCATAATATTTTATAGGACATATATTTAAAATGTAAGTTTCAAAATAAAATGCTTCAACTCAAAATATTTTAGGCATATTTTTACTTGTATCATGCTCCTTATCATTTCCATAATTGTTCTGTTCTTCTGCTCTACTACACCATTTTTCTAGGGTGTATACTGTTGACCAATTTTGCCCAACAAGCAAAATTTCGGTCACCTTCTTCCCTTGCTATTTAAGGCCAATTCATTTTTTGATTTTGCACAAGTCCAAGAATTTCTACAGACTCTACAGGTGCTTGGTTTAATCTCCAAGTTCTTCGGCTTGGTTTAACTAGCTGAATTCATGTAGAGTTCAATCGGCAAAGTTCAAATGGCTCAGCGGCTTCTAGTTCAACAAAGAGTTCATCGCTCAGTTCAGATGCCTCAATTTAGCAATTGTTTGAACCATTGAACCATTGAGCCAATTTTGGTTCGATGGCTTGGTTCAAAGTGAGTGGTTCAATGTTTGGTTCAATCGGCTCAGCACACAATCGTTGAACCATTGAACCAATTTCAATTTAATCGCTTGGTTCAACGCTTAGTTCAATGGGCTTGGTTCAAAGGAAAAGGTTCAAGCACCCGGTTCAACTTAGTTCATTGGCCTTGGTTCACTAGGAATTCAGTGTGTAATGGTTGAACTCTTGAACTATTGAACCATTTTTGGTTCAAAGGCTTGGTTCAAGGGTATGCCCTTGGCCGAGGGGCAGTGCAAAAAAGTTTAGTACCCTTCCAAAGGGTAGGCGCTTCAAAAGGAAAAGATTGGGTAAGTACAAAATTTATCTAAGTTCAAATTGTCAAGCCTCGAATTCCTTCAGACTTTTTGCCTGAAGGAATTCCTTTAGACAAAAAGTTTGAAGGAATTTGAGCGTAGTCAAAATACAAAGCAAAGGGCTAGGTAGAATTTCCATGGACTTTTTGTCCACAGGAAAATGTTTGCAGACAAAAGTCTGTAGAAAATAGATAGAGTCAAAGTGACCTGGGAAAATTGTCCATGGGGACATAGGGAAAAGTCCAAGGCAAATAGAGACCCGCCAAAGGACCCTGAAGGACAGGTGCCCTTGTGGGGGACTCTCGGCCAAGTGTAAAGGGTCACCTTCCCTTAGAGAAGGTGATAGAGATAGAGAAAGATGCCCACGAAGGAAAGCAAAGAAGTTCCTAAAAAAACAATGAAAGCTCGACTGACGTTGTGATGGGGATGGTGACATCCCAGAGGACGTCAAAATTAGCAAAGCAAATTAGCCATTTTCCTTCAAATGAAAGAGCGCTAACCAGGAGCCCAGAATGTAGCGACCCACCAGAATGTTCACCCCCATGGGCTAAATGAGCTAGATGAGACAAAATTGAGAAAATACAAGGAGACAAGATAGGAAAGGGATGACATAGTCCAAGTGGAAAATTGAAGGTGATTTATTGCCTGATAATCCCCAAATGGTGCAAATAGTGAACGACATGGCTCATGAATTTAAAAGGGGACAAATCTCAATCTGTTGGTAGAAAAAGAGGGTGCAGCTTGTGTTTCATATTAATGCTCAAATGCCAAAGTCAAATTTGGTGATTATACAACATGGTTCTAGTAGGCCTCTTCTATAAAGATGACATCGGCAATAGTGTTTTCCTTTTCCCAATGAGGGGACGTAAATTGTCCACTTGTAAAAAAGGAGCACCAAATGAGCCTCCTTGCTTCTCCTATATATGGTGAACTTGTCATTTTGTAAAAGGATCTTCCACATTTTTACAAGGCGCAACCCTACTAAAATTTCCACCTGAATCTATAAACGCAGTTTTTACCTCTTCTTGGATAGTTATTCTGTGTATGTCCTGAGTGTTAATTTGTGTTTAGTCATTGTCTTTTGATGCTCTCAGGTTCAACACCAACACACCCGTTATCTACAAGGTGCCATTTTGCAGCTGACATGAGGAGAGAAGTATTTGAGAATTTCAAAATAGAGGAGATTACTTACAGTGTGCATTTTACAGCACCTTGGTGAAGTCTCTATTTTATATATTTTCCATTAAAGCCTCCCTACCAGTTTCTAGAAGCCTGGTCCTTCTACCAAGTGTGAAGTGTATGTATGCATTTGTCTAATTTCAAGAGTGGATGTGTGAAGGTCAACTTTATTTTGGTGCATCACCTCTTTAGAGTAGTTTGTTTTCCTACATCTTTCTCCCTTTTCACCCCCCATTATATCTATCTATATATGTGTGTTTTGTAATTGCTGGAACAAACATGATGCATCAAAGGGAGCTAGCCCTTATCTAGAGACTCTCCCCTCCAGATTCACCAGTCCCACAAGTGAGAGAGGAGTTTTCATGTTGCAAGGAGAAGGTAGGAGCTTGAATTTCTACCAAAGGGTGTAATTTCTTATGTCAACAATTCTAGCACACCTGGTGGGACCACAATTTTACAATGCAGTAAGGTTTCAGGATTGATGTTAGTCCTGTTACAAAAAATTAAAGTTTTCAGCATCTGGCAACACCGAGTTAAATCTATTAGTTAAGTAACCTGGTGCCATAAAAAATCATTTCTTGTATGTATATTTCCTTTGCTCAAAATCATGGGTCTAGTTTTCCTTCATGTGATTTCGATCAGACTCAAAATTTTTAGAGAATTGCCTCAAGCAACTCTCCTAGTTGCACTACAACTATAAAGGAGATGGCACTGGAATTGGAGATTAATAGACAGGAAGAGTAGTATAGATATTAGCATGAGCTGATGTATAAAGAGGACCATTTGTTTAGGCAAGCTCAGCCCTTGCAACCCATGAAAGTGGAGGTAGCAAAATGGAGAAATATGTCTATGAGTGGCAGTCAGCCTTGTGCACCCCCTCCTATTCTGAAAAAATCCCCCTCTTTTGTACCAAATCCTTTCTATCAGATAGCACTTACTCTTTCTATCTTATCAAATACATCTACCCCCAATCTCGTGTGCCTAACATTCCAACACCAAAAGACATCAGAACAACCTCCCATGGAGATGAACCTTCTAAATTCCTTATATCATGAATCTTCCATTGAGGGAAGTACCACCAGCTAGCACATCCCTCTTCTAGAGACTCTTCTAGTGAATCAACAGTCTCTTCCTTGCATTCCTCAACCTCCCCAAGTTCTTCAACATGATGTGCAGATTTTGAGTTGGAGGAAGGATAGCCAAGAACTAGCTCAGAGCTCTGAAGAGGATAATGCTAGTGACCTCCAAGAAAGACTCTTTCAGGATAGCCTAGCCAAGCAAATTGAAGATTTAGAGGCTAGGATGAAGCTACTTCTTGAAAGAGAGTTAAAACTTCCAGACCTTGTAGAGGAGCCCCATGACCTTGTGGAAAACAAAGTTGCTGCCTGTTCACAAGAGTAAAATTCAAATTTTGAAATCCTGAACTGGGAAAAAATAGTAGAATCATGGGGCAGCAAGAAAAAAGAGAAGCAAGGTTTTTCTCAAAACCTTGAAGAAGTTAAAGCTACTCCTACCCCTGATTCATATGATCTCCAAGAAAAGCTTTTTCAAGAAGATCTAGCTAGGAGAATTACAGAGTTGGAGTCCAGAGAGAAATTCCTCAGCCAATGTGTGATGGATGGCTCAGACCAAACAACACGTTCCATATCTGAACACACCCCACCTACACATTTCCAAGAGAGATATCAGGCCACACCTAATATTGATGAAGTGATGACCAAGTGGAAAAAGGAGAATCATTAGATTCTAGCTCAAGGATTGCCTCCTCTTCTACATGTTTTCTCCACTCTACCCCTTCTCAAGGAAGAACCTATTTTGCAAGAGGAAGGTGAGGAACAAAAGATCCAATCTGTAGTCCTTCAAGAGGCTGTCATGAGCAACAACGAAGAAGAAATCATCGTTGATGCTCCTTGTGAAGACCTTATCAGTAGTGGAGAAGATGCAGGTCTTGCATATATGCAGATGTTTCAGTAATATGAGGAGAGACAAAAGCATGGTGAGCTCTCTTTCCCTCTATTTGATGAACTTCCTTGCTATTTTGATGATGAGGTTGACTACACTGAGGACCCTGAGTTTGAGGAGGATCAGGGGGATACCTTTGAACATCTAGAGGTCCTGATCTTTAAGGAGGAAAAAGAGAGGTCTGTCTTCTTGGAGGAATGCCTTGAAGAAGAGAGTGTTGAACAGAGAGGTGATGTTCAGTGGGATGAGCAATCATTTTTTGAGTCCATTTCAGACATTGCCATAGTCACCCTTCTTCAAGAAGGCCAAAAGGAAGTAGAGGATGAGTCTGACAAAGTCTTCAATGAGGCAAAAGGAAACAGGTCAGACCATGGTACATTGCCGAGGGAATGTGCAGATCAAAGGGATTTTGGTGATGAGCCAACAGCCATTGATTTCTTAGTGAAGAGCACCAATATGAAGGATTAGCATTCAATAGGCTTCCAAAGACAAGCAAAGTACATATATGTTGAAAGCATGTTTGATTTTGATCCACTTGGGTACAAGCCAACTCAGGTGACAGGTAAGAGGAGCAGGTCACCAACTCTCTTTTTCATCCAACTACTTTCCCGACACCATAAGTCTTCTTGCTAGTAAGGGGACTTGATAAATTTTCCCTTCAATCTAGGAGGAAGACAAACATTCCTAGTTACCTGTACATAATAGTTTGTTTTTAGTTGTCTTTCCTTTTTTCCCTAAGTGTAGTTTGCACAGGTAGTGTTTTTTTAACCTTATGTGTTTCCCTTCGCGTGTGGGGTAAAAGCTTCATGTTTGATTCTCAAATCTTTTGGGGTTGTCGCTAACTCTTTCATAGCTGCAATCTGACTTTGTGCCTAATGGATTTGCCCAATGGATTTTAAGGCAAATGGCTTCTAAGCATAGCAGGCATGCTTCCCCTGTGAGTCACCAATTTGTTGACCAATTTTTCCCAACATGCAAAATTTCAGTCACCTTCTTCCCCTATTGTTTAAGGCCAATTCATTTTTTGATTTTGCATAAGTCTAGGAATTTCTAGACTCTACAAGTTCTTGGTTCAATCTCCAGGTTATTCAGCTTGGTTCATCCAGCTGAGTTCATGCAGACAAAGTTTAAATGGTTTAGTGGCTTCTAGTTCAATGAAGAGTTCATCGCTTAGTTCAGACGCCTCAATTCAACAATTATTTGAACCATGGAACTGTTGAACCAATTTTGGTTCAATGGCTTAGTTCAACACTTGGTTCAAAGTGAGTGGTTCAATGTTTGGTTCAATTAGCTCAGCGCGCAATGGTTGAACCATTAAACTATTGAACCAATTTCAGTTCAATGGCTTGGTTCAATGGGCTTGGTTCAAAGGAAAAGGTTCAACCACCCACTTCAACTTAGTTCATTGGCCTTGGTTCACTAGGAATTCGGCACACAATGGTTGAACTCTTGAACCGTTGAACCATTTTTGGTTCAAAGGCTTGGTTCAAGGGTATGCCCTTGGCCTAGGGGCAGTCCAAAAAAGTTTAGTACCCTTCCAAAGGGCAGGCGCTTCAAAAGGAAAAGATCGGGTAAGTCTAAAATTTGTCTAAGTTTAAATTGTCAAGACTCGAATTCCTTCAAACTTTTTGCCTGAAAGATCAGGTAAGTCTAAAATTTGTCTAAGTTCAAATTGTCAAGCCCCAAATTCCTTCAAACTTTTTTCCCAAAGGAATTCCTTTCGACAAAAAGTCTAAAGGAATTTAGGTGCAGTCAAAATATAAAGCAAAGGGCTGAGTAGAATTTCTGTAGACTTTTTGTCCATGGGAAAATGTCTGCAGACAAAAGTCCACAGAAAATACACAGAGTCAAAGCGACCCAAGAAAATTGTCCATGGGGACCCAGGGAAAAGTCCAAGGCAAATAGGGACCCACTAAAGGACCCTAAAGGGTAGGTTCCCTTGTGGGGGACTCTTGGCCAAGTGCAAAGGGTCACCTTCCCTTTGGGAATGTGATAGAGACAGAGAAAGATGCCCGTAAATTAAAGCAAAGAAGTGCCTAAAAAGCCAATGAAAGCCTGACTGACATTGTGATAGGGATGGTGACATCGTGGAGGATGTCAAAATTAGAAAAGCAAAGTAGCCATTTGCCATTTGCTAACCAGGAGCCCAAAATACAGTGACCCACCAGAATGTTCACCCCCATGGGCTGAATGAGCCAGATGAGACAAAATTGAGAAAAGACAAAGAGACAAGATAGGAAAGGGATGAAGCAGTCCAAGTGGCAAAGTGAAGGCAATTTATTGCTTGATAATCCCCAAATGGCACAAACAGAAAATGGCATGGCTCATGTATTTAAAAGGGGACAAATCTCAATTTTTTGGTAGAAAAAGAGGGTGCAGCCTATGTTTCACATTAATGCTCGAACGCCAAAGTAAAATTTAGTGATTATACAACATGGTTCTAGCAGGCCTCTTCTAGAAAGATGACATCAGCAATAGTGTTTTCCTCTTCCCTATGAGGGGATGCAAATTGTACACTTGTAAAAAAGGAGCACCAAATGAGCCTCCTTGCTTCTCCTATATATGGCAAACTTGTCATTTTGTAAAAGGATCTTCCACATTTTTGCAAGGTGCAGCCTTGCTAAAATTTCCCCCTGAATCTATAAACATAGTTTTTACCTCTTCTTGGATACTTATTCTGTGTATGTTCTGAGTGTTAATTTATGTTTAGTCATTGTCTTTTGATGCTCTCACAGGTTCAACACCAACACACCTATTATCTACAAGGTGCCATTTTACAGCTGATAGGAGGAGAGCAGTATTTGAGAAGTTTAGAACAGAGGAGATTACTTACAGTGTGCATTTTATAGGACCTTGGTGAAGTCTCTATTTTTTTAATTTTCCATTAAAGCCTCCCTGCCAATTTCTAGCAGCCTAGTCCTTCTACCAAGTGTGAAGTGTATGTATGCATTTGTCTGATTTCAAGAATGGATGTGTGAAGACCGACTTTATTTTGGTGCATCACCTCTTTAGAGTAGTTTGTTTTCCTACGTCTTTTTCCCTTTTCACCCCCGCCCCATTATATCTATCTATATATATGTGTTTTCCAATTTTTGGAACAAACATGATGCATCAAAGGGAGCTAGCCCTTATCTAGAGACTCTCCCCTCCAGCTTTACCAGTCCCCCAGGCGAGAGGAGAGTTTCCATGTTGCGAGGAGAAGGTAGGAGCTCAACTTCCTGCCAAAGGGTGCAATTTCCTGTGTCAACATATACCTTACTAATAACTATATTTTAATCCCAATTTCAACATAATAATTATGAAAATCATGTGAAATATGTTCACCTCCTTTATTTTTTCTTAAATGTTTTAATGTAGTAGCTAATTTATTTTTCAACAATTTCCTTAAATTCTCTAAACTATGATTTCACCTTTATATTAAATGGTAAGTGTACAAATTTGGGGGAAAAAAAGTGGCCTATCCATAGACATGATTTTCATAAAATTTAAAGAATCTAAACTTTAGTAGAAAATTTGAGATATCTACACTCCAAATTTGAGGATGGTGTAAGAACATGAAATGTAGAATTTCAATTCTAGTTTCCAAAACAATAATTTTGTTTTTAAAAATGGTTAAGTATAACTAGGTCCAACATCTAAAATTTGAAGAATATATCCTATTTTTTAAAGAAGATAGAATATATATATATATATGGTTGTGCGGTGTACCATTTTTTTAGCATCATTTAATTTTTTTGAAACACATCAGTGAAAATTTAGATAAGATCTTCTAGTTTGTGACATATATTTTTATATTTTTTCAATGAATACTTTTATTTTATAAATTTTGCATATAATTAGATCTTGAAAACTAATAAAAAAATGGATAGCTATCCGTGTGATGCACATAACTACCTCAAAAAAATTGAAAATAAATTTTTTGATTGCGTATAAATAGGCCTAGTTTGTGACCATATAACTTATTTTGCACTTCGCTCAATGAAATAAAAATTCCATGAACATGTATAGGCATGTATGTTTGCAGCATGTAGTGGCCTAAAAAATGTATATTTAGAAATCAACATAGTTTTAAACCTTAAATTAGTCTCGAATTTATAGAAATCATATTTTTAGAAAGAGTAAAGCATGCTCGTCATGGTGGCATTATGTATTTGAATTTTAATATTTAAATTCATAGTATATTTGGTGATCAAAGTTGAATTTTATTGTTTTTATCATAACTCTTAGACTTGACTACAGATTGATAGGTTCAAGCCATTCATGAGCCCAAAGGCATTGGATTTGAATTCAAATTCAAATAGTGCGATCACATTCATATATGATGTGATCACATTAATAGATAACACAATCACATTATTATAAAAATAATAACATGATAGCATTACTATTGTTTTACACATTAAATATGTGAACATGTAGATGGAGTGAATCTTAGTCAATAGATAATGTGATCATGTTATTATAAAATCAATAATACGATTGCATTCCTATTATTTTACACATAAAAGCATGTGTACATGCATATGAAGTGAACTTTGGCCAAAAGCTTATTTTTAATACTCTAAATGTAAATTATAAGTTTACATTTATATTATTACATTTATTTCCTGATGATTTTGATTTATTTTAGTAAATATAAAAAATTAGGGTCACTTTGCATTTGATATAATTGATCTCACAACTGCACAAATTATGATATAAAAAATAGTTTTTCAAAATCCAATCTAGTCAGTACTTAGGAATTTTCAGGGTCTAAGTATTAAACCTAAGGATTTTAGTACATAAATTTTGTAATTAACATCCATTTTTAGTAAACATATTGTCATTTTTAAAGTTTTTATGCCTTCTGAATTGATTCCTAGAATTTATAAGAGTCTTAGGTTTGTCAAAATTAAAGTTTGAGAACTACTCACTTTGAACATGATCCAAGGTGGTGTGATTGGGATATTGTATGTCATATTGATGACCTACACACATGAAATGACCACTTTGTGTTAATTTCACTTATTCATCATCCCTCCATCATCCTTAATCACTTATTACTCATCCCTCATTACCCATAATCACTCTATCATCATTCCTCATTTCTCTAATCACCCCCTCATTGACCCTCACTATCCCTAGTCATCTCTAATCACTACTACCTTATCATCTATAATCATTCCTCCATTCACCCTCACTATCCCTCATAATCCCTAATCACTCCCTCTCCATCCTTCATTATCCCTAATCACTCTTTCCTCATCCCTCATCATACCTAATTTCTTCCTCATCCCTATTCGCTACCTCCTCATCCCTCCTCATACCTAACCACTCCCTCATTGACCTTAATTGTCTCTCATCATCTCTAATCACTTGGGCTTATCATCCCTAATCACTCCTCATCTGTCATAATTCATAATCAATCTTTCCTCATCCCTCATTATCACTAATCACTCCCTCATTAACTCTCACCATCCCTCACCATCCCTCATCACTCCATCATTGACCCTCACCATCCCTCACCATCCCTAATCACTCCATCATCATCCAACATAAGTATATACTCTAAAGATATCTTTGATTCTAGTCATATGTGGTTTAACCATTATAGTAAAAATTGACTCTTTTCTAGGACTTGTGGTGTTGTCAATACCCATTTGTGATATTCAATTCTATTACTAAATGAATTGGATGATCTTCCAAATTTATATTCAAGTAACATAAGTACCCAAAAAAATGGAGTCTGAATTTTAGTTCATTGAATTATCTTTGTTGTGTAATTGACTAGATGAAACTTTATTTGTTTCCACCTTTGGTATTTTGGTTCAAAATATAAAAATTAAACACAAATCTCTTGTACAATGTTTTAATTCTAAGAAGATTTTAATCAAATGCAAAGCTATTTGGTGTTTCCCATTCCTGTGTGACTTGAATATTGGTTAGGTTCACACATGCATTCCTTGGGTGTGTAATGTATCCCAAATATTTTATCTCTTGGATGAAAATTGAACATTTATTCATGTTATCATAAAAATATGTTTCTACAAAATTTGAAACACTAGTTCAACATGGTGTACATATCCATCCCATGTTTTCTAAATATGAATATGTCATCAAGGTAAATTTTAGAAATGACATAATTAAAGGGCTCAAGGATGTTGTTTAAAATCTCAATGAATTAATTCTACTACGTGAGTTAACCTAATAAGAATAACCAACTAGTCAATCAATCCTTCCTTTCTTTTTATGGCTATATTCCAAATGTCTAGAGGTTCAACATGAATATGATGATACCAAAACTTAAGATCAATGTTGGAAAAGACTTCTAAACCATGGATATGGCACAAAAATGACTTAATATTTAGATGAGGATAATATTTCTTCACTTTAATCTTGTTAATATTTTTTTAATTAATTCACAACTTTGACATAAACATAATTAGGCTTTGGGAAGATAATGCTTTGGGCATGATGTGTCCATTATCCATGATTTCATGGATCTAAAACTTTATCTATTCATTCTCTAGAAATTATATGTTGTATAAAGAGGTTTGAGGTATAGGTAGTTAAGGGATAAAATCCATAGTATTGTTTAGTGTACAATATGTAGGAACTTATTTAGATGACTAAAAGATATCCTTGTATTAATCTAGTTTATGGTTCAATTATTTTGTGATTCTTATTGTTAGTTAAACCACACTATGATATGGTGACATAATAATGTCATATTTAATTATTACCATCAAGAGTATACTTATTACTATAATTTACAAGATTCTTGCACTTCCTAGCACTAATGAATGAAAGATTATGAAGTAACTATGATATATGGTATTTCAGATCATGACAATCTATCAAAAAAATTAAGGATTTAATTCATAAACTAAATGTAAATGGTAAATATATAGTTGACCACATTTAAAACATCACACACCTATAATGGTGATATGCCACAAAATATTGCATCTTTGAAAATTTTAATTTTGTACACCAAATGACACTACTAGGTGATCCATTTCTCAAGGCCTATAATAGACCATACACTAGCATATGGTTATGGATGATGTAAAAATTTAAATTTAAATTTTTGAAAATATGCTTTAGGATAAATTAAATTCTTATAAATTCCATTGTAAATGATGAAGTGTATTGGCTCGTTATTGATCTACATTTGTTACTAAAACAATATTTTTAATTCATATAATTTCTTTTTAGGGAAATTAGAGATATTTTTAGTACCAAACATATCATTGGGCTCATAATATAATATTACTTACCTTTTTATAGTGCTAGATAACTTCAACCCACTTCTCAAGATGTGCAAGTAAAGAGCTCATAGTGTGACTCTATTTATTGAATTGAATATTGAAGTTATGAATTAGTCACCCATTTCCAATCTTGGACTACAAATTTTAATCATTTGAAAGTTATTTTCCACTCTATGGTATGATGACTTGATTAATAGACATACAAATAAAAGGACTTCAATGTAATTATTTATATTATAAAATGTCCTCATCTAGAAAGTAATTGATTAGTTTCAGGAAATCACATAGCTTGGTGATCCTCATGTATTTACTACCCATTTTTGGTGCTATGGTGGTTTTACTTGCTTCTCTTTTTTTCATGTATTTTCAACTATGAATTACATCTTTTCTAATAGGCCCATATTTTTTCACATGTGTTAAATATTTATGTTTCAAATATTCCTTCACATCATTTTGATCACTATGTCTAATATTTTATGCTAACACTCAACTCTCCAATTGTAGCTACTAACATTGTTAAACCCCAATAAAATACCACCATCAAGGTATTGGTTGGAATGATTAACGATGAGAAGGAACGAAGAAGAATTTCATAGAGATGATGAGGGAGTGATTAGGGGTGATGAGGGATGAGGAATGAGTGATTAGAGATGATGAGACCTATTATGTAGTGATTAAGGATGATGAGGGAATGATTAGGGATGATGATGGATCAATTATAAATGATGAGGAATGGTGAGGGTCAATAAGGGAGTGATTAGGGATGATGAGGGATGAGGAGGGAATGATTAAGGATGAAGTGGTGATTATGGATGATGATAGCGTGATTAGGGATGATGAGGGAGTGATTAAAGATGATGAGGGATATTGAGGGTTAATGAAGAAGTGATGAGGGATGATGAGGGATGAGTCGTGAGTGATTAGGGATGATGAGGGATAGTGAGGGTTAATGAGGGAGTAATCAAGGATGATGAGGGAGTGATTATAGATGATTAGGGATAGTGGGGGTCAATGAGGGAGTGCTTAGGGACAATGATGAATGATAGAGTGATTAGGGGTGATGAGGCATGAGTAGGAAGTGATTAGGGATGAGGAAGGGATGATGAACAAGGGAAATTAACACAAAGTGTTCATTTGATGTGTGAAGGTCATCAGAGTGACCTATGTTACCTAAATCATAATACTTGGCATTAATTTCAAAGTGAGTGGTTTGAAAACTTTAGTTTTGACAAACCTACAACTCCTAGAAATGTTAGGAATCAATCTAGAAGGCACAAAAACCTAAAAAATGACTATATATTTACCAAAAATGGACATCAATTGCAAAAATTATGTCCTAAAATCTCTAGGTTTAATACTTAGACCCTAAAAATGCCCATGTAATGACTAGATTATATTTTGAAAAATTATTTTCCACATCCTAAGGCTTACAACTATGAGACCAACTCTATCAGATGTAGAGTGACCTTAATTTGTTATTTTACTAAAATAAATTAAAAGTATAAGGAAATATACTTAAAATTTAGAGTATTAAATATAAGCTTCTAGTGAAATTTGGCTTCATGTGCATGTCCACATGCTTTTATGTGAAAAATAAAAGAAACATGATCACATTATTACTTTTATAATAATGTGATCACGTTATCTATTAACCAAGATTCGTTATGTATACATGTTCACTTATTTAATGTGTAAAACAATAGTAATGTGATCACATTATACATTAACATGATCATGTTATGGCGCGATAATTTCCAAACCATAATTTAAATAATATGATTGTGTTATGTCAATAACATAATCATGTTATTTTATAACATGATTGAATTATGTAAAATATACATGGAATTATCCCCCAACTATATGCACTTACAATAAAGACCCATATTTTTCTACTATAATAATCAATGATTGTAATGAAGTAACTCATACCTAACAATGAATTTACTTAAAATGGTTGACCTAAAATTAAATGTACGAGTTCCAATGGTTTCAAAGATCTATAGGCTTTTCAAATTGTAAAGGGATATCTGTGCATCTTTCCAACAATATAACCCTCAAATTATTCATTACGTATTTTGATCAAAGGTAAACCTATTACCATATTTTTCTTTTATAGGTGTAAACACCCTAATTTGGTCAAGTAACCATAAGTATTATGTATTTTTATCCTTCACACAAACATTCTTAGTGATTTTTATAATCCTTGTTTGCATGGTCATCTTGAGTCTTGTGACCTTTACTATACTTTATTATCCCTATTTTTGACACCTCTAGCAGTCACAAGTGACCTTTTCCAATTCCTAGGATCCCCTATCCTATCATCTCTAACTTTTTCTCTCTTCTAAGCCTTTAGACATTAGCAGCACTTTTAAGACTTTAGTGCCACATGGTGAAACTATCCAAACTTTCCTTCAGTTTCCAATGGGCCCTTTCACCCGTATTTGAGTCCTAACCCCTCCTTGACCCTTCTCTTATGTTTTTTATATTTTTTCATGACTTATTAGCCAATAAACAAGGTATTATATTACAAATAAATATCATCATATATTAATAGAATCATAAGGCATTTTACATCTAAAACATACTATTTTGGCACTTATTTACATAAAATCAATCAATAGTACAACTCAAATACTCTACATACTGCTCAACATTCACACTTAGATATTTACATGCTTGATCAAAAAAGGGCCTATGATAAAATCATCCTAGGATATCATGCAAGTTGATGGTGCACATCCCCTAAGGGATAACTACATATGATTTGAAACCCCTAACATTGGGGTTAATGTAGGTAGACGTCAAGACAATAGGATTCTTCTCTATGAAATTATCACATCCCACAATCTAGTTTTTCCTTTCCTTTTGCATTTGATTATTTCATTATTTCACATGTGTACACATTAATTATGGTTTTGAAGAAGAATCATCCAAAATAGTGACATAGACTAGCCTCTACATGATAAGAAATCACCTAAAAGACCCTCAAGAGCTCTCAAAACTTCCTTGAGATTTGCAGACAATTATTACACAAAGGACAATAGTGATAGATTTGGACATTAGTGCCACATGGCACTACTATCCTAGGGGGAATAGATATTCAAAGCTAGATCTCCAAAAAATATCAATGGAAAAAATATTCCTCCCTATTTACTCAGTCATCTCTAGTATTTATATTTGTAAGATAGTTTGTGTCTTTCTAGATAAGTACATTTTCTCCTTTTATTTACTATTTTTGGAAAGTTATATGGAATCAATAAATTCCAAATTTACAACATACTCAACCCTTTAATTTAGTTTAGGTTTTAAACACTAAAACAATAAAAGATTAAAATATTTGGTGAACATGACTTATTTCAAACAATTTTAAAAACACTAATTTTTCTTAGGGTTTACCTTATAAATTTTTTACATTAAATTAGGGTTATAAAAATTTAATTTCTAAATTTTTAGATTAACCTAGCTAATTTAATTAATAAAATACTAAGGTTTTATTTATTTAATTTAATTTAAATATTTGAAACATAACCCTAAACCCAAAAAATAGATCCATAAACTAGGTCCCTATACACATAAACATTAGTAATTAGGGTTTTGACAATAACCCTATTTTCTATTACAATCTTTGTTTAACAAATTCACACACTGCACACATCCTTAAGTTAGATTATATTCTACCCCTTCTATGTTTATTATTCATTATTTACACTATCCTCTTTGGAAAGTTTAAAATGAAATATAAAAAGTCTTTTATGCCTCATCCACTTGATGTGATTTTGAATTTTTCACATGATTATAATAATGAATGGACACATTTTCAAGATTGTACATTAGAAAATGATAATGATTTCATTTATAATGATGATGATGATGATGATGTTATTTTATAATGATGGATATGAGGATTATTATGCAAATGATAATACAAATGAACATGAGGATACATTAGACATATCATCTTCTATTTTCCCTTACTCTTCTCTTAATCCTAAAAATCAAATTGACAACATAATGCCAAAGGAACCTCTTGTTGGTAGTGTTTTATTCCAATATGATCCTAGTTGTTCAACTACTTTTTATACTTCATTATTCAAAATAAATCAATATAAGTTAATTACACACAAATACCTTTTACATGCTTTAATTAAAGTAAATCAAAATAATGATTCATCTTAATTACCCTTCTCATTTACATTTCAAAAAGAAAATACAAATGGTGTCACACCTTTTAGCAATGTAAAAACTAAGGTAGATGAAATTACTTTATAACCTTCATTTACATTTCAATCTCAATGCAATGACTCTTTGACACAAATAGATAATGGACATGCTTGTAACTCTTATCTTATATTCCATAATGTGCAAAATCAAAACATGATTATTACTCCTTATTCCATTTATTTTCAAATAGAAAATGACAATCATGATTGCATTTCAAAAATTACTAGTGAACAAATACCTTGCATTACCCAGGATGATACATTACATAGTAGTGAAAAGTTAAAAACTTCTCATTCTCCTACTCTTAATGAGCATGTGAATGAAACTTATTATGCTCTTACCTCTTCAAATGAATTAAATTTTGATTTTGATGAAATATGTGATAATGATTATTATTGTGATTATGATGAAGATGACATAAAATTTAAAACTTCTACTTCTTCGCTTACTTCACATATCTCTCTTGTTCAACAAAATATTAGATTACATGTTAAAAAAAACACATAGGCTTATTATTATGTGCATAATTTTCATTCACTATAAAATAATGTACCTTTTATTTAACCTAATAGTATAAAAGATGCTAGTGAATCCTCCTATACCCCCTTAATACAATAGAACCCATTTCTCAAACAAACCCAAATGAGGGTGATAACTTATTTCCCTCTAACTAGGTCCAAGCTATCACACCTCTAAATATTTTTGAGAGAAAACCAACCCTTCTTAAATAAGAGTTCCAATCTAATATACCAATGGATAAAATAAAAAATAAAATTCAAGAATTAAAATAACCCCTTGATAATGCTAATACACCTTTACAAGTGTTAATTTATTTAATGCATGTTATGGGTACTTTGGAGAAAAAGGCATAAAAATCTTAGGTTGATGCAAATGTTATACATAATAATCATATTCCATGTAGAATCTTAACTATGATATTTCCACACAACTTTTAGATACCAGTGTTACCTAACTTTGATGGACAAGGAGATCCATATTTACAACCTCTGGCTTATGAGAAATCAAAGGCTCATATTAACAAAAGTTAATTTTACTGTAAGTGTTTCCAAAGTCACTAAAGGATAGAGAACCAGATTGGTTTCACCATACACTCCTTAGTGGATATTTACATACATATGAGGATCTAGAGATAGTTCTTCTCAAGCATTATATATAGAATAAGGGACCTATAGTCACACATGAGAGGTTCCTTTCACTACACTAGGGTAAGAAAGAGCCTATCTCAGAATACATTTTACAATTCAAAGATTGTATACATTAGTTAATTTATCAACTAACATATTTATAAGTACAATACATATTTATCATAGGTTTAATCTCTCCTCTCAATTAAAAATTGATATATCAAACATATAAATCATTCATACATCAATGCAAGGTATCTATATCATTAGAGGCACAATTGGGATTAGTAATTACATAGTTAGAGATAGATTTGGCTACAGATCCCTTATAACCTTAGTCATTAAATTTGGTATAAGAGCTTACTCCACTTCCAATTTATAAACTATTGGAACATAAACAACCAATTAAAATACTCATCAAGGGCAAAGAGCCACTCTACATAACATAATCTACAATGAGTAGCATATAGGATATACACATATGGGTTATATAGTTTTTGGATAATGCTAGGCCTCATGACAATTTTATTACACTACTAGTTATGGGGATGATCAAACTTCAACTAATCATCATCCATGACACCATTTAAACTAGGCACCACATAAGCATTATTATCATTTTCAACATATTAATGGACATTCAGATGATCATTGTTATACAATCAGAGCTCACATTGATTAATATGTAAGCAAAGGCGTTATAGAGTTAACACAGGGGGCATCAGGACCTCATTATCCATACTCTCCTAGATCACACCCCTCTACAATTGAGTTATCCTAGGATGTTCCTTTTAAATAACCATTGGTTACTCATCATAGGATCCCTATGACTCCTAGGACAACTATTTATCAGTGGTCTCCTACATCACAACCACAACAATGATGACAAATAGTTCACAATGTTTACAATACACCTCAAGTACGTATATTGATTAAGATACTTATGAAAAAATATAGACCCAAATGGGTATAAACACCAATACAAATCTTTAGAAATAATTATAGATATCATACTATACCTTTAGTGCACACACTGATTAAAATATTTGGGGATAATTATTAACCCATAGAGAAAGTTTCAATTGATAACCAATAAATATATATGGTAATCATTACAAAGAGTAGAACGTAATTTCAATTTGCACACTGATTAAAATATTTGAAAGATAGGGTACTTTTGATGTTATCAATTGTGTGTTATCCTTAGGTATTCAAACTAAATACAACATCAAAATTACCAGCTAAACACTATCAAAATCAATATTTAATACTTTTGGTCACATATACTCATCATAGTCTTGGATCTCTCACCAAAAAGGGGGGAAAATATGCATAAATTGCTTTAGAAATACATATTTACATTCAAATTTTTGACACACATGCATCTAGAGTCACCAATTTTTTGATTATACAGATATATAGGTCTACAAGGGTTCACATAGGCATCCAAAGTTATATATATTTAGATTATACAAATATACAAGTCTATAAAGGTTTACATAATCATCCAAAGTTATAGATGTTTATATTATATATACATACAAGTCTACACAAGTTTACATAGGCATTTAGAGTTATAGATATTCAGATTATATAGATAGATAGGTTTGCAAAGGTTTACCTAGGCATCTAGTGTTACATATATTTTAAATTATATGGACATACAGGTCTACATAGGTCTACATAGGCATCCATAGTTATATATATTTAGATTATATAGATGTATAAGTCTACATAGTTTTTACATAGGCTTGCATAGGTATTTAGTTATGCACCTTATTCAAATTATATATATGCATAGGTCTATATAGGTATCCAAAGTTATAGATTTTTAGATATATAGATGCATAGGTCTATAGATGCATATGTATACATAGGTTCTATGAAATTTTACACAGGTATTCAGACATACACTCTAAATAGATAAACAAATTTGACACAAATATACTCATTTATTCAGATATTTAGATATACAACCACATCACTCAGATATCATGATTATGGGGAATGATTCAGAGCACATGTTCTTGATCCCCATTTTTAAAATTATGAGGTTACACTAGTATTATCACCCATTCATCATAAATATCATCACCATTATTAACTAATTTCAATCACAAGGCCATCTATAATGGTTGATACATAGCAATACACTAGACTCAGTTTACATTACTCAAATTTAGAGTGGATGAAAGTGAACCTTGTTTCTCCACACCTTCAGTTTACATGACTTAGATTTAGAGTGGGGACAAGTAGGCATTATTTATCAACATAGTTATCTTATATTACTTAGATTCAAAGTGGGGACAAGTGAGTCTTGTTTCTACACATATTCAATTTACTCACTTAGTTTTAGTACAAGTGGTATTTAAATCATATGTTTCATTTCGCATGTTACAATGCATATCTAATCAATTTATCTATCTAAAAAATGGGCTAAATCCATATTAAATTCACATAGGTATGTATAGGTACACTTTTCTATTTTATTTTAATCTAGTAGTTCTATTTCCTTGCATTAATAGAATAAAAGGGGGGCAAGTGTAAACATGCTAATTTGGTCAAGCAACCACAAGTACTATGTCTCTTGTTGCTCTTTTACACAAATTGTCTTAATTATGGTTATAGTCCTTGTTCACATGGTCATCTTGAGTATTTTGGTCTTTCTTATACTTTATTATCCATGTTTCTAACACCTCCAGTAGTCACAAGTCACCTTTTCACAATCTTAGGGGCTGTTATCCTATCATTCATATTTTTTTATTTGTTTTGAGCCTTTGGACATTATCACCACTTTTAGGATAGTAGTGCCACAAGGTGCTACTATCCACTTTTTCCTTCACTATTTGATGGGCCCTTTCACCCATTTTTTAGTCCTAACCCCTTTGTGACCCTTATCTTATTTTTTTTTATATATTTCATGAATTATTGGCTAACGATCAAGGTATTATATTCCTACCAAATATATTATTATATAAATATCCTCACAAGGAATTTTTCATCTATCAATTACTATTTTGGTAGTTATTTACATAAAATTAATCAATATTACAACTCAAATACTCTGCATACTAGTCAACATTCATACCTAGAGATTTGCATGCTTAATCAAAGAATGGACTAAGAAAAATTAATCCTATCATATCATGGATGTTGATAGTTCACATTAAATAAGGGATAACTACATGAGATCTAAGACCCCTAATATTGAGGTTAATGTAGGTAGCAGTTAGGATAACATGGGTTCTATTTCATGTGATTGTAACATCCCATAATCTAGTTTTTACTTTCATTTTGCATTTAATTATTTTAATGTTTCATGTGTGATGGTATTCATTAGGTTTTTGAGGAATAATTAGTCAAAATAGTGACATAAATGAGCCTATGTATGATAGTAAATCACCTATAGGACTCTAAAAAACTCCCACAGTTTCTATGAATGTTGCAGATAGTCACTATAGGAAGGACACTAGCACAAGATTTAGACATTAGTTCCACATGGAACTAAAATCCTAGGGGGCACTATTGTCTAGATCTAGATCTCTAAAAATAATAATTAGATGAAATATTCCTTCTTCTCTTCTCAGTCATCTTCTATATTTATATTTGTGAGAAACTCTGTGTATATCTAAATAAGTCCATTTTCTCCTTGTATTTACTATTTTTAGAAAGTTATATCGAATCAATAAATTCCAATTTTTTTTCCAAATTAATAACATACACAACCGTTTAATCTAGTTTAGTATTTATATAATAAAATACTAAAATATTAAAATAGTAGCAGATTCAATCCTCTAAAGTATAAATGACCAAATCTAAGGTGTCATAACCTTGTTGTGTCATTCCCAATTACACTAACACTTAACCACATATTATTATGAATTTTTAGTGGAAACATTTTGTTGGTAGTCATGGGAACATTTGAAATCAACCTATTCTATCTATCAACTTATGTTTTAAATTGAGTACTAGAATACATATGTAATGTACTTTCTCTCTATTCTTTGCTTGCATGGTTCTTATTTATATCCTCCATTTACCAATAACAAGGGTCATATTATTTTCCAATTTACTAATTTTATGATCTCATCCAAATCACATAAGAGATATTTTATTTCTTGTCATACAATTACCACACCCACTATCAAAGTACCATATATAATTAATATTTTATTTATTTGTGTTGAATGTCAATAACACACATTCACCTCATTCACCTACATTTTCACATTCATTTGCACATTGAGCTTCTTCAAACTATTTGGAACTATCCTATTCAAATATTTATTTGAAACTATCCTGGTCAAATTTCTTTCATCTACATTCATTAGCACAATGACCAAACTTATGATAGTAATAAAATTGAACATTATATTATTTTACCTATGAAATGTGAAATCCTCTTCCTCTTTATTGATACATTCTACCTCTTCTTCTTCCAGCTTTAATATTATTTCTACATTCTCATTACTACCACTAACACCTCTCTAACATTGATCTCTTTGTTGAAAATGACCTCTTTTCCCTATTTGATTTCTTCCTCTACCTCTTTGTAGAGTAGATGACCCTGATTGTACTCATTTATCCTCAATTACTACCCTTATTTTGAAGGCTTAGTCCAGTGGTAGCTATATTGATTCATTAATTCTTTGCTCATGTGTGTGAAGGGAACCCATGAGCTAATCAATTGCCAAAATTGACAAATCTTTTTATTATTTAATTAATATGACTACTTGATCATATTTGGAAGGAAGTCAATAATTTTTTCAACGATCTTCTATTTTTCTACATTTTCACCATTCATTTTCATTTGATTTACTATTCTCATTATGCAAGTGAAAAATTCTCCCATACTTTCTACATCACTCATCTTTAATATTTTAAAAGCTTTTCTTAACATTTATAAACATATAAATCTTCCACTATCCATACATTGAAATGAATTTATAAGTATATCACATGCCTCTTTTGACCTTGTTATACCTGCAATCCTTGGGAAGATTATTTCTACAACTCTTTGCATGATGAAAAGAAGTACCTTTTGATCCTTCCTTAAATTATATTTCAATAAATATTATTTATCCTATGTGATGTCAGCTAAGGCTGCTACATTAACAAGTTTTGTATATCCGTTCTCCACCAAATCCCATATTTTTTGGGACCTAAAGAGATCATTCATCTGAATACTCCAATACTAAAAAAATTTGATTTAATTTTGAAATTTGAAGCTTCAATGCATTACCATTATTTAGTTACATATATTAAGCTATGATACCACTATTTTGTAATTAGATCCCATATTTAGTAAAAAAAATCTAATTTATAATTAAGACATTTTTTTTTATAAAATTGAAAATTTGCTAAATAAATAAATACAAAATTAATAGAAAAAAATCATAAAAAAACATTCAATATTATTATAAAATGTAATAATGATGATTAAAATATTTTAAAAAAGGCCAAAAACTTCATAACCAAACTTAGAAAAACACAACTACTGAAAGAAATATTAAAAACATGAAAGCCCAAACTAACAGAAATAGAAAAAAAAATAAAAATAAAAGCAAATTAGATTTTTTCTAATTTTAATAGAGGTATTATTCCATATTCTATAATAATGGTTTCAATCCTCATTGGTATTAAATCCATCTTATTAATAACTTATTTAAAATATTTCAATTGAAGAGAGAAAAATAACACAAAGAGAAATAAATCCAACAACCATGTCACAAAGTGCATCATAGATGAGTCATTACAATGTGGCATATCCACCCTCAAAGGAATATATATATCCCATATATTATGAAGAGATTCTTAGATCTTTTGTTCATTAAAATATTAAATTATACCTTCTTAACTACCTTAGCAACTCCACATTATAGCTGTAGCCACCAAATGAATTTATTGTTGTAGTGTTTGAATTTGAATTTTTTTAAATCATTCAGTTCAAAGCGAAGAGCTAGTGGTATGTAGAAGATTGATAAGAAAAGACAAAAATAAAAAGAAACAAAAACTACATAAGGTTGTGAAAGATAAAAGTCACATAGTAGAAGAGAAAAGAAACTTAGATTAAAAGAAGACAAGGGGAAAAATAGATGCAATAACATACTTCAAAATATAAAAAGAAAAAGGGTAAAGATGAGAATAGTGGAGAAACAACAGTTTGAAAAATGCAAATGAAGTAAGAAGAAAAATACAATAGAGAATATACATAGCAAAGAAGGAGGAGAAAAGGTGTTGATCAAGCATAAGATAAAGAGGAATAGATAATAGTCTGAGAAGTAGCCATTGAACAACAGTTTCAAAGAGAGAGAGAGAGTAGAAAATAGAGTTTAATGAGCAACCAATAGAAATAAAAGAAGTCAAAAGAGCAATTTTTTGTAAGAGTTCTATTAATATATGTAGCTATAGTTTTTTTTGACATAACTAACTGATGCAATCAAATTATAGAATCATTTAGTATATATGGATTTTTTGTGTTTTAAACCATCTCTGCCCTCCTCTATTCTTTTGTATTTTAGCTTGTTGTAAGTGTTATTTTTTGTCCATATTGGGAACTATGGAATTAGTCTAGAGCTTCACCATTTGAGTGTTATAAACTACCTATTTGCTCCCTTGGGCCTGCATTTTTTATTTTCTTCCAATAATTGGACTTAGATATCTTATAGGTTGTAATTCCATTTAGACATGGTTACTGATAGGTCTAGTTCATGGTATCATCCCATTACATTTGATGGAAATAACTACGATGTGTGGAGCATCAAAATGAAGACCATATTCAACTCTCAAAAGCTATGGGAGTTGGTTGAAGATGGATATAATGAGGTTTTAGATCTAGAAGCCTTTATTGAATTAATTCAAGCATAAAATAATCTATTGAAATATATTATGAGAAATAATGCCAAGGTAATCAGCTACATATGAATGACACTAACTAATTCAATATTCCTTATGATAATAGAAGTTGTCCATTATAAATAAGCATGGGATATTCTTTAAAATGTCTATCAAGGGAGTGACAAGGTGAAGCTTGTCAAGTTTCATCTATTAAGAAGGGACCTTGAGACTCTGAAAATGAAGGAGAATGAGTCTATTAATGACTTTTTCACAAGGACAATGATTATTATCAATCAAATAAAGACATGTGGTGATACCCTTAAAGATCAAAGTATCATATAGAAGGTGTTCAAGAGCCTTCCAATCATATTTGTCCCTATAGTGGTTTTAATTAAAGATTAAAAGGATTTGAGGCAAATGATAATATATGAGCTAATAGGTTCCTTGCAAACCCATGAACAAAGGATGAATAGGTCAACTACCTCCTCCTATGACCAAGCATTCAAGACCAATGTGAATGTGACAAGAAGGGGGAGAGGATAAAACAATAGAGGAAGAGAAAGAACTTGTAATAGTAAAAAAGGTAGAAGATATAGCCATCAAGAGTCATATGGAAGAGGAAGAGGAATGAGCAATAACACATCTAGAGGAGGATCTGCATGAAGGTATGATAAGTCTAACATCCAATACTATTATTGAAAAAATTATGGACACTATTCTAGTGAGTGTATAAAGAAGGAGTATGATATGAATAGGCAAAATTAAAATTTTTCCCATGCAAAAGAGGTTGAACCTAATAGGAATGAGAAAGGCAAAAATATGTTCATAACATGCAACATTATTGAGCAATGTGGTAAAGAGACATGGTACTTGGATAGTGGTTTCAATAAACACATGAGTGGGATCAAAGATATGTTCAACCACATTGATGAGTCAATAAAATCATAGGTAAACATGGGAAATAATGAGAAGGTTCTTGTCATGGGAAAATGAAGCATTTCTATCTATACCAAGAAAGGTGAAAAAATGCAAATTTAAGATGTTTAATATGTGTTTGGGTTAAAACACAACCTTATTAGCATTGAGAAACTTATACAAAAGGGGTAAAATATCATATTTGAGAATGGTGAATGCATAATATTTAATAGGAGTGATTTTAATATGCAAATTTCAATAGTCAAGATGACATTAAATCACATGTTTCTATTGAGAATGTAATATGAGTTCGCAACATAATTTAAGAACTATGGTAGCAGATGAGTATACTCGTTGGCTCCTAAGATATGGGCATTTGAGATTTATAGGGTTAAAATTTAATCAAAAGAAGAAAATGGTGAGAGGACTATCCCTAATAGAATAGACAAACAAAGTATGTGAAGGATGCATATTGAGAAAGCAACATATGAGTGCATTTACCATGGGTAAAGCATGAAGAGCCAAAGCTCCTTTAGATCTGATCCATTCATACTTGTGTGTTCGAATGAATACCCCCTCCCTATCCAATAATTTTTACTTCATGAAATTTATAGATGATTCTTGTCAAAAGATATGAGTGTATCTATTGACAAATAAATCAGATGCATTTGAGACCTTCAAGTAATTTAAGGCCATGGTGAAAAAAAATGTGCGCACTATATCAAGATTTTGAGGATGGATAGAGGGGTAGAGTATATCTGTAATGAGTTCATGATTTTTTTCAAGGATCATGGCATCAAGAATTAGTTTAAAATAAGGTATACACCATAACAAAATGGTATGGATAAGAGGAAAAATAGGACCATCCAAGAGATGGAAAGGAACATACTAGAGGCAAAGGGTTTTCCTAATGATTTTTTTACTAAGGTTTTAAGAATACCCTTATGCTTGTTGAATATTTGTCTAAAAAATAGTGTTATGGATATGATCCATCAAGAAGCATAAATCAATAGGAAGCCAAGTGTTGAACACCATAGAATGTTTGGATGTGTTGCATATGCACACTTACCCAAGTGAAGAAGGAAAAAATGGGATGACAAAGGTGAGAAGTGTATTTTAATTTGGTATAGTGATCAATGAAAGGCTTATTGGTTGTCCTAATATTTTCACCAAAAAACTCATAATTTACAAGGATATTGAATTCATTAAGCATGAAGCTTGGGAGGAAAGACAAAAAGAGAAATAAGTATAAACAAGGGCTAGTGGACTTTTTATTGAATCTAAAATAGTAGGTGGTATAGCTATCCATGCATCAAGTTTGACCCCTATTTCATAAAAGGTTCATTCATCTAGTTGCAATAGACATCAAAGAGGTCAAGGAGTTTCTCATTAGTAAACATCATCCTCTTCCAACTCAATTCAATGCCTAGCAAGAATAATAATATTGCAAGAACTCTATGAGGATTCAAGGTATGATCAAAATGAAGATGAAAAAATGAACTATGCTCTCTTTTTGTCATCTAATCCTATTTAATTTAAAGAAGCAGTCAAGGACAACAAGTCATGTGAGGTAATGGACAAAAAATGCTCACAATAGAGAGAAACCAAACTTGGGAGTTAGTTGACCTATCAAAAATAAAATATGTCATAGGAATCAAGTAGGTGTACAAGACAAAAGTCATTCTCTAAGGAAAGATAGAGAGGCATAAGCCAAGACTAATGGTGAAGGGATACAAGTAAATGCCTGAATATGACTATAATGAGACTTTTGCACTTATAGTAAGTCTAGAAATGGTAAGGATAATCATAGCCATGGTTGCTCAACATAATTGAAGGTTACATCAAATATATGTCAAGTCATCCTTCTTGAATGGAGTGATAGAATAAGAGGTTTATGTGGGACAACCACCTAAATAATATATTATCAGGCATGAGAATGAGATATATAGGATTAAAAATTCATTGTTTGGGCTCAAGCAAGGCCAAGAGCATGGCACGACTATATATACTTTTACTTGTTGAGTAATGACTTTAACAAAAGTGCTAGTGATCCCACATTATACATCAAATTAAGCAAAGGTGATATTTTGATTGTAGTTTTTTATGTAAATGATCTAATATTTTTTAGAAATTTAAATTAGTTAATAGAAGAGTTCAAAATAGTCACGAAGGAGTTTGAAATGACTAATTTAGGTTTTTTAAAGTACTTTCTTGGGATAAAAGTCAAGAAAATGGATGAAGGCATATTCATATTCCAATATAAGTATGCAAAGAAGATTTTATAGAGTTTTAAGATGCTAAACAATAAGCTAGTATCTACACCAAATGAGATAATCTTGAATTTATGCCAAGATGATTATAACAGTAATGTAGACCCTACAAGGTAGAGGATCTTAGTAGGAATATTAATGTATTTAACTATAACTAGGGAAAACATCATGTATGTAGTCAACCTCATATCTAGATTCATTAAGATGACAAAATAGACACATTAGCAAGTGGTAAAGAGGATATTAAGGTATGTGAAAGGAATAAGAGATTATAGAGTTTTGTATATAGCAATAGTTGAGTTTCAGCTAGTGGATTACATGTATAGTGATTGGGCTGATTGCTTTGATGATTTAAAAATCACTTTAGGGTATGAATTTAATCTTGGGTTAGGAACTATATCTTAGGATTCAAAGAAACAACCTATAATTTTACTTTTTATAGTTGAAGTGGAGTACATAACAACCAATATAGTAGCATGCCAAACTATATGGTTGAGAAAGAGACTTTCATATTTGCATGAGGAGAAACAAGGGTATTTTATGATCTATTATGGTAATATTTCATCCATAATATTGTCAAAGAACCTTGTTTTTCATGATAGGATCAAGCACATTGCAATTAGGTATCACTTCATTCATTGTTAGTTGAGAAACATGTAATAGAACTTAGTTTTTACAGATCAAATCAATAGCTATCTGATATTTTTACTAAGACATTATCAATAGACATTTTATTACACTTAAATGGAAGGTTAGGGGTTATTAATCCAAAAAAATGGGCCATATAAGGTTATGTAATCTCTAGACTCCTATAGCCTAGCTCTAGACTCCTACAGTCTAGCTCTAGACTCATATAATCTTGCTCCACACTCCTATAATTTATGTCTAAACTCCTACAATCTAGCTCTCAACTCACATAAGATAGTTATAGACTCCAATAATAGAGATATAGACTCCAATAGAGTAGATACCAATTTTGATAGTCTAACTATGAACTCCATTAGGGTACCTACAAATTCCAACAATCTAGCTCTGAACACTTATAGTTCAACTTTGAACTCCTATAGTCCATCTCTGAACTCAAATAGGCTAGATATGGACTCTAAAAATAGAGCTATAGACTTTATTAGAGTAACTACATACTTTGATAGTCTAAATATGGATTCCATTAGTGTAGCTACAAAATTCAACACTCTAGTTATGGACTTTAGTAGTGAAACTTTAGACATGAAGAAAAGATATGCAAAAACATTTCAATAGATGAAAAGAAGCTACAAAGAAGTTTTGAAGGCTGAAAAAAGTTTTGAAGACCATCATAAGAAGGTCAAAAATAAGAGATATTGTTAAAATATTATATTCTACCTTCCTACCTACCTTCCCAACTCTGTAATGTAGATGCAACCACAAAACAAATTTATTGAAATAATTTTTGGATTTGAAAATTTTTAAACCTTTTTGTTTAGAGGAAAGAGCTGGTGGTAGGTATAAGACTGACAACAAAAGTCATAAATAAAAAGAGGCATAATGGTAGGAGTTTATTTTCCATGAATAAAATTGAGGTAGGTCAGGTGATGTTGATTAGCAAGGCCTTAGTCGTAACTCACAAGCCTATAGAGGATCATATTACACTACTTCAAATTATGAAAGATGTGCTACCTTTAGTTGGAGAAAAGACTACCCATAGTGCTAAAGATGTGTCATTCTTCATTTGAAAAATGTCATATTTCATTAGTGAGACTGTCATAGAGTACTTGCATGTGCCAACTTCTGGTGAGAAGAAATATTAGGCTAAACTTTGTGAGAACAAAAAGAGGAGTTGATTGAAACAGAGAGCGACCAAGAAATCCTTCACATAGATGACTCATCTTTGGTTAAAATGAAATAAAACTACAATAAATCAATGATGTTGAAGCTTGTTATAACCATTTATGCTTCCCCAATGCAACAATAATTAATGTGAGAGATATCCTTAGGATTCATGCAACTAGGACTGTTTGAGAATAACCATGTTGATGAATATCTAAAATGAGGCTAATCAATTGGAGAGACATGTAACTCAAGTAGAAAACTCTAAAAATTATGTGTGAGGAAAATATTGTGAACCAAGCTAAGTTTTTTACATCTAGATGGTGGATTCAAGCCTCATTCATGCCTGTGTATTTGTGGCTTATTTAAAAGGCAAAAGTAATGCAAGAAAATATTAGTGATGAGACAATTTTATACAGTGCTGGAAATGGTAGTCACTAGTTATACACAAAACTTTTAATATCTCATATTTTTGTAAAGATGTTTTATCTTATAGGAATATCATGAAGTGAAGTATGATCTATGGGCATTGAATAAATATAAAAAGTGTTTAAGAAAAATTTGAGTAATAGGTAATGGCTATGGAAGATGTTGGTCTTTGCATTTAGAGTAGGCATTTTGAACAATATTTTATTTTCATGTGATATGAAACTTGTAGTGTGAAATAAGGATTATCAATTATGTAACAAAAATAGATTTAAAATTTGTGTTATGTAAATAAATTAGATTCATATATTGGGAGCACCCATACTCATGAACTAGGAATGCCAATAAGTAGTCAAAGTCTTTGAAATTGTTTAATTAATGTTATCAAAATAACATAGATAAGTAAAAGTTTAATTCAAGGAATGAGTACATTAGTTGTTACATGAACTATATTTTTACTCTTAAAACTCTATAATTTATAAATTAGAAACCATAATTTAAGTGGTGAAGGTAGAAACTTTACTTTTTACTTAAAGAAGAAACCATAAATTGATCTTATTACATATGAGAGGGACACTATTTATTAGACAAATAAGAAAATATATTTAGTATTGTTATTTTGGGAAAATATATACATGATATTATCATATATAGGCAACTAAACATATTTGATGTCATTACATTGAGGTAGGAAAATATCTAGGATCAATGGGTTCGGGCAAGAACATATTTAAAATTTATAACTAGTAATTGAATTAATTTAAGATGGTTTATATAGATGCATGATTTTGAGGGGAGGAATGTTCATATATATAAAAATTATTCATTTCAAAATGTAGAGTTATGCTTCCCATGTGAATTATAGATAAAATTATAAAATTGTAACATAGTGAAAGCTTATATACAATATAGATGTATACATGATGAGACTATATATCTTATTAATTAATATCTAAAATTTTAATATTAAATGTGTTATTTTAACAACATAGTAATAAAAATTTGAGGTAAAATATGTTGGAACTATAATTAGGGTCAAACTTCTTAACATTAGGAGTTTAAATCTATATCTATATGTGTGGATCATGAATGATATATAGTAAAAACTTATTATTATTAAATCTTTATAATATAAAGAGCTTATTGTGTAAAAATAATAATTCATAAGTAAATTTTATGAAGATTTTACATTTGATATGAGAGTGGATTGAATTAGGGAATCCAAAATATTATTGTGGATACTAATATGTTTTGTTAATACATGGAGGTGTGAGATTCTATTTTATTTCCTAAAAAAATGGCCATCTCTAGTGTGCTTCAATTATTGATATGAATTTTGGAACATACACATGAGTAGGATCACTGGTTCACTAAAGGGATAACTTCTACGTTGAGACTAGATGTTATTATCAAACTACACATTGAATCTCCTAAATATGTATTAAATCTACCTTATACACATTGAATCTAGTTTAGATGTATTGAATATGTTAAATAAGCATTGAATCTAGCTTCAAATCTTGGAGAAGGGTATATAAGACACATAGATCTTGATTAAATAGATCTCAAGTGTGGTCAATAATAGAACATATTTGTTTGTCTTCTAAGTACAGCCAATGGTAGAATACATGAAATTTATCACCATTTGAGCATGCATATTGATCCATCTAAATGATTGATAATCTATTCATGTACATGATATGAACCTAATGTATATCTTCATGCTCATACACATGGCCAACTTTGAGACCAGTTGTCCATTCATCCTTTTCTATATTTTATTCTTTCATAGTCCTATCTGATGCCTCTATCATGTATAATTCTTCCGGCTATGAATTTCATTAGTTTTTATATAGGTTATCATTTATAATTCTTCCATCTATGAATTCCATAGTTTTTATATAGGTTATGTTATAACATCATGGTTTTATATAGGTTATGTTATAATTGTTGTTTGATTTGTTTAAGTCTTGGGTTTTTTTTTATAGTTTTATGAAATCATTTTATTAGTTATAGATTCTAATGTGTTTTATGTATGTGGTAAATACGATGATAAGAGCCAATGATTTTACATGTTGAAGGTGAAATTTTATTTATTAACGTGAACAATCCCCTATCCATTGAAGCGGTAGAGAAAAATTAACAAGTGAATTACTTATGGAGAAAAATTTAAGTGGATGGGAAATGGAATAGAGGATTATGATGTTAAAGAGTGGGAGAAATTAACACACTATATCTATATGTTTTTCATGACATGTATAGTTAGCGAGGGATATTATCAAACTTCACTGATGCAAAGAACTAAACAATCTACTTAAAGACCCATGATCACAAAGGCACTAGTTTTGCAGTTTCAAATGGATGAATGTAGGTCACTTTCTATGTGATCACCATTTACATTCAAAGTGGATTTTGTGTAGAAATAAAGTGTAATAGATATGGACTACATGAAGCTAATGAAGGATGGTGTTTTAGCCTAGGAGACTATATCTTAAGTTGGTGACTCAGATACCTACATGTTTAATTGGTCAAGGGGAGATCATAAAGTACACCCAATGCACATAATGCACTTGAATTGATTAAATATTTTGCAAATCATGACTTGAACAAATTTATTTTAAGGATCAAACATTATGTTCCAAGTATAGATCAATGGTTGAGTGCACTAAAAGGATATTTTTCAACTTGGTGGATTGTTCATAGGACAAACTAGTTAGCATGGGATGATGTCTGTGAACTATTGTGTGATTGATTCCAAATAACACCTATTGTTAGGGAATAATGGCCTATTTTTCAAGAAGGATAGTGTCCAAAAATGCATGTTCATAGGTTTTTGGATGAATGGTCTTTGTAGGGTGTAGATCTCAAATATTGGGTTCATGTCTTTACATATACTTTGAAAACACTCCAAAAAACGTAGTATATGCATTTGGAATGCATACGTGAAACAAATAATTAGCCACATATTCAATAGGATGTCATTCAAACTTTTCTTTTCAAGATGACAATGCTTTGGTATAGAAAGATTTGTAGAATTTGAAGATATTTCTATGCTATGAGTCAGTAGAAGACTGAAGTACTACAACATGCTCATCTTCATTGTAGGAAACAACTCGAGATTTTAATGTAATTGTCCAAAACATCAATGCTAGTAAACAAAAGGAACAAGTTCTTATTAAACCATGCAATAGGATCATAGATGATTAAGTATTTATAGAGTTTGGTAATAGTGAAAGGGATAAATGTGAAAGTCACAGATCAAAATGAAGAACAATAATTGTGAAGTCATAATATTGAGGATCAAGAAGCACACATAAAAATGTAAGATTCCATTCCAAGTGGTTCCAAAAAAATATATTATGTAGCCATAAATAAGTTGGTAAGAAATATTATGATAGAACTAACAACAATGCTTGCAACTTTGGATGACTAATAGACAAAAATGAGACTTCATGAGCTTTATAATTACTATGAGATTACTAGTATTTTTTCCCAATTAATTCATAGAATTAAAGGGGTATACCTTTTTTTAGTTGAAATGAACATAGAACTAAAATAGTGCACACAACTTATGAAGAAATAACCATATGGGCTAAACCCCAATATGAAATTGAAATTGATGGTTTAATTGGATCACATGAAATATGACAATATTATATATCTAGTATAAAAAGGTAGATTGGGTCAATGAAATGGTATCACAACATAAAAATTTGATATAAATTCAAGTGTGTGGGTACTGTCGTGTGTTAAACTATGCTTGTATAAATTATTCTTTTCCAATTCCTTTTATGGATTAAGTCTTGGAGTTATTCATATGACATGAAGTATAGTGTTTTAATCATGGGTTTAGTAGGTACCACCAAATTCAAATCACAATAGAAAATCAAGCCAAGAAAACATTTACAATAAAGTGTGGGTGTTTTTCATATAAGGTAAGGACTTTTGGTTTGAAAAATGCTCTAGTTATGTTCTCTATGATAGTGGTCACTACCATTAAATATTTCATCCATTAATATTTTTAAATTTTCCTAGATGATTGTGTTGTCTTTTCCCTATTCAAGGAACACTTGCCTAATCTATTACTTATGTTAGAACAATGTCAAGCTCTGCATATTGTACTAAAATTGAATAAATTCTTGTCCTTAATATATTTTGGTGCATTATTGGACATTTAGTGTGCATGGATTGGATCTTGGTGAACCAAGCCAAAATCATAGTGATTATAGGCATGACATGTCGAATAAGCTCTGTAGACATCATTCTTGGGGCATACATAATACTATAATAAATTCATCAAAATCTATGTATAAATAATTTCTACAATGAAAAATCTATTATGTAAAGATATAATATTTGAGGGGGAAAATGAGTGACAAACAATATTTGTTGATATAAAGTGGAGATTGGTTATAACACCCATTTTGCTCTTTCTAGACTAGCAAAAAAATTTCCATGTCCATGTAGATGCTTCAAGAAATAAAGTAGGAATTGTTATTTCTTAACCAAGAGACAAATGATAAACCATCCAATTCAATTCACAAGTCACAAACTATTAGCTATAGACATAAAATATAAGACTGCAAAATGGGAAGCTTTGGCCATGGTGTTCATATTCCAAATATTTATACATTAACTTATGATAACATCATTTCAATTTTTTAAAGATCATCTATCTCTATGATACTTAATAAATAAGCCAATGTTAGGGGAGGATATATTATTGGTTGATGTTATTTTAAGAGTTTCAATTTAGAATCAATGTGAAGCTAAGAAGGGAAAATGAGGGGCCAGATCATCTGAGTTGAATATGAAATATATAAGAACCATAGGAACTAAATCTTGAGGAATCACTTAATCCATAAATTTTTTGAGTCTATGTGATTCATAAGAACATGGAAGACATCACACATTCTATAGAATAGCGGATCTTTCCTATGCACTATATAGAAATATGCAAAAATCAATTGAATACTAAATCCATCCCATTTAACATAATTTATGGGTTTTTATACAATATGGGGAAAGACAATGTACTATGTAGAGTGGTTTTGGTGCTTGAGCGACCTCAAATTTTTAAAGAGGCACATTAATTAATCATAGGTGGACATTTTTTAAGAAAATTAACTATAAGGAAAATACTACAAAGTGGTCTTTGGTGTCCCACTCTATTTCAAGATGCACAATGGGACGCAAAACAAAACAATATATGCTAGAGGATGGGTAAAGTTAATTAGAGAGATGAGATTCCATTGATCCTATGCTAGTGGAGTAGTCATTTGTGCAATGGGGAATTAAATTTATAGGGTCAATCAATCCACCCAATAAGCAAAATTATGCATGATACATCATCATTATGATCGACTATTTCACTAAATGGGTGGAAGCTACTGTGACCCTAAGTTGTAGTGCTAAGGACATAGTCAAGATACTATGTGAAAATATTATAACCAAATTTTTGTGTCTAATTAAAATAGTCAACGATAGAGATAGACATTTCTTAAATATCACCATCAATAATCTCATAAAAAAATCTATGATATAACACCATAAAAAGCACATCTTATCATCCCTAGGAAAATGGACAAGTGGAGGCATCAAACAAATTACTTGGAACATAAACGGTAAATTATAATAATGTGACATGTTTCATTCCATTTCATCTCATTTATGGACTTGAATTAGTAATGTTTATAAAATACATAGTTCCTAGTCTTTGCATTGTAATGGTCATGAGACTAAGGGATCAATATTCTCTTTAGGAATGGTTGATGAATCTAACCAAAATGGAAGACAACAAGAAAAGGGCATAATGGATGTAGGATGTTAACAAGTTAAGTTAGAAAGTGTGGCATGATCATAACCTATAATCTAAATAATTCTATCCAAAATAAGTGGTCTTATTATATGATGGTACATTTAGAGAATTTTTGGGAAAATTGTGCATTACATGGAAGCAAAACTACACCATTCATGGTGTCTCACAAAAATGAACCATTATCTTAAAATATCTTCAAGGAATACCATTTAAATAGGACATGTAAATGGTTATCATCTTAAGATATACCATTAATAATATCTATTAGATCTCATAGAAAAATGAGAAAGGGTATTGAGTAGCACCATGTAGTTTAGGTTTTTTGATTAATGTATTGGTTTCATCTTTTGTTTTTAGGTCTGTGTGTGTTTGTACAATGTGATTTATATATCACTAGAAACTCGAACAAGATTTGAAAACTAAATGTTACAGAGTATGATCTATGAACAAGTCCAACATGAAATAAATATAGCTTTTGGTGTCATATGGGGATCATCAATTAACCCTGAGAATTAGGAACTATAATAAATCATGGAAAAATTACAATCAATGGTCATTCAATATCGTTAATGATGATATACATTAAATATTTCATCTTACCCTAAGCAAATCAAATGTTAGAATAAAAATATGTAAAATAAAGAAAAGTAGACTAGTGATAAGATAATGTATCACATTAACAACTACCACTAAATGGGATCAATGTTTCTAAACATAGAATATACATTATAACATTGTCTACCACTAGTTTTTATAAATTTTCAAGGTCAAATCATGCATAATTAGTTCAACAAAATTAAAAATTTTCTATCACATGAATTTGAGAAATAAAAGTTGTATAAAAAAGACATTACACACCTTTGAAAATAAAATAACTTTATGATCTAGGTTGAATTTAGTTAATTAAGCATGTATTCCTCCACGATGCTACTCCATCTAGAGAAAATTTTCAAACTTGTCTATAGCAGAAACCATGGTTCATGCATAACATTTAATCCATATCATGGTAGCATATAAAGAATAAATTTGTATTTGTTTGGAAATATGATAAACGAGATACCTTGATCTAGACCCTTAGATTTCATTGATTCCATAAAGACTAATATGTTTAGCCAAGCCCAATCTAAAGAAGCACAAGTAGGATCCCTAGCACTTGAACACCCTCTATGAGGCTATAATGTAGAGAGACTCATCAAGCTTCATACTTTTGGGTATTTAGATGAGGTGATTCTCACATTACTAAACAAATATAATGAGGAAATGATTTAAATTTCATAGGATGTCACCATTTTTTTCAAAGTTGTAACCATGTAACAAACACCATGATTCCTAGCTTAGGGGAAATCTCTTCTACCTTAAAAAATCATGTCTCTACCAATTCATTCAGATACAAAGGAAATGTATAATAGGAAAACTAGGGGGATCCCTATCGACATGGTGGATGAAATGTTGGTGTGCATTCTTGTGGAGTGTATCACCAAGTGGTTCTTATAGATGACCAAAAGTGAATAATAAGTAAGAATAGGGGTCATTAACATTGCCTTTTGAATGATCAAGATGCATGAGAACTGTAACTAGCCTAATTTTTTTGCTTATGTTCTCATAACCAACACTCAGAAGGCACTTTCTAGAACATCATAAGTATTCCAATACCATTTTTTCATCCTACTAATATATTTTACCTAGTGGAAGTAATGAAATTGCCTAGTCAACCTTTTTGAATATTTTTTTCATGTCAATGCTTTTACCAATCTTTCTTGGACCAATACAAGGTAATATTATAATTAATTTTATAGGTTTAACTAATTATAGATTGATATTTAACCCCTAATTATCTCACACCCTAGGGTACTCAATGACATTCTTTAGCATCTAGGGTAACATGCATCTATCATAAAATTGTAAAATGGGATTCAAATCAAAATACATGAATTACCCAAAGTAAAAACCACTCCAATACCCTTATTTATTACTATGTTAGATGTCAAGGTAGAATTCTTTCCATAAGAAGCTCTAACTACCATAAAATTAAAATCCTTTAGGTTTATTCCTTTAGATTTATACTAACCCTTGCCTTCATAATCCTATTCACAAGTATAGGCCCCACCATAGGTATAAACAAATCCATCATACATTGTTAGGGGAAATCAAAATGCACCATAATAATGAGATTCAACTCCACCACCTGAGAAGAAGACATGCCACACCAAATCTTGGTTGGATAATAAGCATGCACCAAATATCAATATAGAATGTGTTCTTTTAGAGTTGAAAATTGATGACCATGAAGTGTTGTAGTCAATTCTCAAAGACATAGGAAATGAGTTCCATGATCATGAATAATATAAGCAAGATTTATTTTTGAAGATAGTACGTACCTACTAAGTGTAGAATCAAGTGTGACAAGACTTATGGGTTGATATCACCCAACCTCCTCATTCAATAATAATATATATTTTTAGACATGAATAAACATATGAACACTTTCAAGCCGAGCTCTTTTATACAAATTTAACTAAAATATCTTCCATTTTTTAGGGAGAGTACTCCTCATTATAATAAAGCTCACCACTAGCTCCACAATGCAATAAAAGGACCCATTCTATGTCTAACATGTCTATTAAAATCAAAGAATGGATGGTTTCCTTTGTAAAACCTTTTAAAGATGTTGAACCTTAGTAGGCTCAAGGATCTAAGAAACATATTCAAAATATGACTTGGGATTACTAAAGAGTGAAGAATAATATCGCACCTCCATCCTATTCCAGATATAAATAATTAGCGTGAAAAGAATTTGTGATTAAGCTGACCTCATCATTCCACTCTTAGTCACTGGTTGATTCACCAAATCTTATTTAAGAGATAAAAGAGTCAACTTCACCATAGACTAAAAATCCTACCAAACAAATAAATATCACAAAATAACAAGAAGTTTTGATGGTGCAATAGGAATAATAAAATACATAGTAAGTGGATACAAGGAAGGCTTAAAAATTAAAAAGGAAGAATAAGAAGGAAGAGATAAAACACAAGTCTATCAAGGAGGAGTAGTAATGGAAGAAGCAAGATTATGAATGTAGGAGAAAGGCTAAGGAATTAGAGGAAGAGAATAATAGAGATTAATAATTAGAGATGAATAATAAATAATAAGAATAAATTATGAAGAAACAAGAAGAGATTTTTTTTTAAAAACTAAGGTAGTGCAGGAGAAGTATGATGTAATTGAGTCCACAAGAAAACCACAAGAAGATTGAAAGGCAAAATAAGTGTTGCACACTCACGAGGAGTAAACAAATAAGTAAGATCAAGAATAAGAAGCCAAGACTAAGGTTTAGGAAGATTCTAAAGATAAGGATGAGGTAGAGGCTAAATCCAAGTTAGAGATAGATTCCAAAGTTTATAAAGAGACCGAACCCAATCCAAGGTAGCAGTTGAGTACAAGGCCAATTAAGAAAGTGCAACTAAAAATTCAACTGAGGATATAAGGAAAAAATGGATAACTGAGACCCAATAGTCATTATCCTCATCACAGGGCTTATATTTTACCCAAGGGGGTTAGAGGAGGAGTCATCATAACGTAATACTTATATCTCTAGCTAATGGTTATGGATATCTCAACAACTTCCATGTGTTGCACACTATTTTCTAAACCAATGGTGTAGATTAAGAAAGAACCTATGGTGATGACAACTTCAAATTTAGCCTTATCTATAAAGATGAAAATGGTATAATTGGATGGATAATTTATAAATTTAACTAAGTAAATTGATGGGAAATCTACCTTTCAATAATATATCATGTAAAAGGCATCAACCTTGGAACAAATAGTGCTTCAGCTCAGGAAGGAGAAGGTAGACCTAAACCTCCACATCACCAAAGCTTATGAGTTGATATATATTGTAAATCTTACCTTGGTCACTCAATTTTTGGTTTACCAAGTCATGTTATAGGACAAACAAATCACATCCCTTATCTCTTATCTCACAAAATATTAGCATGTTGCATAGAAGTTGTAAATTATTTTACGTAAGTCTATAATCTCTAGGCTGAGATAAAGGCCATTTTTTATCTCCTTAGAGAATATGAAAAAGTCCTCGACATTATTTCCCATGAAACTCAAAACATAGCTTGGAATATGCTTGACTAGAAACATAGTTGTTTAACACATGGAAGGAGGTCATGCCAAATTTATCAAAGGTGGATAAATCTAAATTTTCCATCTATGACCATTCTTCTACTTTGGATGAACTAGAAATTTCACTCAAGTAATCACTTGAATTGACATACAATGTTATGTTGAAGATGAATATTTGGAAAAAAATGCTACATAATACATTTACCAATATTCAAATAAGTCTCAATAAGGAACACATATAATATGGAGGAGTTAGTTTAACACATTCAAGTGAAAATTTCTAATGTGTATGCTATGATCCTAGTGACAGAGATGAGGACATCAAAAATTTGGTTAAGTACCAAGTTTTTCTATGAATTAAAATTAACATAGTTAAAGAAGCTATTATAGATTGGACATTATTCAAAAAGGACATGTATCATTTGGATATCTCTATCACAGACACCATCCATAAGCCTCGATTTGTTTTTCCAAGTTACAATAGGAACTCCATCAGAGAAAATTTGTTTCAATTTTGCAGTGTGTGACTCAGCCCTAACTACAACCTCCACCAATACATTCTTCATAAATAAAATATTCTTCCTGACCATAATTTCAACCATCTACAAAGACTCCTCTAGTTTATAAAACATAGTCCATACTAACATCTTCATTATAGGTACTGTGCACACTCCAATTTTGTATTTATTAAGAATTTTGTAGTATGAAGGCCTTAAATTTAGGAGAAAGACAAGGTTGGTTAAAAACTAATAAAAGGAGACCACCTAATTATGTTAATCTATTGAAACTCTATGAGGGTAGTAGATTAGTATGCTACTTAGGTGAAAAATTAAAAGGCACCTTAGTAATGTGCAATGGTAAAAAACTAGTAAATGATACCTTGAGTGATTACCATAACTCATGTCTTTATTCTAGTTATTTGTAGAAAGCACAATATTTTACACTAACATAATTCACACTTCTTATGAATTTATCTTTATATGAGATAACTATTTAAGCTTGAGCAAGTGTCGGTAGTAAATAGAGCTATAAAATTACATAGTGTAATTGATAGAGATGTGTGTGACTCATACTATTTTGTCTTTTGTATATCTTTTTATATGCATTTGGAATATGAAAACATTTCTAGAGTCTTCAGACTAATAAAAAAAAATTATTTGTAGATAAAGGATGGAATAGGAAATAAAAATGTATTATACAATCTCTGTATATAATTCCTAGTTGTATTATAAAAATATGAAGTTATGAAATGGTTGCACTCAATTATATTTTGGCATTATTTTTCACATAGTGAATGCTCTATTTAAGTAAGTTTGTTAATCATGTAGATTATATTTAATTTTTTATAGTTTTTAACTATTTGTTACATGCCGAAATATATCATATTAACTAAAGAAAGGCTTGGTTCAGCATGTGCTCATGTCTACATTATAATGCTTTCAAACTTAGCACAACTATCCCTCTATTAACATATTATGATGAGTTTTATAGGAACTTCTACTAATAGTGGTGGTTTTGACACCCTTACATATCCCTCTTGTAATTTGAGACTCCTTTTTAACACTTTTACATATTTACTGTGTGATATTTCAACATTTTACGCTTAGAGTTCAATAAAAATGCTTCATCATCTTTTTAAAAAGTTTTCAACATAGATACCTTAGATTGGAAAAAGATAATAAAAATGAAAACAATAAAGTATTTTTTATATACATTTATAATATCTTGGAACCTATGAGATAGTTGTTAGATGGACCTCAAAATCTATCACCTCATTCCTTATGATTGATTTTTATTATAAAGAGTATATATCATTTCATCTAACTTGAATAAGGATTATACTAAACTATAAAATTATGTTCTACCTAAAATTGAATATAGTGAATATAATTATTTTTATAAGAAAGTCTATAACAGTTAATGCCACTACAAAACACTTTTAGATTTATGTGTCTCATCTTATTTATTCATAACTTAAAATGGGCACAAAATATAAACTTGGTCATAATGACAACAATGTAAATGTACATAATTCTAACATTCTCTCATCTTTGCATGCCAATATCGATTTCCAATATGTGCTTTCATATTATAATGTCCCAAAGTATATTTATAAGTATGAATTATATGTAGAGATATTATGTTAAAGTTATCACAAAATTCTTGGTAAGACCTCTAACGGATGTGCCTCTACAACACCCTGCATTTCCTTTACTTTATAAATTCCCAAAAAACATTATTTTCTTACTATTACATTAGTAGTACAAAAGACATATTTTTTATTCTGTATTATTCCATCCATGCTTTTTGATTTCTATTAATAATTTTGTTGTAATGAGTTGTTGTTTTATATACCTTTTTGTGGGATTACAGAGTTATATACAATCACTATTAAGAACTAGGAATTGATGAAAGGACTCTAAAAACATAAGAATGATAACTCTTATATTATCTTCATCCAAATATGAAAATTACATTAAGTGAATCTTTAAATTATTTGGTTGTGCTAACTAGCATCATTTATAATTAAAATGAACATGTTATTTCATAATTACTACATAAAACATTATAATAATTTTCTTAAGACATACATTATCTAATGTAAAAAAAAGTATATTTAGTATTGTTACCAAACATTTTATAAAGGATGATAGGAAAATGTCCCTAAAAATCTCATTGTTGGTACATATGGAATAGTTGAACAAGTGCACTAAACATGCTTTTTTATTTTATACAACTATTTAAACCTCTTGCTCATTAATTTTGGCTCCAACAAGCATAACAACATTCAAAATAGATGCATAAAATATACATTAATTATTTTGGGGACCTTTGAAAATAAAATAAAAATGTCCAATATTCCCTCAATGCAATAATATCCATTGTGTATAAAATTCAAATGAATGCAAATTATAATGAAATTTCAATAAATTTTTCATAATAAAGTATATATTTTTTTACAATAGTGGTATGTGTTAAGCATGAAATATATCGAGAGGGGGAGTGAATCAGTATATTATATATCTTTTAATTAATCTAATTTCTTTTCTTTAACTACATAATCACACATTCAAGATATGCAATAAAAATTGCACCACACGCGCGCGCGCGCGCGCGCGCGCGCGAGAGAGAGAGAGAGAGAGAGAGAGAGAGAGAGAGAGAGAGAGAGAGAGAGAGAGAGAGAGAGAGAGAGAGAGAGAGAGAGAGAGAGAGAGAGAGAGAGAGAGAGAGAGAGAGAGAGAGACCAGATTTTTTACGTGGAAACCCAAAGTGGGAAAAACCATGGAGAACAATCTCAAGTATATGAATGAGCACCAAATCAAATTATAAAGTTCACAAGTACCAACTTACAAGAGGACCAACCCCTTTTTTGTGCACCAACATAGAAACTATTTGTGAGCACCAACCCATAAGAGCACCAACCCCTTTCAAAGATTTGTGAGCACCAACCCATAGGAGCACCAACCCCTCTTGTGTATAAAACATAACTATCTCTCAATGTTGCTTACTCAAAAAATGATAGAACTCTACAATATCTCCTACTTTTCTCTCTTTAAAAAGAAATACAAACCATGCACACTCTTGAATATTACAAATGTCTTCTCAAGCCTTTATTTATAGCTTTCCAAATGACCTTTGGCATTCACCCTTTGTGACCCTTCAGTCCTCATGGAAAATGGTGCCAAACTTTCATGACCCTTTATATCCTTGCATTTGAAAAGTCATATGGTGACCCTTCATAAGCAAATGCATCCTTTCCTCTTTTGTCTTTATCTTGGTGACTTTTCATATTCCTCAAAGTGTCCCTTTATATAAAAACTTTCTATACTCTCTTTTGTCTTCATATGGTGACTCTCGGAATTCCTCAAGATGACTCTTCATGAGAAAATGAATCTCATTTCTCTTTTTTCTTTACCCCATGAATCTTTGAATTATCCATGGGCCCTCTTTTGACTTATATGCAACCAAAAATATATTCATTAATATTAAATAAATATTAACACACATTAGGCAAGATATGAATATTAAAAACATCATTAAATGCAATGGGGTCTTTATCACCAATGCTAGTAACTACCTCTCTCCAATATTTATCTGGTATCTTAGATTCATTTAGCATTGTCCTCACTATCTCTTGAACTATTCTATTTCTCCATTTAACTACTCTATTTTTCTATGGAGTTATGGCTATTGAATAATGTCTCTTTATTCCATGGTCTTCACAAAACTCAATAAGTTGATCTGACATGAATTATCTTCCTTGATATAATCTTAGACACTTAATCTTCATACTAATTTCATTCTCAACTAATTATTTGAATTCTTTGAAATGTCTGAAAACTTATGATTTTTTGTTTAAAAACATTACCCAAGTCATACGTGAGAAATCATCAATAAGTAACATGAAATATTTCTCACATTGAGTACTTTGAGTTCTCATAGGTCCACACATATTAGTGTGAACAAGCTCTAACATCTAAGTAGTTGAGTACTCTTTTATTTTTAACCACCTTCTAGCTTGCTTCTCATGCTGACAAGGTTTACAAAGTGTGTTAGATGGCTTTGTAATCTTTAGAAGATCTATGACTACTTGTTTCTTGCTGATGTTGAAAAGATTGTCAAAATTTATGTGTCCCATTCTCCTATGCCATAGCCAACTTTCTTCAATCTGAATCAAACATCTTTGACCTTTGATGTATGATAAAATATACAAATTTTTGCCTATTCTCTAAGCATTTGCAACCAACACATCTAAATATTTTCTCCTAATTTCACAACCTTCTACATAAAACTTTAGTGTGTGTTCCTAATCACACATTTGACTTAAAATAAAAAGATTATGCTTAAGACCTTCTACATATAAAACATTTTCAGTTATGAACTTGATTTTGTCTCCTATCATGTGCCTCTAACATCCACTATCAATGAACCATGTCTTTTTTTCATTTCTTGCATGCAAAGTTATCTGTATCAACATAGATTTTTTAGGTTATTTTTTCTACAATGAACCTATCTGAACTTTCTTCTTGATGAATGGGGCTTTGAAACTCTTGTCCTTCTTGACTAAATTGAATAGACTTCTATAGTACTATGCTATATGTGTGAAATTTTTTCACTTGTGACATATTATGGCCTCTTCACTAAATCCTGATAGAGGAGGAAAAGAGTTGTGGCTTCTGCTTGACTTTGCATGACTTTCATTCTCCTTATTTTTGAAATTGTTATCCCTTTTTCTACATTGTATTTTCTTATGACCATATCCATTACAATAAAAACAATACCATAAAAATAGGACCTATTTGTGTATCTCTGACTTGATTACCTTTTGTAGCTCTGTTAGCTATTTTTGTTTGAGATGTCCTCTATATTCTTAACTTCTTCCCTTTTTATTTCTTCTTTTATAAGAGCTTCAACATATCTCTTTCCTTTTTCCTTGTCTATGAAATTAGTGGCCTCCCTTTTCTCTTTTTCAAATCCAATACCTGTCTTATCTGACATTGATTTTTTAACTTTTTAATATCTTATTCAACATATTAGTGCTATTTCTCAAATTTTGAATCATTGGTTGCTCTATCATTGATTTCTTTATTTGTTTTCTCAATATATACTTTTAAAGAAGTAATTTCAATAACATACCTTTCACATTCTTTACTTACTTTTTTTCAACTATGCCATTAGATATTCTTCATTATTTTTGGCTTCTTCAAAGTGTGATTATAGATCTTCAATTGTTTCCTTTGATTCCTTTTCATTTTTCTCGATCTGAAGCTTTAATCTTTGATTCTTCTTCTCAAGATATTTTAACTCTTCTAAGGCACAAACAAGTTCTCCTTCCAGATTTACTTTGGATTCATCTTGTTCTTCTTCTTGATCATCTGTACTTTTTCTTGCAAAGGCATCTTTATGTATGGCCATCAATATAATCTCTTCTTCTTCTGAATCACTGACTCCACTATCTTCGACTGAGCTAGGATCTTTAGAATATAAAATCTTCTTCTCAAACCCTTCTTGAATTTTCTTTTGAAATTCTTTTTGTATGTAGACTTTCCTTTTTCATTATCACCATTACCTGGGCACTTAACTACAAAATGTATAATATTTCCATAATTAAAACATTTAAAAGGTAATTTTCCTTGATATTTACCTATGCCCTTTTTTGGGCTTGCAAATATATAGAGCTCCATTGTCATCTTCATCATCACTAGAAATGTCACTTGATTTTTGAATCTTAGCCTTCTCTTTCTTTGGTGTCTTAAAAGTAGCTTCTCTCTTTGAGGGTTTCTCATGTTCAGTCTGGATCTCATATGTTGTAAGACTACCATGTAGCTCATCCATATTTATCTTAGCTAAATTCTTCATCTCTTCAATTGCCAAAACTTTTGCACCATATCTCAATGGTAGAGATCTCAAAATTTTTTGTACCACAATTGATTCTTCTAACTTTTCTCCAAGACCTTAAATCTGATTAACTATTTTATCAACCCACAAAAGATAACTTGTTATATTTTCTTCCTCTTCCATCTTCAAACTCTCAAAATATCTTCTAAAAGTCTGAAGCTTAGCTTGCTAAACCTTTCCATCACCTTTGTAAATATTCTCAAGTGTTTAACCAAGTTTCATGAGCAGATTTACATTGCATAACTTTAACAAATTTTAATTCATATAAACCACATAAAATAACATTTAAAGATTTAGCATTATTTTCACTTGCCTTCTTTTCCATCAGAGTAATTACAAGTGTCTGTGGCTCTTCATATTCCTGTACCACTGCTTGCCAAATGTTGAATCCAAGGGCCATTAAATAAGTATTCATCCTTATGCTCCAAAAATCATAATTTATCCCATCAAACAAAGGTGGATTATTTATATAAAAACCTTTATGTAATCTAGCCATCATGATTTCTCGATCTACCTTCAAGATGTAAACTTTTTCCAAAGGAACCTGCTCTGATACCAATTGTTAAGCATAAAATATACTTAGAGAGGGGGTGAATCAGTATATTATATATCTTTTACTTAATTTAATTTATTTTATTTAACTACTTAATCACACATTCAATATATTCAATAAAACTAAAACAATAATATGCACCACACGAGAGAGAGAGAGAGAGAGAGAGAGAGAGAGAGAGAGAGAGAGAGAGAGAGAGAGAGATAGAGAGAGAGAGAGAGGAGAGAGAGAGAGAGAGGAGAGAGAGAGAGAGAGAGAGAGAGAGGAGAGAGAGAGAGAGAGAGAGAGAGAGAGAGAGAGAGAGAGAGAGAGAGAGAGAGAGAGACCAAATTTTTATGTGGAAACCCAAAGTGGGAAAAACCATGAATAATAATCTCAAGTATATGAATGATCACCAACTCAAATTACAAAGTTTGTAAGTACCAACTTTTAGGATTACCAACCCCTTTTTCGTGCACCAACACAATAACTATTTGTGAGCACCAACCCAAAAGAGCACCAAAACCTTATAAATATTTGTGAGAACCAACCCATAGGAGAAAAAACCCCTCTTGTGTATAAAACAAAACTATGTCTCAATGTTGCTTACTCAACAAATGAT